>JALGBA010000272.1:0-315000 GCA_023970755.1 Azemiops feae | reverse complement strand
ACTTTTAAGGCATCTTATTCTACTATTATTTTAGATTACAAATTAGACATTTACAACACTGACTTTGACTTTTGCTGCCTGTATCTTTTTGTTGGGCTTGATTTTTTGTGTTTTTTTTTCTATTTCTGTTTGGATGTTACATTTTATAATATTGTAATCTACCTTCTAAGCTGAATTTTCACTAAAAAACGAAGACTACTCCATTATTGAAATGGAATCTTACCCATAGCTTGATTATGGATTGATACTAGAAAAAAATTTGGAAATGAAAGAGGAATTAAAAGAACATTTTAGAAAGCACAGGAAAGACAATGTTTCAGAGTTAAAAATTGAATCTCAAAGTTTGACTGATCATGACACACAACCAGATGCACAACTTAACGAGATGGAGGAAATATATTTACAACCTACTGAAGAGGAAGATGCTACACCTCATACACAAATGATGGGAAATTTTGATGCTCAAAGGCAGATTTCAACTAAAACATTTATAACCCTAAAAGCAACAGGAATTGACTTCCAAATACGAGACATTAATGCTGACAATATGAATAAACAATGAATAATTACCACACTGATTAAGACTGATTACATAATGCAGACAACACTGGAAAAAAGAGAAGAAGACTACGACCAGACTCAATTGTGGAAAAATGTGTATAGCCAAGCAGTACGATGTGAGGAGTTAGAGGCCCTATTGTGGAAACCTGTTTGGCACAAAAAGAAAGCTAGAATTAGGTTTAAAAATGAGTGCTAAAATTTTATCTGACGGGTTAAAAAGGCTTTTAGAGAATTGATTTGATTATGGTCTGGAATGACAATATGGAAAATTGGAAATCCTAAATTTAAAAGGAGTTGGATTGATATTAGTGAAATATTACTGTTATTATTATTATTTTTTTTCCATAACAAGTTTTATTAGTTTTTGTTTGTTTTACAGCCAAGTGTTTGTAACACATCGTGGAGATAGGGCACTCCATAGAACACAACAAAAAATACAGTCATACATATACAATTTAAACTACTACTTTAAAAGTTCCCTCTTATGGTATACAATTCGAGCATTCCTAAAATATAAATTGTTTCTCACCTCTATCTATTATTCCAATTTCAATTTATGCTTCTCAATCAAAATATATCTCTTATTCTATTTCACATACATATTATGTAAATAAACATGAATTTATATATTTTAAGACTATTGCATTAGACATAGTAATATAATAACATTATAATAATAATAATAGGACAATAATTATTTTATCATAAACAAGTAATATAACTATTGTATCTTAATATTTCTCAACTATATTCTATTTCATATATTCTATCCAATATTTTCATAGATCAGTCCACGTCCCTAAAAGATTCCTCAATTGTTTCAGTTTAATCCATTTAATACCTCACTAATTACCATTCAATTCTTATAAATAAAAATATCAATAATATTTCACCAGTCTCAATCTCAATCTAACTCCTTTAATTATAAATTTTCCAATTTTTCTTATTGCCATTCCAAATCATAATCAAATCCATAATTTAAATCTAGTGTTGACTCATACCAAAGTAACCTTAAAAATCTCAAAAATATTAGTTCAATCAAAGTCCAGAAGCCCTTTTTACCCATCAAATAAAATTTTAACTCTTATTTTTAAATCTAATTCTAGCTTTCTTTTTGTGCCAGGTAGGTTTCCACAACAGGGCCTCTAAATCCTCCCATCTTAGTAACTGGCTAAAGGCCTTTTCCCACCATTGAGTCCAATCATATTCTTTTTCTCTTTTATCCAGTGTTGTCTGTACTGTCATGTTGTCAACGTTTTTTGTGCCTCGTATTTGGAAGTCCAATCCTGTTGCTTTTTAAGTTGTAAATGTTTTAGTTGAGTTCTGCCTTTGATCATCAAAGAAATCCATCATGTAGGATGTGTCCTCTTCCTCTTCAATAAATTCAGTAGATTCAATAGATTGTAAATGTATTCCATCCATCTCATTAAGTTGTAGATCTGATTGTGTATCATAGTCAATCAAAGGTTGAGCTTCAATTTTTAATTCTGAGTCCTCCTTGAAACTAAGCGATCTAATATGTTCTTTAAGTTCCAGTCTCGCTTCCAAGATTTTTTCTAATATAAGTCCATAATTAATCTGTGAGTAGGATTCCATCTTTTTTTTTTTTAAAGAAGTTCAGCTTAAAAAATAGATTGCAGTGTTATAAAATATAAGTCAGTTGTTACGTTGTAATCCAGTCTGGGCATCAAGCCAAAATCAGGAAGTGGGAGTTCAAACGGAGCAAGTTACATTGTATCAGCCAGTTTCTGGGCTTCATGCCAAGTCCCAGGATGCATTGTATCCAAAAGAATCTACATAAGTCCGCCCAGAGAGCAAAAAGTTTTTTAGGCAGTACTGTTCAGGAGGGGGGGGAGAAAAAAAGAACATTCCACCCCCTCCCTAAGGATTTTCACCTAAACTGAAGATAAACAAGCCAAAAGAGAAAGTCACAATAACCCGGATGCTCGAGTTCCAACTGCTTATGTAGACAAAATAAAATAGTAAAAAAAACAATAATTGTTTTTCCAAAGCCCGTTTTTCCCAGCAATCAAACGCTGCTTTCTCAAAATAGGGAAATAGTTCTTAAAGCTGTTAGCAGGGAAAAAGGTAAATTAACAAGAGGGAAGGAAAGGTCTCACCCGGATCTTCCACGGTGGTTCTTTTTGCTTAGATGTTGCTGTGACTTTCGGCTGGAGCAGCTGAGTGATCGGCCATGTTACTGGCCGATCTTTTCCCCGTCGGCCCAAAGGTGGTTTTCTCGGACCGCAGAGGGAGCCGCCACTCCCTCCGCGATCAACGAGTGCCCTCCTCTACGGTGGTCGCCCCTACAGGGTGACTTTCGACCCTATCCAGGGTCTACCGGCGGGGGGAAACCGGACGGCCAAGAGAACGAGTTCTCTGCACGTCCGCGGGCGCTGCGACCGGAACCGGAAGTCATATTACTGTTATTTTTATTTATAATGATTGAATGTTAACTAGAAATGCATTAATCTAACTAGGTTAAAATAATTGAGGAACTTTTAGAGATTTGGATTGACTTATAAAATATATATTTGATAGAATATAAGAGAGAAGTATTAAAATATAATAGTTATACTATATATGTGTTTTAGAAATTGTTATTGTTTTATGGGAAATTGAGGGACCCGAAATGTAACTTATGTGTTTATTTTAGGCTAAAATGTAAAATGGTTTTAAAATAGTTCAACCTAAAAACAGGATTTTGATTGATATGTGAATTACTAGCGATATTTTTGTTTTTTATATATAATGATTGAATTTTATCTAGATATGTATTAATATTAGGTTTTAGCTTGAGGGAAACAGAGAAGTAATGTTAAGGAATTATTGAATTATCTATGTTTGATTATATTGGTTTTTTTTGGGATGATTGATCACCCTATCTCCACGGAGATTCTTAAGGCATATTGATGTAAAACTAAAAATACCAATAAAACTTGTTGGGGGGAAAAAAATGCTATTGTAAGAAGACAAAAGTGAAAAAAATGATTAACTTCTGGCATCTTTTGCATTGATCCTTGAGGCGAGGCAGGTGGGCCAGGCTACTTCCTGCTCGGCGACCTCCCCTGCCCGTTCAATGACCTGGCTGCTCGCCCGCCTCTTCCCTTTCACTCCCCACCTGAGCCAGACTGCCATGCTACAGAGAATGGGCAGGGGAAGCTCAGTCGCCTTACCCCCTCCCCTATTTCACAGCCAGTGGCAAGTGATGACGAAAGGCCTCCACCGCCACCATGCATTAGCTGCGTCTGCCGCTGGAGGGGCTTTCTTCAGTCCCTGACAGCCCTGCCCCGCCCTGCAGATCATATGCTTGGTAGGCATTTCCACTACAGATAGTCTGCAACTTACTACCACAATTGATTCCAAAATTTCCATTGCTAAGCAAGACAGTTGTTAAGTGAGTTTTGCCCCATTTTACAATTTTCTTGCCAAGTTGTTAAATGAATCACTGCAGTTGTTAAGTTAGTAACATGGTTGTTTAATGAATTTGGCATCCCCAATGACTTAGTTTGACAAAAAGTTGCAAAAGGTGATCACATGACCCTGGGACACTGCAACCGTCATAAATACATGTCAGTTGTCAAATGCAGGAATTTTGATCATGTGACCATGGGTATGCTGCCACAGTTGTTAAGTGTGAAAAAGAGAAGTCACTTTTTTCAGTGCCATTGTTAACTTCAGTCACTAAATGAAAGGTTGTAAGTCGAGGACTACCTGTACAAAGTTGGAATGAAAAAGATTTGAATGTGGTGCATTTCACATATAAATATGAATTTCTCTTTAAAATTTTTATACAATTTTTAAAATTGATTGAGAAACAAAAGGATAATGATTTAAAGAGATACTACCTTGTCAATAATGGACTGCATGTGGGATTTGTGAGACTGGTCTCCATAAAGCAATGAAGACCACTGATCTGGAGCTATCCGCAAACCAGCCTCCATAGCAATTTGTACAATTTGGGAATCATGTTCTCGTCTCAGAGCTTCATATGTTCTGAATTCCTCCTTCAGTTGCATTAGGGAGGAATCCTCATCACGTTTAGTCACCTGGTGGAGGCAAAACTATTAAAGTAAGATAAAGTAATAACCCAAAAGAGTAAGTGTGCCTAATTAGGTTTCTCTCTTGCAAATGATAATTCTGTGGAACTTTTTACATCATGCCATTTGTGCAAAAGAAGTTCACACACACACACACAATTTATAAATGGGTATAACTACAAGATAAAGAAGATCCACAAGCACTTAAGTTCTTTTGTACCTTGAAACAGGAGGCTCTGTAAAGAAGCTGGACAACATGCCCAATGCTGGTTTTAGAAGCCTGAGGAAATCGTGGCTCCAACCTCTGTACCACAAAGAGAACCAAAACTTTTCGAGATAAAGCAGATCCATCTTCTAAAGCTAAAAGAACTAACTTCAGAGCTTCCTCTTGCATCGCTGGAAAATCAAGAGGACCATCACAGGATTAATATAGGATTTTCTTAAAGTTATTACAAATTTTACAAAATTAGCAACTATATTAGGAGTTATAGAAATCTCCAAGTTACATCAGGATTGTGGTAGAAAATATGTCCTTCCCCTAGAGAATAATTTACTTGCATTAGAAGGAACTAGACAATCTTCTGGTTACTAGTTTGTTTATGACATGGTTTTAAAAATAGGAATGATTGAGTGCAAAGACAAACCTACAAAAAAAAAACCTACTAAACCTACTAAAAACCCCAAGTATATTCTTTATTGCAAATAGTTCAACATAGGATTAATTACGCCATTGAATATTTCAGTCCAATACATATTACAATATTTAATACAGGTAGTCCTCAACTTACAACCATTCATTTTATGACTGTTCAAAGTCACAATGGCACTGAAAAAAATGACTTATGACCAATTCTCACATTTGCAGCATCCCCACAGTCATGTGATCAAACTTTGGGTGCTTGGCAACTGGCATGTATTTATGATGGTTGCATCATCCTGGGGTCTTGAGATTTTGTCATTTGCAACCTTCCTAGGGAGCTTCTGACAAACAAAATCAACGAGGGAAGCCAGATTCGCTTAACAATTACAGTGATCACTTAACAACTATGGCAAAAAAGTCATAAAATGGGGCACAAATGACTTAAAAACTGCCTTGCTTAGCAGTGGAATATTGGGATCAACTGTGGTTGTAAGTTGAGGACTCTCTGTAATGAATGAATAAATCAGTGTAAGCAGTTGATTGTGTTGCTCCTTGCAACTAAGAAATGAGCCTTGAGTGCTACTTTGTGTCCCCTAAGGCAAAACTCACCAATTACTGGAGGGGCATTCTGAAACTGAAGTTCACATGTCTGAAGGATACCCAGGCTAGGGAAGGCTGCTAGGAGAGCTTTGGGTAACAACTAATTCCAAAAGTTGGTGCTGAATTGTAATGCTGAATTTTTACAACTAAAGTAGTGGAAAATTATTAAATATTACTTTATATTTTTCTTGAAGTCTGAACTTTATTAGTTTATATTTGGGAGACTTTTTCCTGGATTACTTTATCTGGTACTGCTGGAGCCTATACTGAATCTTTAAACAATTTAATAAAACACCATTCTACTGTATAGCTGAACATTTAGTAAGACTTTAGTAAAACCTGTCAAATCTGTGCAACGTAAAATAGAAATAAACCACACTATCATTAAAAAGAAATTGTTTTTTTAAATGCTTTAAATTGTTCAAATATAGAAAATATGTAAAGCATTTTTGCTCATATCAGAGCTGATCTTCTCACCAACAGAAAACCATTTCCCCTGATACATACCTGGTCCAAGGAACTGACAGCCTCTAGCCCTCACTGCAGCCCAAAGGTTTGAAGATAATTGCTGAGGATTCTGGTGCTGAAGAATAAGCTCAGTAACAGTTCTTTCACCCAGAGATCGTGCTGCACGCATAGCTCGGATCCGCCCTTCTTCTTCCACCAGCTGGCAATGGACTAATGTCACAAGCTTCCTTTGCATAGGCCGACTAAGCACACTCTGAGTTGTGCTGTTCAATCCTACACCTTTATAAAGAGAAAAAAGTTGTTATTTCTGAATTTCTTGAGGGCAATGCAAAAGTTGCATACAATCTATTTGAGGCTAATTATTCAAATAGTATGCAAGGGTTAAAAATTTTATGGTATTTAGATCTGGTGAAGAAAACATTTTATCTGTACATTATTCTTCAGAATTTCTTCCAAGGTACAATTTCATCTGCCTTGAAATTTTGTTCATGTTCAAATTAACTGCTGTGAAACAATAACACCATTTGCTCCAGTTGGGAGTGAGCTGGTTCCTTTCAGGACACCAAATGTCATAAATACCACATAATACTACCATAAAACCTGAAGGAAGGTAGGAAGGGAAGAAAGTATGGTAGGTTTTGGTTGTTTTTTTTACATTTTTTCAAGATTACTTGCTTTACCACTTGTTTTCTTAATTGGAGATTCTTTACACATGTTGTTATACTAAAACATGGCAAAAGGATGACAAGCATGATTTACCTCTTGCACTGCTGAGCGGTTTAAGGTATAAGGCTAGTTCTTCCACACATTTCCTGGCTTCCTCATAATGTTTAGTATCTTCAGCACCACTGCGTAGAGTTATTGGTTGCTGTTCTGGCATCTGTAGAAAACGTAAGAATATTACAAATATGTTAAGAAATTGTTACTTTTAAGTTTTTATTTCTCCCACCTATGCCTGCAAAACTTATGTGCAGTTCCTCACTTTTCATTAACTGTCTATTCCTGTCTTAAAGAAGACAAAGAATTTATTTCTACAAAAAGAAAAAATATGTGATTCCATACTATTTTATACACAAATACATTCAAGACAGAACACATTGCTTTCAAAACTAGCTTGCTGGATCCCCAACAGCAGATTGATTAATAGTATACAATTTAAACAAGTTTTTTTCATATGGGTTTCACACTTATTTAACATAGTAAAGCTACTACTTGTTTGTCTAGGCACCCTACACTGAAACTTTGGGGCTTTAGGAAATTCTTTCCATAGCCTGGTGATGATTTATATGTTTGAAAATGTTATGGTTTGTTACATTTGTTCATTTCATTATTTACTTTTTCTGTGATTTTTAAAAAACACACTTGCTTATTTGATGAAAAAAATGTCAATTAGTTAAAAAAGAATCCAAAGCAGGAGACCAAGGAAACATTCCCTTACTTGAGCACCCACAAGCTGCAGCAAAGCTGAGTTCACAGGAAGATGTTCTATGTCTGTATTGATAGTGGTCTGGTCGAAAGGACATGCTTTCCGATGGAGCTTGTTCAGGCACATCTTGCAGACTGTGTGGCCACAACCTAGACTGATGGGTTTCCGGATCGTTTCGTCGAATGTTTGTGTGCAAATAGGGCAGGAGAGAAAATCCGTCCATTGTGGAGCTTGTACAGGCATTGCTTCAGGAGTTACTTCACAAGACAAAATCTAAAGCAGATTCCACTGGAATCAAATTTATTTTGAAAAAAAAACCTGTTTTTAAATAGTTTCTGTAAGTACAGACAGTCAGCACATAGTGTGAAATATAACCTAAAAAGTAAATAAAAAAAAATAAAATTAGCTGATGTGAAATATTACTGAAAAATAATTCATCTATTCTATACATAAGACAGAATTGGTGTACACGGTACAGTGACTTCCATTGCTTTCTCATGATTAATCAATTTTTTTTCTGTGTTTAACAAAGTATTGTGATAACTCACTTAATATTGCTATGTCAGATAATGGTTTATTTTCTAATAAAATTTTATTTAAAATTTTCTAATTCTAAGATACAACAGCGCTGAAGAAAAATATTCATGGTCAGTCCTTGAAGTTATGGCTGATGCGGTGCCCCTTTGGTCACATTATCAAATTTTGGTTGCTTGGCAGCCCACCTACATTTACGAGCGCAGGGTGCCCTTCAACTCCTCACATCATCTCATCTCACCCCCACCCATCTCTGCCCTGTCTCCCTGTACTCTACAACTCCAACTGGCTTTGGCTGAGTTCTTCCTCCCAGTGCTGCTGGCCATGCATGGCCTTCTTCGTGATATCAGATGTGGCTAGTAAATGCTTCTCAAAAGACAAGGCCTGATTATGTGCCTTGTCAGCAGTAGCAGAAGACTGCAAAGGTTAGCTGTGGATGACACAGGCAGCAGAATGCAGTGCAACCTTGTTTAATGACTGCCTCATTTAGTGACCATTTGCAGTTATGATGGTAATGAAAATTTAACCCTATAACCAATTCTCTCATTCACAACTTTTGCAGGTCTGTAAAGCAATGGAAAATTGAAGCGAGATCATAAGCACAGTTGTGGTTCCACCTAGCAACTTCTTTGCTTAACAAATGAGTTGCTGGTTCCAAACAAGAACAACTTGTAATATAATTTATGCAAGTTGCAGAATTCACATTTTTCAGTGTACAATTTAGTAATAAAATTTCATTTTTAAAGTGCATCGACAATACACACAAAGTGGTACTTTCTAATAAATAATGCAATCATGCTGGAACTAAACAAAATTTAAAGGGAATTTCGTAGTCATTAATTAATAAATGACACATTGTCACCCTTTTTATATTTCCAAAACTCTCTTTGGAAATTACATCCATGTACTCTTTATTCAATGCTTTGGGTTCTTTACATTTTTCATTCTTATCTCAATTAACCTCCAATTTTTTGATCTTCACCTTCTTCTACATATATTCACTCTGTTTTCATTATTATTATTTTATTATTATTATTATTTATTATTATTATTATTATTTTATTTTATTTTGTGTACAATATGATCAAACCATGTCAATATACTTCTTTCATGTTGGTCACTCACTTTTGTATTCAATCTGTATTCATTTAGTCCACATTCATTCTTGGTCCTATATCTTATTTTACTACACAAACCCTATCCCATTGCACTCTATTTTTTTTTTTCATACAGTAAGCCCTATTGGGACCAGAATTTCCTGGCTAAATGATGCAGTCGTAAAGCACAATGTCATGTGACTGCATTATTAAGTGATAGCAATTCCGGCAATCCCGGTTACTGTCATAACTCCACATGCAAAGGGCTCTAAGTGGGAAACAGAGGCAGTTCTAGGTTAGGAGTGTCAAATTTTTTTAGTCATCATATTCCTTAACTTTCTAACTGATGTAATTGTTTCCAGAGATAGTACAGTTTTAGTATATATAGATCCTAATACTATCCATCCAGCCAAAAGTGATATATGTGCATATTCAAAAGTTGCACAAATTGGAAAATTAACACCAATTGATGGCTTACAGTATTTAATAACTGACAATAGGTAAGAGTGATGATGTAGTTCTAGATCTGGAAAAACAAATCTTTCTTCATTAATTGGTAGTAGCATTTTTGGTAAAGATATTCTTAGAATCAAAGAATTCCATGGAAATTTTCTAAACAAAGAATTTATTTTCTGAAAATATTTTCCAGATATATAAACCAGAATTCAACTCAGAATGTAAATTAATCTGCGAATAATATTAATTTTGAGGGGTTCACCTTTTCCCAAAGTTTTAATGACTCTCATTTATCAATATCTGAAGAAGCCTCTCTATTTTATTTATACTACAGTATGTTATTGAGAAATATCCTTTGGTATATACATAAATAAATATTTAATGGATTTGATTCAAATACAGAATTAATATTACTTAAATGGATGGGTAACCCAATTTTCACCAACTGGCATTAATTCTGATTTGGACTAGACTAGAGTATCCTACTATTTTGCTAACAGCATCTATCTTTTGCATCAACACTGGGATAATAGTGTGAAGTTTAGAAATAAACAAACGAATAACATTAAACAAAACCAATCTTCAACTGAGTTGTGTACTTCTTCTTAGATCTCTCTATGTTATTTACTAACACAAAACAAAGGTTCCACTCAGATATTAAATAGCAAGAATGAAAGTGGACATCCTTGTCTTGTTCCTCTGACTAGTGAAAAGTAAGAGAAACCACCCCATTTACACAACACTGCTAAACAAATGCCTGTCCACATTCAGAATATGACATCACATTGTATCCTACACCCTTTTCTGTGTACATACAAATGGACACCATCTACAAATCCATTCATCTATCTCAAAATACTGAAACTTTTTTTCTAAGTAAATGCTTAGTTATCACTCTCATTCTTCAAATAAACCAATTGTTTTGTAGACTTATATATAGCTATCATGTTGCTAACATCTTCCCCCTGGATCACAATCATAGAGAATGTTTGTCCAGCAAAAATCATATGTGGTTCTTTCATTATCATTTTGGTCATTCAAAAATATTAATATAACTAAGTTAAAAACTTTTTAAAATGGGGTTAATGATTACCACATAGTCATACTATACATATGTGGAGGTCTCACTGCCAACTTCGATAATAAAATATGAAATGTTTCTTTTTTGCAGAGTTCTCCACATAATGCATACAATTAGAAGGAAAAAGAATTTTTATTTCAGGCTGATTAGTAGAACAAACCAAGTAGAAGAGGAAAATAAGAGGAAAATGTTATGAATTACTAAAGAACATGTACTTTGTAAAAGTACTCCAAATTTAGTTGCTATATCTATTATTTCCTTTGTTAATTTGTCATAAAAAAATGAAACAATAGAAAAAGTATTTTCAATCTATTTATCATAATATCTATATCTTAAGATTATATGCAAATACACTAGACTATTCCCAAATATACAACATATCATGCAGCCTGGCAAATATAATCACTTACATTCTGGCTTTTTAAAGGGTTAAAATGACTGCTTATCAAAGTTTCATGGCCAACCTATTTCTATCTAGGAATACAGACATATAAACTATGAGCTAATTCTTCAGGAAAATGTAACCCCATCCATATCAAAATCTCTACTTCAGTTTCACAAGATTCTGAAGCTTGAGCCTTCCCCCAATTTGAGCTGTTGCTGCCATCTTTTATTCTCTATTTTGGTAATGTTGTATTTACAATTTTTATACAAGTTTGTCTTATATTTTTATGTGAGCTGCCAAAAGTAATTTTTGTGGCAGCATAACATGTTAAATAAATACGATTTCTGATCAAGAGAACTTAAGTCTCATTTCATCACTCCTCATCTAGACTCCAGTTATTGAATGACATCACCAATAGTTCCCTCAGAGTAGAGCAGGGGTGTCAAACTTGCAACGTCACGTGATGTGTCGTGACATATTGCAACTTTTCCTCCATTGCCGGCAATGGGGTGGGCGCGGTTTCGGCATGACGCATCCGGCCTGCAATTTGACACCCCTGGAGTAGATGAATGGTATGAATGAATGTTATGAATCACCTCCTCCATTAATTATGTGTATATGTTAAAGAATAGAAACAAATTCAACATCTGTGGAACATACATCAAGTCCTTAACATTTAAGGCTTGTAAGAACCTTTTCCATTTTTTCACAATCTGCTTTGTTTCTCCAGCCCAGTGCAGGGTTTCCTCATCCTCTCCAAGGAAATTCCTGTGCTGGGCTGGAGTAACAGAGCGGGGATCCAAAAAATTTGAGCTTCATTTTTGCAGCCTGAAGGATTTCCACCTCCACCTGTCCCACACATGGGAAGGGGAAATTCTTCAATAGGCCGCAGTAGCTTGCAAGCTTCCCTGCCAGCTTCCCCACTGACTTTCTTGGGAAGCTGGCAGAGAAGATTGTAAATGGTGATCACATGATCACAGGGCACTTGACAACCAGTCATGTGTGAACAAGTTGCCAAGCACCCACATCATGATCATGTGACTATGGGGGAGGGAAGGGTGGCACAGTGTTTTATGATGGCTGGAAGCATTTTACAGACCATAAAACATCCTTTCCAAGCTGTCATAACTTCAAATAGTTGTTAAATGACTAGTCATAAGTTAGGACTTATTGTATATAAAAAAAATCCCAAATAACACACATGGTTTTTAAATTTACATTACTAGTATTTAGAACAGTAGGATCATTTAGTTAAGACACAGATAAGGAATGACAATAATGTAACAATACAGGCAGTCCTCAGGTTATGATGGCAATTGGGAGCAGGATTGCCATTCACTAAATTATGTGGTCGTAAAGCATAATGTTATGTCACTGTATCACTTAATGACAACAATCCCAACAGTCCCAGTTGCTGTCATAAACTAAGATGTATTGGTCATTAAGTTGGAAGTGGTGTAAGTCCCAGATAAGGAATATGCAGGGGTACTGCAGAGGGGTGGGAAATGCCAGGGGAGGCTCTTCTGGGAAGGATGTTGCAAGCTGTGCATGAGTTGGGGGAAGGCATGGGGGGGATGGTGCAGGCTGCATGAGAGCAGAGGCTGGATGATGTGACACAGCATGAGCACAGGAAGGCCAAGGACCAATGTGAGTGGAGGAAGGCCAGGGGGACTTACAAGACTGACTTGCAACCTTCCCTTCTGGCTTCCCCATTGACTACTTGTGGAAAGTTGGCAGGGAAGATTGCAAATGGTGATTATGTGACTCTGGGATGCTGCAACAATCGTTAAGCGCAAACTGGTTGCCAGGCGCACAATTCATAATCATGTGGGCATATGGGCACTTAGACAGCTGGAACTTTGGAGATCGATCGTAAGTACCAGTCATTCAGCACCATCACCACACAAAGATTATTTCAATTTTGTTTTTCACCATATGCACGACTGCTTTTTAGATGTCTTGTTTTGCTCCCTATCACCTTTCATTGCTACTGTTTTCTGAATCTCAGAAACAGCTATTTCCCCACCACTTCTAGTGAAAATATATGATTCCACATATTTCTCAAACAATCTGCTTCATTCTAACAACTGGTTATTTTTAAAACAATGTTTCAATTTGTAATTGACTTATCAGGCAATTTCAAAGTTCTACTTTCAAATCTCAGTTGTTCCTTTTCCTTATAATTTCACCTCTCCAGTCTTTCTCAGCTCCTCAGGTCTATTTGCTTTTTTCTCCCCACTACTGACAGCCAAAGAAGAAGCAAAGGGCTGAGGGGGAAACTTTTGTACTCTTTTTTATTTTGTGCTTTGAAGGATGAGAAATAAACAAAAGATGCACATACAGCAGAGAAGGATAAAATACTGAAGAGTACACCTTTTAGGGACAGAAACACTGTCTCTTTATAACCTGTTTTGGAGTAATATTTTGAGATGAACTGAAATACTTTTTAGATATTAAGTCAGATACTTTTGAATCTATAATTTATAAATATTTAAAGTATTAATATAATATCAAATTTTCACATATGACACCTAAAAAAACCAATTTGCTTAGCACATATGAAGCATTCAAATTGTAAATGCTTCAAATTCAAAACCGTATGTCTGTAGTAATTTTGGAAGATATAGTGGGAACACTGGAGAAGGGACAGATACTTCAAAAATAACATTTATTATTTGATTGATATTTAAAATATATTTGCTGAATAAATATATCAATCTGAACATGTACTCAGATACAAGTCTCTCAAACAGAATGGCATAAAAGCATCTTTTCTACCATGTTTAAAAAGACAAAGTTATAGTAACATAAATTTAACAGCAAAATGACTTATATTGCAGTCTATAAATTCTACAAAGACAGCAGTCATAGACAATTTCAACTTAGTGATTGCATTCAGAACATTGCCAGAGATCAAAGTTATAAGCTCTAGACACTGAATGACATGCAAACACAGCCTGACAAACATGCCATCATTACCCCAATATAAAAGACACATACTAAGATGTATTATCCTGCACAAATCCTGTTTTATTGAAAAAGGGAATATATCTCCCTTCAGGGTATTTCTCACATGTCCATATGGCTAATCAGAGTCCTTGGTATTCCACAACTTTTGGAAGTAATTTTCCTCCAACAACAGGTAAGTTGTCTCTCTTAATTCAGTACAACAGCAATATGATAATCATCTTGCCAGACTCCGTTTATTCTTGAGTTCATTATAGTAATGATGTTGATCTAGTAATAAGAGGTAGGTCACAGGACTGCTTGGAAATTTGAAGGTATTATTTTTTCAGGCAGGTAAAGCATTTGATTTTATCTCAGATTGGTGATTCCCCCCTTCCTTTTTATTCTTTCATTTCTAAGTCTATTGTAGGAGAGGGAAGAGATTATTTTCTAGCGGCACGACATGGAGGATACAGACTTTCTGTCATACTTCTTTGGCATGATTTTTTTCAGGGCATTTCTTACATCTGAGACAGTAATAGAGACATGACGCTTCTTCTTTCTCAATCGCTCAGCTGCCAAGGACACTTTCTTGTAGAGGTCATGCACACAAAAATGCAAGATATTTTGTGCCTCATTGGTCATTCGGACACTGTCAAGCCTCATCTTCTGCATTTTCCTGGGAGACTTTCTGGAGATTTTCTTTCCATAGACACGTTTTGCATGCCTTGCACTTCTCTTTTCCACCCTAGGCTTTCTCTGTCTATACTGAGCCCTGTTTCTTTGCCTCCGGTATAGCTGCCTCTTTTTCTTGCTTCTCCAGGTAGTAGCAGCCATTGCTTGAATTTAAGCTTTAAGCACCAAAACTCCCTGTCTGCCTCAAAATGCCAATGTCCTGTCCCTTGATGTATTCTTATATAGGGCTGGCTATTCAAATAAGTACCACATACAAGTCAGGTGATTGGCCAATAAGAACAAAGGCCAACTTAACCACTTCATAATGACTTAACTATGATCCATTACTGCTGTATGCAATGGGCATAACAGTAACATTAACAATGTGTTGCAAGGTATGTTGGATTGACACTTTATCAATTACAGTAAACTATCTTCTACATGATTCCAATTGATTCTTATTCTTAGATCATGCATACACATAATAAAAATAACCTCTCCCTGCAACCTTTTTGTGTATAGTTATTTGCATTTTTAATGTCTTCACTGTTCCCTCTCAAACTGAAGTATCTAGAGCATACAGAAGCTATACAATGGTGAATTTAATGCATTTTGAAAAAGACATTTAAAAAATAAGACAAGCCATTGTTGAAGAAAAATCTTCATCAGGGTCCAGTCCAAGCTGGGAATAAACAAAATGGAGACTGCTTTAGAAAAAAGATTGTTTATTTAGTTTAATGTCTAGTTTAATGAAGAGAAGGACGAGGGTATAGCAGTGTTCCAATATCTCCCATAAAGAAGAGGGAGTCAAGCTATTCTCCAAAGCACCTGAAGGCAGGACAAGAAGCAACGGATGGAAATTAACCAAAGAGAGAAGCAACCTAGAATTAAGGAGAAATTTCCTGACAGTTAGAACAATTAATCAGTGGAACAACCTGGCAGAACAACCTCCAGAAGCTGTGAATGCTCAACACTGGAAGTTTTTAAGAAGAGAATGGACAGCCATTTGTCTGAAATGGTATAGGATTTTCTGCCTGAGCAGGCGGTTGGACTAGATGACCTCCAAGGTCCCTTCCAACTTTATTATTGTTATTGTTAGTTGCCAGAAACTTCAGTGACAGTACATGTTTCTGGGGTGGCTGACCACATGGAGCTGGGAGTGGTGGGTTTTTATACCTTCTTGGGCTTTTGTATTTGGAATTGTTCCTGTGGCATGAACTTTGACCTAAGATTCAGTGTGCCCTTTTTGTATTCTGATGGTGGTGGTTTAATCCTATTAAAAAATAAAAAAAAATTAAAGTCATGTCCTGCTTCCCTGTGGCTGATGGCTATGTATTGTGTTGGATGGGTGAGGGGTTGCTGGTTCTAGGGATCATTGTCTTTCTAATCCCATCAGCTCCAAGCTTCCTGGCTCCAGTCTTTCTGAAAGGATTATCAAATCTGCATTTCTACAGACCTGGCCTGCTGAGTTTCTGGCTGGGGGAAAGGGAGAAGTTTCTGCCTTTTAGGTTCTTCTCCATTATTCCTTTGGGGAAATATAATATTCTGCCTTTTTAATATTCCCCAAAATATTTCTTTCTCTGATGTGTGTTCCTACAATCCCTCCTTTGTGCCATATAAGTGTGGGTGACACACTTTGACTGGCACAAGATTAAAAATTGATCTGGTCAGGGAGACTTGATAAACAAGCTTTTAAACTGTTAATGTAAAGAAGGGAAGACACTAATAGAGGCAGCAGAAAAAAATCCCTGCAGTGGCTCCCAAAAGGGGAGCCTTTCAACCATGAAGGTCTAAAGCCAGGGCAAAAGTTGTCAGGTGGAAAAGAAATTTATAGTGTCCAATATTCTGTGCCAATTCTTTTCAGATGTCACTGTGAGCTTCCAGTCAGGTTTTTTGAAGCACATGCCCACAAAATTCTTCACAGCCATGTTTTGCCTCAGTATGTAACCACTGGCTGCCCATTTTCAAGGGTTGCTTCCTGCCTTAGCTTAGTTTAGTGCATCCAGGTTTGTGATGTCCAATTAAGGTTAGCCAGTGTGCAAGCCAGGCTATTAATATGTCTTAAATTGCACAGTGAGCACTATGAGTCCACCAGTGCAATATATTCAGGGCCTGGGTTTGGAGATCTCTTTCCTGCTATCACCTCAGTGAGGGCATATGAATTGTAAATCGACTTGAGGGGGCATGGTTCCTTCCCCCATGGAATGTGCAAAGGCCTTAGTGCCACAGAGCAAGAACCAGCCTGGGGAGCTTTACTGAACGTAGGTGAAGGGGATAGCCTCAGTGTGATTCTGAATGATGTGTGTGTGCATGTATGCAGCTGCTGTCAATGCTGCAACTTCATTTTCGTTTGCCACAGTTGGGAGGGGGGATGTGTGCTTTTAATGTTAGACAAAACAATAAATTGTCATGTGGGAACCAAGGTCATTGCTGCTGGGGTTTTGGTGGGTTGCGCTTTCCGTTAAAAAGCCCGCCAAAGTAGTTTATTGGCGAATGTGATTAGTGACATGTTACTGGGGTGGGAAGTTCAACTTTGTAACTTTTGAGAGGGAACTTCAGTCTTGGTTTCACTTTTGATCATGCCAATACTTTGTAGCCAATAAATATGTTCTTTAAGGAAACCTCTTGCCTTGGAGTTCTGTTTTTACTGGTCTCATCTATCAGAACCATAACATTAAAGCAAGACTCCAATTCATTTTAAAATGCAGGGTCCTGAGCCCCGGTCGCCTACCTAAACCTTTGGGAGAACGACAAAGAGTCGGGGAAGACATCAAGATGGAAAAGAAGGGGAAATCGGCCGCTAGCCTTGGTGCAACGGCGGTGGATGGAATGCAGGCTACAGCCCAGGTGGAGAGTGCAACCCCTGAAGCCGGAGCGAGACCAAAAGCCCAGGAGACCCCACCGGAGAGGTTGATACAGCAGGAAGGAGCATTGACCATCGGAGGGACTCGGTGGTCAGATGCTGCCCTGCCACGGAGAAGCACCGTTAAGGCTGCGGAAGCTGAGTTCCCATTGATCTAGTCCCATGGATCTCATTCGCCGATGCTGAAAGGGGAAGCAGCCGGCTGCTTAGGATGAATCGGGAATGGAGGTACCTGACTGCCATCCACAATCATTCTGTCGAACGCTTGAGAGAGAAGTTTGATCGACTTGAGATGGGGGAAGTGGAGCTGATTACCCGCCAGGTGATCTCCAGTGGGCGAGAGGACAAGCGTTTCCAAGACCGTCCACCGCCATGGCGAAGCCCCAGTCCCATAGCGATGGCTCGTGCTGCCTCCCCACTACCTAGACCAGCTTTAACATCAAGCCCAATGCGTTGGCAGAGCCCTGATTGTTATCGACGCCCTGCCAGCCCTGACCGTTATCAACGTCCTGCCAGTCCAGGACCCCGATGAAGGGCTTTCCAAGGATGGGACCTTCAGCGACCCCGATGCCAGAGGCCAGGCATACAGCAAGCTTACTGGGGGCAGCATCCTGTAGACCCGCCCCCAATCAAGCCATTTGATGAGGATCCCAAGAAGCTGTCCTTTTTCCTGAATCAAGTGTGGGCTCACATGAATCGTTATGCCCATGCTTACCCAGACGGGGCCAGAATGGTTGACGCAGTGGCAGCGAACTTAGAAGGGGAAGCAGCCAAGTGGGTGACTGGCCTGCATGACGAGCAGGCACCAGAGCTATGGGACTTCAGTCTGTTTACGCGCGGGCTGAAAGCCAGATTTGAAGATGAATCCCAAGCCCTACAAGCTGAAAAGGACACCCACAATTTGAAGCAGAGGGGCCAGCCAGCTAAAGAATATGTAAGGGAATTCTGAAGGGTGGCTGGATGGATCAGGTAGTGGTCTGAACGATCACTGATTCACCACTTCAAGGCCGGTTTGGACCATGATTTATTCCAAGCGTGCACCTACAGAGGGATTCCTGACCAACTTCATGAATGGTACCACCTAGCTATAAACTTAGACATCGAACTGAACCGCTACCAAAGACCCATAGCATCAGGATCCAGACCAAGGCGAGACCAAGTGAAACATCAGGTGCCCCAGTGCCCCCCACCTGCCATGGCCACTGGGTTCCCTAGAGCAGGGCTTTTCAACCTTTTTACAGACTGTACCACCTTTAGGACATGACAATATTCGAGTACCACCAGTGACTTAGCAAGGTGTAAAAAATTTAGCGACAAAAAAAAAAGGAAAAAAGTGATAAAATACACCCACTTACCACACTTATATATATATATATATATATATTATTGGATTTTTATAGGGGTGGGAGGGTTACATCAAAGTGCTTAGGAAACAACGTGGAGATGGGTACATCAAACATCCAAAAGAAAAACCACAGATTTATAGCTCAAATTGATTCATTAAAGATTCCCTCTCTATTTCCCTCATCTAGTATTACATATTCAAATTAATACATTTCTAAATAAACTTCAAACAATCCTATCAAACATCAATCACATTTCAATTATAAAGATCCAAATCCTGTTTTTAGGCTTTACTAATTTACAGTTACCATATTCCAATTAGCCTTAAATAAACATATTATTAACACTTCGGGTATCCTTCATTTCCCTTTTTAACATAAAAATTATATCTGAAATGAATATATTATTCCCACAATAACATTCTTATGTTTTATTCATTAATACCATTTCTTCTTTTGTCACCAATCCCTCTTATTCTCCTTCTATTACAAAATAATTATCTTATTTGAAATAAAAATATCAGTCCAAAAGATACATTTCTGTCTATTTTAAATATATATTCTATCAATCAATCTATGTCTATAAAAAGTCTTTTTAGCCCAGTAGATAAGGTTTACCTCTCCAAATAATTATATCTGAAACAAAATATTATTACAAAGGATATCCTCTTACAGAATTCACGTACTCCGTTAGTTATTAAATCAGTCAAAATCTCTAAAGCCTTTTTAACCCATTAAATGAAATTTTAAAACACATTTTTAAATCTAACTCTAGGTTTCTTTCTGTGCCACACCGGTTTCCATAATAAAGTTCCTGTATCATCAAACCACAATATTAGAAAATCAGTATTTCTCAACGCTTCAGATTGGTCAAAGTTCTCCTCCCTTTCTTCTAGTAGCCTTTGAATGGTGGAAGCCGTTTTATTCTATGTTGTAGTTACTAGTTGATTATCCACATTATCACAATTTTCAGTAACTTGTATCTGGGTATCAGTCTCTATTGGTGTTGACACTTCAGGCATTTCAGTTAAAGTTATTCTTTGATCATCAAGCTTCTCCATAAATTGTATTTGGGGTTGTATAAAGTTGATTTGTTCCATAGTTTCCACAATTTCTCCTGGTATAAGTTCATAGTTGAGTTGTAAGTATGGTTTCTCTTTAGGTTGTATATATTGCTCACTGGTCTCTTTGGGGCCACTCTGCTCCTTCTCCACTGTTCTTCGATCTATAACTTGATCCATCAAAATTTGGAAGTAAGAGTTCGTATCCTCCGTGGCTTCCAAGATTTTTTCCAGTATAAGCTCATAATCAAGCTGTGTGTTAAGTACCTCCATCTCAGTGGTGAAAGGATCTTTTAATCTTTTAGTGAAGGCTATATTTAGTAAAAGTCAATAAATATTCACCTCCAATTCTTATTAGACAAAATCACCACCCAGCTGTTTCAAGTTATCTTTACCCTTATCATCCCTTTGAAGGTCAGAGCCATCCTCCAGCAAAAAAAAAAAAAAAGTGATAAAATACACCCACTTACCACACTTTTAATGGGAAACTTGTGCCTGCTTCTCTGCCATTAATCTTTGCACTCGTGGCTGGAGAGTGCTTACTGACAAAATTAAGTCAAATTCCAACTGAAGACAATTCCTTTCCTTAGTTTTTATGCTTGTTGATAAAGAAAATGCTTTTTCGCACAAGTACGTGGAACCAAATGGCAGTAAGGCTGCGACAGCTTTTCCCCCCACTTCCGGGTACAGTTTTGCAACTTGGCTCCAGAACTCAGTCAGTGTTTTTTCATTAAAAAGTTCCTTCAAACTGCGGTTTGATGTCAATTCCAGAAGTGCTTCTTGCTCTGGAGAGGAAAGGTCAGAATTGACAACATTGTCCATAATGAAGGGTGACGCAACCCAACAAATTCTAGCATCACATCCTCTTGACACAAATGGAAAATACAACGCAAACTCGGAGTGCAATTTTTCCAAATGATTTCTGATGGCAGTTTTAATATCTTCAGTGTCAATAATAGAATTTAGTTCTATAAAGTTTGACACATTGGGAAATGATGAAATATTTCCTTTTTTTACTTGTCCTATCCACAGGGAGATTTTTTTGTGGAAGGCACAAACTTTGTCTTCCATAACAAACACGTTATGACCGTGGCCCTGCAGCGACTGATTAAGTTCATTTAGCTTTTTAAATGTGTCAGCCAAATAGGCAAGGCAGGATACCCAGAAGACATTTTCAAACTTTTCTGCTAGGGGTGATGAAACATTTGTCAGGAACAGGTGCATTTCATCTTGTAGCTCGAATAATCTCGATAATGTTTCACCTCTTGACAACCAACATACTTCTGTATGAAAGAGAAGAGTGCTGTGCTCAGAATCCAAATCCTTGCATAATTGCCGGAATAAACGTCCATTCAATGGCCGGCTCATGTAACACTGGGCTCATCCGTTTAGAAGCAAGTGCATGTCTATGCAAGATGCAATGATTTGAAACAATGGAACTGTTTCTTGCCTTAGCTTGTGCTATCACCCCCGAAGCTCTTCCTGTAATAGCTGCTGCACCATCAGAACAAATTCCTACACACCAAGTCCATAATATTCCATATTCACTGAAAAAAATGTCGATTATTGTGAATATTTCTTCCCCAGTCATTCTGCCAGGTAGTGGGCGGCAAAATAATTCGTGTTCCAGTATATCGTCTGAATCAGGAACACGCAAAAAGACAATTAATTGCGCTTCACCAGCGATGTCAGTGCTTTCATCCAATTGAAATGCAAATTTTCCTGCTGCTGTGATCTTTTCCACCACTTGTTGAATAACATCTGTGGCCATATCTTGTATTCGTCTTTGGACGGTATTATCAGAACATGGAATATTACGAATAGCATCAGCCATTTTTCCCTCAAAGAGAATTGAAGCAATTGCAATGGCAGAGGGAACCACGACTTCTTCAACAATTGTGTGAGGCTTATTTTGTTTAGTTGCTATCAAGGACAATTCATAAGATGCTTCCAGTCACTTTTTTGAGATGGTTGTGGACTTCACGAAAGCAGCACGGCGTTTTATAAATTCATCTCTCTTCTTCACAAAAAATGCTACTGGCTTTTTGGTGTGCTCTTTATGTTTTGTTGTAAAATGTCTCTGGAGCAAAGAAGGCTTCATGGAATGCTTGGATAAGACTTCATTGTAGATAACACAAACAGGAAGCTGCTGATCGTTTTCTTCCAGGAAATAAAATCCAAACTTCAAATAATCTTCACTGTATTTTCGATTTGGTGCCAGTTTTAATTTCTTCGGTGGTGGTTCCTTTGCTGAATCATTTTCCTTTTGCACTGATGAACGTATGAGGAATTTCTCCATATTTATTAATATGCACCACTACCTTGATGGTCAGGTGGCTGGTCGGCCCTTCTTCCTCTTTCACCCTTTCTCCAAAAACAGGCCGCTCACCCTTCCTATGAAAACTGGCTGCTCACTAAACAGGCCACTCGCTCACTTACCCAAAAACACACCGCTGACTGACCATGTCCTATGAATCAGAACAGTAGATAGGAAAATGAATTGGAGGTTGCTTCAGAGCAATTCCCATCATATCTAACCTTGGCTCTCGCTGCCTGAGAACAGATGCTCCACATTTGAGAAGCTTTTCAGGTAGATTTATTGTACCTGGTCACTCATTCTGAAAATAGCTGCACTTTGGGTTTTGACAATACAGATATCCTCAATTATCATCCACATTTGGAACTGCTTACTTGGTCATTAAGTAAGGCAGTAGCTAAGAGATGCCACTGCTGTGCTTATGAACTCTGTTCAGCTTTACAGACCTGCAAAGATTCTAAATGCAAGGATAGGTTGCCCAGTTATTTTTTCCATCAGTTGTTAACTCTGAAAAGTTGCTAAATGAGGCAGTCACTAAATGATGACTACTTTTATCAGTAATTTATACTTAATCCCTGTTCTAGTAATGATTACCTTATCACAGAAATATTCATATGTCTAATAATTTAGCTGTTGTGCAACTAACTTCCACACACAAGGTGTTCAGCGAGCTGCCTACCAGTCAGAGCTCATTTTTCAGTTAAAGCACTGCTGCTTCAGACCTTTTACTGATGTGGCTGCCTAGCTACATAGGAGCATCTGCTCCCACCCACAAAACTGCACTGAAGAATTTTACATATTTTATTCAAGTTGAGAGCACCTTTCTAAGTACTTTTCAGAAAGCAATGGATATCCTTCTTCAAACCACCTGATTTACATAGAGATCATTCAGGGTTCCATACCCCTCCCTGCTTTTGTCAGAGAAAAGAAGTTCCTAGAGAGGATCAATTCTCACAGACAGGCCAGCTGCAACCCTCTCAAATTAATGTGATTTCTTGTTGCTGAACTCCAATACCACAGCCACAGGTAGGACCATACTGGGTAGATTGAGGGGAAATATACCCCAGCAAATACGAATGGACAGAGATTCCAATTCATCTTAAGGCAACAATAAAAAAAGAATAAAATAAAAAATTCTGGCCCAATGAGCAAACTCTGAGCCTTAGCAATAACTCAGCAATAGTTAATAAAACAGGAAAGGCAACAGGGTCCTTGTGAAGAATCCAGATATCTTTCCAGGGTTTGTACAAGTCCATTTTTCAAGACAAAAATGACCAGTCCATAATTAGAGATGACTCCCAGCACCTTCATTTGCATTCCCAGGAGATTAGCAGCCTATTTCCCCCATTTTAATGGCCTCCACTCTTCCCCCCATAAAAGACCACCAAAAGCCACATCCAATGTCTGTCCCCCAAACAAAAAAAGGTTTTCCTATCCCTCCTCCGCCTTGCTCCAAACGCGGTTCGCTCACTCACCCATGGCCCGAAAACACGTGGCTTGCCCCAAACGCAGCTCGCTCACTCACACACAGCCCGAAAATATGCGGCTTGCCCCAAACACGGCTAGTTTACTCACACACGGCCCGAAAACACGCGGCTTGCCCGAAACGCGGCTAGTTCACTTACCCTCAGTCCGAAAACATGCGGCTTGCTCCAAACGCGGCTCGCTCACTCACACATGGCCCGAAAACACACAGCTTGCCCCAAACGTGGCTAGTTCACTCATCCACGGCCCGAAAACACGTGGCTTGCCCCAAACGCGGCTAGCTTACTCACCTTGGCCCAAAAACACGCGGCTTGCCTCAAACGCGACTCGCTCACTCATCCTCGGCCTGAAAACACGCGGCTTGCTCTGTCTCTCCTCACTGCTTTGCTAAGCCTCTTCTCTTCTCTTTCTTTCTCTCCCTCTCCTGCCAAAAACTGCCCCCTTTATACCTTCTCTTCTCTCCGCCTTCCTCTTCCTTTTCTCTTCCGGATGCATCGGAAGCTCCATTTACCATGTCGCCACGTGCGCCGATCCTGGGGATTCTGCCAAGCTCTGCAGCTCCAGCTGATCTCCTCCAGGTCTGTGCGGCGCCGCTTTAGCTGGTTCCCTCCCCACTACACCTGGCTAGGGCTCGCGTACCACCAGCCAGGTGCTAAGGTACCACTGGTGGTATGCGTACCGCCGGTTGAAAAGCCTTTCCCTAGAGTACCTGCCGGACCCCCGATCAAATGCTTTAGATGTGGTCAACTTGGACACCGAGCAGCTTACTGCCCAGTCCCTTTTCCTCCAACTAAGAGCACATCCACTGCTTCTACAAAACCTAAGAGAAGACCCCGACCATTGTGCGAGAAGTCGAATTGGGCCAGCCAGGAGCAAGCTGCACAAGTTACCTCTCCTCCCCAGGGAAAACATGAGACTCCGGCTGAACGCTTGCCTATGCCTGCCCCTTGCGACAGTGACAATGAAGGAGAAGACGACCCGATGGCGAGTCAGCCTGTCCCACCCTTTTTGCCTTCTCTGCAAAGCTTAGTCCCTAAGACAAAAGCCCAAATGGATTTACACGTTTTAATTGACTCAGGCTGCACCCGATGCTTGATCAACCTCCCCATGGTACTTAACCTAAGCATTTGTGCCAAATTGTTGCCCATACCCATGAGGTTCGAGCAGGCAGATGGATTTCTTATAGGAGGGGCTCCGGCCACTCACTTGACCAAACCAGTACACCTAGAGGAGGGGGAACATTGGGAACTCATCCGTTTTGTAGTAGTCCCAAAAATGACTGAGGCAGTAATTTTGAGATTAGCCTGGCTTGATAAGTGGCAGTCCATGATCTGGTGGGAAAACGGAGTGAGGACTTTAAGATTAGCGACTGGACCTTCACCTCCTACCCCTGCCAGCAGCACAAGTGAAAGCCAGGGACAGTCCCTTGAGACCCTGGAATCCGTCGCAAACTCCCTACCTGGGATGCCACTCATCCCAAGCGAATATCGAGACCTAGCTGAGGCATTCAGCGAGACGGAATGTGACATCCTGCCTCCCCACAGAATGACTGACTGCTATTGAGATTTTTTCCAGGAGCCAAATTGCCCATGCCAAAAATTACTCAATGACCCCCCGCAAATTGAGAGAGCTGAGGGAGTACATTGATAAGAACTTGGCTAGGGGGTTCATTCAGACAGCAAAATTGTCAGAATCCAATTATAATTTATTTCTAGCTAATCTACTCTGGGAAAACCCAATTCTTACTCTCTTTTGGATTCTGTCATACTACAAAGGGGGGGGGAGTAAACACGGGTGTTTATGACTGGCATTCCTCCTATCAACTACAAAGAAACATCCTCTGTGGATTCCCTCTCTGGAGTACTAACCATAACAATACGGCAATCAGCCTTTGATCTCACTCCCTATGAAGCCTCCTTTTACCGGCAGCAAGGAAAAAGGGGGGGAAGATTGGAACGTTTGGGATCCGATGGATTTAACACCCAGCCATCTGCCAATTTGGATTGACTGGAAGGAATGTGGGGTGGGACTGCTTGGGAACACTTTAAAACATTGAATGATCAGGGGGGTCCCCCAGATCCTGTCTAGCATGCCTTCAGTCAGTTTTTCTTAATAAAGATTCCTGTTGGAAGAAACGTTCCAAGAGTTCTGTCTTCTTTTTAAAGAGAAGATGGGTCACTGAGGCTCTGCGTTGATTTTAAAGGGTTAAACGCGGTCAGCATAGAGAATATGTACCCCTTCCCTTTAATGAAAGACATGTTAGCCCATTTGGTAAAAGGATTTTTTTTTACCAAGTTAGACCTAAGAGAGGTGTACTATCGAGTGAGAGTCAAAAAAGGAGATGAGTGGAAGACAGCTTTTAACAGCCCTCTGGGAAGTTTTCAGTTCAAAGTTATGCCGTTTGGTCTGCAGGGAGCCCCTGCTGTATTCATGCAATTGATCAATCAAGTGCTGCATGATCATCTGTACAAGGAGATTTAAGTCTACCTTGATGACATCCTCATTTACACAGAGACCATGGCAGAGCATATTAAATTAGTGCGTGAAGTACTCAAAAAACTGAACGCTAAACTTTACCCAAAGCTCTCAAAATGTGAATTCCATCGAACGCACCTGGACTACCTAGGATATAGAATTTCCAGTGAAGGCATTGAGATGGATCCAGCCAAGGTTAAAGCTGTAATAAAATGATAACCCCCACGGACCCGCAAACAACTCCAAAGTTTTTTGAGATTCGCAAATTTCTACCGGCAATTCATCCCCTCTTTTGTTGAAATTGCTTTGCCAATTACTGAACTGTTAAAGACTGGGAAAAACGGGGGGAAGCCACGACCCTGTCAGCCTCTGCCATGGTCTATAAAATGCCAAACTGCTTTTGAGAACTTAAAGAGACTGTTTGCGGCCGAGCCTGTTCTCAAACACCCCAACCCTGAGGAGCAATTCATCATCCAAGCCGATGCTAGCGATGTAGCTGTGGGGGCAATCCTTTTGCAAAGAAACAAAAAGGGAGACTTGCAACCCTGCGCTTACACCTCCAAAAAAGTAACAGACACTGAACGAAGGAGGGCTGTTTGGGAGAAGGAAACTTTTGCGGTGAGGTGGGCCATGCTAACCTGGCATCATTTCCTTGAGGGGGGCAAGGTGCCTTTTGAAGTATGGACTGATCATAAAAATTTAGAGGCACTGAAAACCCCCCGTAAGTTATCTCCCAAACAAGTCTGCTGAGCACAGTATTTTAACCATTTTAATTTTACACTAAAGTATATCCCAGGGGGAAAAAACTTCTTGGCTGATGCCCTGTCCAGGATGCCCCAGTATAAGAGTCGCTGTGAAGAGATTGTGAACTCTATCATTCCACAACCACAGTCAATCTCTCCGATAACCCCGGGTGGCCAACTGCGGCAAAACCACCTGAACCAGATAGCCCATTAATTAAAAAGCTTAAGGTGAAAACTGACTCCTGGTTCCAGGAAAACAAAACCATACTAACTTATCGAGATGGGCTAGCCAGGAAGGGATCAAAACTAGAGTTCAAGCCCTTCAGCGCAGCCACAGTGCCAAACAAGCTGGTCACTTTGGATACCAAAAGACTTTACATTTGGTTAGGAGGCAATTTTGGTGGCCAGGTTTAAAAAAGAAAGTTGAAAACTATGTGAAAAGCGGTGCAACGTGTGCAACTATGAAGAAACGTCCTGGTAAGCCTCCTGGATTATTACAAGAAGTTGCAGACCCTTCCCAACCCTGGGAAGAGATTGCCATGCACTTTATTGTGGAATTACCAGAAAGTAGGGGAAATACGGTAATATGGACTGTTATTGACCTTTTTTCAAAGCAGGCTCACTTCATAGCCTGTTCCGATCTCACCTCCACAAAGAAGTTAGCCAGAATGTTTCTTGAACATATATACCAGCTCCATGGAGCACCAAAACAGATTATTTCGGATAGGGGAGTCCAATTTACTGCGAGATTTTGGAGTGACTTCCTTAAACTGACCGGATTCACGCAAGGACTATCATTGGCTTTTCATCCGTCTACAAATGGAGCAGCTAAAAAAGCGAATGCAATGGTGGAACAATACATTAGGTGTTATGTTGATTACCAGCAGATGACCTGGGCTGACCTCCTCCCTTTTGCCGAGGTGACTTATAATAACACAGTACACAGCAGCACTGGACTCACCCCTTTTAAGATAGCTACTGGTAGAGAATTCACTCCTATGCCAGAATACCCGCAGGACCCTCCTGCTTCTCAAACCTTAGATCAGTGGGTGACCTCCTAAAAAGCTGTTTGGGACAATGCAAAAAAAGCTTTAGCGAAAGCCTCAAAAATTTACAAAGAGCAATCCCCTGTTGTCTCAACTCTTGCCTTTGCTTTAGATATCCTTCCTCTGACAGGATATCTTTGTATATGATAGCCCTATCTTGCCTATAAAGGTTGGGGTATATAACTGCTTCTAATGGTGAGAACCAGCCTGGGAGTTTTGTATAGTATTGACATTTAACTATATTCCAGCTTTTTATTAGTTCTTGCCGGACTTTATGCCTCAGGAAGTATTGATGGTTCCTACTTTTATCTGTCCATAGGTGGGCATGCCAGCCCTGCTGGAGATCGTGCCCCTCTAATAGTAAACATCTTTTATTTTCCAATGTTATCCAATCCCTGATCCACGTTAGGGCCGCCGCTTGATAGTATAACTCCCAATCCGGGAAGCCTAATCCCCCTCTCTCTTTAGCATCCTGTAGAGACTTTTGCTTTATCCTCGCCTTCCTTCCTTGCCACACAAAATCTAAAGTTAACTTATTCAACTCTTTAAAGAATTTTTTATCTAATTGGATTGGAATATTTTGGAATAGAAAGATAATTTTGGGTAAAATATTCATTTTCACCGCTGAGATTCTTCCTAGAAACGGGGATTGCTTTGGAATGGTGGTCTTACCTTCAGATACAAGCAAGATACGTGAAAGACAAGAAAGAATGGGGAATTAATAGACAAGATACGGGGCTTGATAAAATATTATTAGGCTCGGAGAAAAAACAAATCAAAAAAATATATAAATATATGTTAGAATATAAATTATTTGAAGAACAAGTTAAAGAAACAATGGTTACCTGGGCAATAGATTTGGGGCACGCTATAAACATGGACCAATGGCAGCAAATCTGGGAACGTAATTGCAAAATTACATTGGCAACAACTTATAAGGAAAATCTCTATAAGATGCTCTTTAGATGGCACCTGCCACCGGCTAGGCTCGCAAAAATGTATAGTGGCTACTCACCACTTTGTTGGAAGTGTAAAAGGGAAAAGGGTACTTTTTTTCATGTTTGGTGGGCTTGCAAAGAGGTACAGGTTTATTGGCAGAGGGTTTGGAATTGGATAACAGAAATGACGGGTCAAAAAACTCAATATAAACCAGAGATGCTACTACTTGGCATATTAGAAAAAAATATAAACAAAGATGATATATACTTAATTATTCATGTAATAACGGCGGCAAGAATTTTGTTTGCCCAAAATTGGAAAACAAATGAAGTGCCTAGTGGAGATGCGTTAATAAGGAAAATTTTGTATTGCGCAGAATTGGATAAGATGACGAAAGAATTAAAAAATCAGGAGGAAACAGAATACTATTTAAGCTGGAATAAATTTTACAAATGGAAGGAAAAAAAAGAAGGAAGGTCATTAGAAGGGATGTAAATAGAGGAAGAATATCTGAAATGTATAAAGTATGTGTATAATAAGGAATGTTTAGACAAAGATGTATGTCAAAGATGATACACTATGTTCAATGTTTTTTAATCTTTTTTTTTTGTATTCAATAAAAATTATTTTGTTAAAAAAAAAAAATTTTTTTACAAAGAGCAGGCTGACAATAAAAGGGCTCCTCAGAAGCAGTTTCGCGTGGGGAGAAAAGTCTATCTCTCTACGAAGTATTTAAGACTCAAATTGCCTAGTACAGGGGTAGGCAACCTTGGCTCTTTTATGACTCGTGGACTTCAACTCCCAGAATTCCTGAGCCAGCCATGCTGGCTCAGGAATTCTGGGAGTTGAAGTCCACGAGTCATAAAAGAGCCAAAGTTGCCTACCTCTGGCCTAGTAAAAAATTAGGACCAAAATTCCTTGGACCTTTCCCCATAATTCGAATTATAAACCCTGTCACAGTAGAGCAGGCATGTCAAACTCGCGACGTCACGCGATGTATCGTGACTTTTTCCCCATTGCCGGCAATGGGGTGGGCACGGTTTCGGCATGATGCATCCGGCCCGCCGGCTGGCAGTTTGACATGCCTGCAGTAGAGTTAAAACTCCCTCGTCTTTTGGGGGAAATCCACCCTGTTTTTCTCTGCAGCCTCTTGAAACCTTTCAGGGAGTCCTCTTTAAGACCTTCTCCAAGACAGGCACCTGGTCCACTTGTAGTGGAGGGAGAGACCCATTATGAAACAAAACGAATCCTTGACTCTAGGTTAAAATTACAGTATTTGGTACAGTGGAAAGGGTACCCACTGTAAGAGGCCAGTTGGGTGAAAAGTACCGAGGTTAAAGTAGATATGTAAATTTTCCGATAAGCACCCTCATAATTCCTCACTCTAATTCTTCTTTATTTTACAGGATTTCTCTTTTCTCTAGAGGATCCGACTGTCAACAGTGCAACTTCGTTTTCGGTTGCCACAGTTGGGAGGGGGAATGTGTGCTTTTAAGGTTAGACAAAACAATAAATTGTCCTGTGGGAACCAAAGTCATTGCTGCTGGGGTTTTGGCAGATTGCACTTTCCGTTACAAAGCCTGCCAAAGTAGTTTATTGGGGAATATGATTAGTGATATGTTACTGGAGTGGGAAGTTCAGCTTTGTAACTTTGTAACCTTTGGGAGGGAACTTCAGTCTTCGTTTCACTTTTGATCGTGCAGATACTTTGTAGCCAATAAATATGTTCTTTAAGGAAACCTCTTGCCTTGGAGTTGTTTTTACTGGTCTCATCTATCGGAACCATGACAGCTGCTTCTACAAGACATGCAATACAAACATCCTGGACAAATTTCCCTCCCACCAGACAGAAATCCAAGGTGTTCAGGGCTTACTGTGCCAACCATTCCCAAATGCCATCCCTCCATGAATCCATTTAACTGGCTTATTACAGTACAAATGAGGCAAGGAAGAAAACCTTACAATGAGTTTCCATCCTCCCCCATAGTTTTTCCAGTTGTCTTCTGAGGCTTCACATGGGGGCCAATGGATCCAGGAATCCTCTCTCTCTCTGCAGCTTTACACAGGCATCTGGGAAGATCTGTTCCACTCTGGTTGCATGGTGGCTTTCTAGTGGATGGCTGGATTCAAACCCAATTCCATGGCTCAAATGAATGGAGGCAGCGTTTGAGTCAGTGTGCTCTGCTTCCAAAGATTGTGTGGGGGGGTCCTCTGTGCAGGGCTGAAAGATATGAGAACAGGGTCCCTTCCCCCCTTTGTGGGTGACTCTCCCAGAAGAGACATTGCTAGTCAGACATGAGGAATGGAGAACAGAGGATAAGAAATGGAGAAGTGGAATGGGGGGTGGGTATCTGGCAGGCAGGGTTTTGAACAGACATTAAGATGTTAAATAGACAGATGAAACCCATTCAAAGACATACAGTAAACGCAAGAGTGAAACTTTTCTTGTAGATGAACTTAAAACATTCCTTCCTGATAACTTTTGGCTGTTTCTTAAAAGCACACAGAGAGAAAGAGAATGGGAGGAGAGAAGAAAAAAAAAGAACACAGTTCTCTTCACACTGTTTTGCTGGCCAGGCAAACTAGGGTGAGGGAATTTTCCTTTTGGTGGCTTATTGTGACATTTTTCTTTTTTCTTTTCCGAGCAGAATTTAAAATTCTTTTCTCTAGGATTAGGGACATTTGACAGTTACATTTACCTAACACACAAAGGCTTTGACGCACACACACAAAGACAAGGAGAAAAGGAGAGGAAAACAGAACACTCTGTTTTCACACACTGGTCATTCCCACCATAAATCTCTGTGATTGGCAAAAGGGTCTTCTCACTTATACACAGACATACACACATTTCCCTCGCTCCCCTGAGCTTTAAAGTTAAAATTTAGAGATACTCAAGGGAGGGAAATAATTTCTAAAAGCTTTTCACAGAGAAGTAACTAGGATATCAAGAGGGAAGGAAAGGTCTCACCCGGATCTTCCACAGTGGTTCTTTTTGCTTAGATGTTGCTGTGACTTTCGGCTGGAGCAGCTAAGTGATCGGCCATGTTACTGGCCGATCTTTTCCCCGTTGGCCCAAAGGTGATTTCTCGGATCGCAGAGGGAGCTGCCGCTCCCTCCGCTATCAATGAGTGTCCTCCTCCACGGTGGTCGCCTCTCCGGGGCAACTTTCGACCCTGTTCAGGGTCTACCAGCGGGGGGAAATCGGTCGGCAAAGAGAACATACTCTTTGCGCGACCGCAGGCGCTGCGACCGGAACCGGAAGTCTGCCTCCCTTGAGAAAGCAGCGTTCGGATACTCGGGAAAATAAGTTTTGAAAAAATAACTAATTTTTACTGTTTATTTGAGCTGTTGGAATTCGGGGGATCCTGGGAAAAAAAAGAAGAAAAAAAATCCTTGCTGGGACTCTCTCTCTCTGCTTGCTTGTTTTTAGCTTGAGTGGAAACCTTTAGGGAGGGGGTGGAGTGTTTTTCTTCCTCCCCCCCTTCTGAACATTATTGTCTAAAAAAAAAACTCTTCGGCTTTCTGGGCGGATTTATGTGGATTGTATGGTTACAATGTATCTCTGAACTTGGCGTGAAGCCCAGACATCTCTATTGTAACAAAGTAACTATTTGCAGCTGAACTTTCATTCCCTGAACTTGGCGTGACGCCCAGACATTGGTATATCTTTTGGAACTTGCTGAATTTTCTACTTGTACTACGTTTGACTTTATAATACAATATATACTTCCCAGAAAATGGATTTTCTCTCGCTTTAGGATTACAATATAATAATTGACTTTTAAGGCATCCTCTTCTATTATCACTTTGGATTATAAATTGGATATTCACTATACTGATTGGGACTTTTGCTGTTTTTATCTTTGTGCTAGGCTTGATTACTTGTTTTTTCCTATTTCTGTTTGGATTTTATATTTTATAATATTGCAACTTATCTTCTAAGCTGAACTTTCACTAAAAAAACGAAGAATGGAATCCTACTCACAGCTTAACTATGGACTTATACTAGAAAAAAATTTGGAAATGAAAGAGGAATTAAAAGAACATTTTAGAACGCTCAGGAAAGAGGATGTTCCAGAGTTAAAAATTGAATCTCAAATTTTGACTGATCATGATATACAACCAGATTTACAACTTAATGAGACAGAGGAGGAAGATGATACACCTTATATGCAAATGATGGGAGATTTCTGATGACCAAAGGCAGAATTCAACTAAAACATCTACAATCTTAAAAGCAACAGAAATGGACTTTCAAATACGAGACATTAAAAATGCTGACAATATGAACAAACAACGAATAATCACCATACTGATTAAGACTGATTATATAGTGCAGACAATACTGGAAAAAAGAGAAGAAGACTACGATCGGACTCAATTGTGGGAAAATGTGTATAGCCAAACACTAAGATGGGAGGAGCTAGAGGCCCTATTGTGGAAACCTGCTTGGCATAAAAAGAAAGCTAGAATTAGGTTTAAAAATGAGAGTTAAAACTTTATCTGATGGATAAAATGGCTTTTAGAGACTTTGACTGAGCTAATATTTTTGAGATTTCTAAGGTCTAAGATTTTGCTCTGAGTTAATATTGATGTAAATTATTGATTTGATTATGGTCTGGAATGGCAATTACGGAAAATTGGAAAAGTTAAAATTAAAGGAGTTGGATTGAGATTGGTGAAATATTACTGATATTTTTACTTACAATGATTGAATGTTGGATTGATTTATAAAAATATTTGATACAGTACAGGAAATAGAATATAGTTGAGAAATATATATATATATATATATATATATATATATATATATATATATATGTAGGTCTTTGGTAATTCGGGTTTTCTCCCGTGTAAAATTGGAAGTGTCTTGGCAACGTTTCGACGAAGTCTCATTCGTCATCTTCAGGCTGGTGTCTCTTCGGCCTTGTGCTTCTGGAAGCACCCGAAGAGACACCAGCCTGAAGATGACGAATGAGACTTCGTCGAAACGTCGCCAAGACACTTCCAATTTTACACGGGAGAAAACCCGAATTACCAAAGACCTACATACAAACACCCGTGAAAACCTCAGAAAACATATATATATATATATATATATATATATATATATATATATATATATATATATATAATAGTTATACTATGTCTATTTTAGAAATAATTATTGTTTTATTATTTTAGGCTAAAATGTAAAATGGTTTTAAAATATTTAGAGTTATGTTCATTGATAAAATATGTATGTGAAATAGAATAGAATAAGAGATAGAATTTAATTGAGAAGTATAAATTGAATAATTGGAATAATATGTATATGTTAGAAACAATCTATATTATATGGATACCCGAATTGTATACTATATGTTTATGTAAGGCCAAATTGGAATATGTTAATTGTAAGTTAGTTAAGCCTGAAAACGGGTGGAAATATTATTGATAGTTTTTGTTCTTTGTTTTTTTTTTCTTGAGTGATAAAATAGAGAGGGAAACTTTAAAGAAGTAATTTAAATTGTTCATGTATGATTATATTTTTTACTTTGTTCCATGGAATGCCCTATCTCCACGATGAGTTTTAAGCACTTGGTTGTAAAACAAAAAAATTCAATAAAACTTGTTATATATATATAAAAAAATTTTTTTTTAGAGATACTCACCTTCTTTCCAAAGCAGCCTTTGAACTCAAAACTCCCATTACTACCCTTGCTCCAACTGGGCATATTTGGAATATTGAATATTGAAACAATTTACTATCCAACTTAAATATTAATAAAGAACAAGCAACTTCATGGGGAAATAGATCTGGTTTGGTTTTTGAAAGAAATATAAGAGACAAGCTATTTTGTGATTTAAAAACTGGACACTAATAAGAATTAAAGATTTTAGGCAGAGAAATGAATACTATAAAATGCAAAATATTAAAACAATGAAAATACTGAAGGAAACTTTTGAAGAATGTAGTCAAAAATTAGACACAATATCAACAATGTCACTAATGATGCTGCTACCATAGCTAGACTACAGGTAGTCTTCTACTTACAACCATCATTGGGACCAGATTTTCTGTTGCTAAGCAAAGCCAATTATTATTGTTATGCCTGATTTTATGATCTTTTTGCCATGTTAAGAGAATCATACATCATGCAGCAAGAAAATATCCAGGTTGTACAATCAAAGCATGACTAAAGGAGAGGAAAGTTAATGTTTTGGAATGGCCAAGTCCAATCCTTTCTGTAATCCTACAGAAATAATGTGGAAGGATCTAAGCTGGGCAATTCATATGAGGAAACCCATCAACATCCCTGATGTAGAGTGACAAGTAGAGTGCCGGGATAGGTTCCTCTCTCTACCCCACCACACTCAGGTCAACTTAATTTTGCCTTTTTCTAACAGGTGCAAGTGCATGCAGCCAATGCGAGCGTTGGCCTGTCTACTGAGGCTGCTTCATTCTATCCTGCAAGTGCGCCCCATTCTCACAATCACTTGGAAGCCCTTCTCCAAATTGCAGAATTTGGAGAACTGGCCTTCAAAATGATTGCGAGAACGATGGCATTTGCTAGCCTTCCTAGTCAAGTAAAGCTAGTGAGCACCCTCAGAATGATAGCTTTTACTAGTTTTCCAGAATTCTTCTGCATGCTGAAGAGAATGCCTCAGATGGATTGCAGAAATGAAGCTTGGATCTTTGGGATGTGAGCCCTGTTTCTGCAGCCCAGCAGGAGCTGACCCCTTATGGGTGCAGAAGAGAATGTCTCAGCCAGGTGCAGAAAAAGAACTCAGACCTTTGAGATTCGAGACCTGTTTCTGCTGGCTGGTAGAGAGTGGCTGAGCTCTTTGAGCGCCCAGAAATGACAAGAGGTTGTCTCAGCAGGGGGCAATAGTTTGCTATTTTCCCTGCAAGTGGAAGACTGCAAATGGAAATCACATGATCACAGGACACTTGGCAGCTAATTATAAGTGCAAACAGGTTGAAATGTAAGTCATGTGATAGGGACATGCGTGACATTTAAGATGGCTGGAAGTGACTGGCCCTTTCCAAGGCCATCTTAACTTTGAACCATCATTACATAACCAGCTGTAAGTCAAGGATTACCAGTAAGGAACTTCTACTTCATTCAATTCTTCAATTCATACTCGTTTGATCAGAACCAGCATAAAGAAAAGGAGAAATGTAAACTGAAAATAATAAAATATAGTGATTGGAGCAGAGTATGAGGTATTAAAAATGTGGATTAGAGATTGATGATTTAGAACAAAGAAAACTAGATATAAGTTGTGCAAGACTGAAGACTGTAGATTAATCTTTTCTGACAACCTTTTCACAAAAACTGAGCTTTACATGGTGACAGAGATCATCAGGCCAACAATCCCTTTAAGAAACTATATTCTTTTGATTCAGATCTTGTGCTACTGCAGCCTTTTCTTGAAGATTTTTAGCTTCTCACTAAAGAGAAATAGGTGAATATGATTTTAAGGCACATGGCAGTAGATGGATTGCACTGGCAAATACTTGAAGTGCGCTGTTTTCTAGTCTGAACTGTAGCTGTCTAAAATCCCACTTTGAGATCTAAAATAAAGAGTGGGTAAAAATGCACATGATTTGTGAGCTACAGTAATGAAAGTCAAAGAGCACAGTGAAATAAGGGGACTAAAATTTTAACCTGAAGACCAAATCAATGAAAACAGGTACAGCAACCAGCGTTAGCACTGATAATGAAAATATTGAAGCAGTAGATAGCTTCGGCTGTTTAGGATCAATTATCAGGAGGAAAGAATCCTGCAACAAAGAAATACACCATAGACTATGACTCTGGGTAGAGTAGCCATGAAATCTTTGGAAGGAGTATTCAGATGTCAGAAAGTATACATATCAACAAAGATCAGAAAATGGTTCTCTGGTGATACTTTATGGAAGCAAAAATTGGACTCTGAAGACAGGCTAGAAAGAGCATTGATACCTTTGATCTTTGGGTCAGAAAATAGTTCATGAATACTGTAAGTAACAAACATAACAAATACAATGGTAAACAAACAAATCACTCAAGGCACAAATAAGCAGGTTCAAATTATCATACTTCAGGCACATTATGAAAAGACCTAATGCTCTGGAGAATTTTACAATGCTGAGAAAGGTGGAAGGAAAGAGAGGAAGGACAACCAGCAGCAAGATATATGGACTCAATTACAGTGGCTAGAGGTACATTACTGAAATATTTGAAGGATCAGATTCAAAACAGATCATCTTGGGAAAGAAAATCTATGTGGTTGTTAAAGAGTTGGCATTGCCTTCACAGCATGCAATTTACTTTTTTTTCTTAACATATTTACCATGCTAACTCTTATTTCCATGTACCTTTTAACATACCAACATACCAACTCTTGTAGCTCTTTCAACTTTAGTTCTCTGAAATGTTACCTATTCTATGAACATTTGCAAATTTTGACATTTCAACATCTATTTTCTCATTTTAGTAAACAATAAATAAAAGTAAACAAATTTATCTACATACTTGCACTACTTTTTGCCATTTATGTAAAACTTTGGAACTGTTCACTGTATTTTTCATGTTAAACCCAACAAGGAACATGTAGGTAGGACCAATGCTCTTTGTTGCATCATAGAAGCTTAGTTTGCTGCAAGTTATACAGATTTTCAGCCAAAAAAAAGTATCATCTGCACAAAACTTTATAATACACTAATAATGTTAAAAGCATTCCTTATACATTTATTCATACAATAAATATATTAAACAACCAAAGGGAAATAAAATGTTCTTCTCAATACTGAACTCTGTGCTCTATAATAAACCACTAAATTTGTTACATATGATTTATTTTCATCATATACCATTCTTACCACCTTTGGCAACTACCTTCACCTCCATGTTTACTAATTCAAGTCCTATTCACATTATCATACAATTTCTCTACATCAATAAACGAACAATAAACTTTCATTCTCAGATTTCTCAAATATCTGCTAAAGATGATTTAATCTGTGCACCTCATGAACTGCATACAACTGTACAGCACTTCACAAGGTTTGTTCACTGAAAAGATTAAGAATCAGAACTCTGCCCAATGCCTTCCCAGGGAGACTTAATAAATGATCTCCTTATATACATATCACATAGCTTTTTTCAACATTCCCAGAGCATTTATGATTTTTTATTACTTTGCTTCTTGGACACTACATTTTAGTATTTGTTTCAAGTTCATTTTTCAATGCATCAGCATAATTCCCGTAACTGCATGTCCCAATAATGCAAATAACTTTATTGGAAGCTTTTGGTTAGGCCTTTTCACTTCCAAAACAATACAGGTAGTCCTCAACTTACAATCATGAGCCCAACATTTCTGTTACTAAGCAAAACATTTAAGTGAATTTTGCCCCATTTTACGACCTTTCTTGTCATAGTTGTTAAGCGAATCACTAAAGTTGTTAAATTAGTAACATGGTTAAGTGAATCTGGCTTTCCCCATTGACTTTGCTTGTCAGAAGGTTGCAAAAAAGGATCACATGACCCTGAGACACTGCAACTCTCATGAGTCAGTTGCCAAGCTTCTGAATTTTGATCATGTGACCATGAGGATGCTGCAACAGTCATAAGTGTGAAAAATGGTCATAAGTCACTTTTTTCAGTGGTATTGTAACTTTGAACAGTCATGTGGTAAGTCAAGGACTACCTGTATTCCATTTCTATTAAAATCACTCAGCATTTTTTCTTCCCCTTTTAATTATTATTGCTCTTTGATTACATTCTCTGCAACTTTTTAAATACATAGCTTTTTTCATCATTTCTTGCAGCATTTTCTTATATATACTTTTCTCCACCTATAACCTCTTTATCACACGAGCATCTTCGTTTTTATTTCCTATTATGTAATTCAAATGCTACAATAGCATTTTGTAATTTAATTATTTTTAGTCAGTTCCAAGTAGTTTCCATGTTTTCTTTCTTTATATTCACATCTCATTATGTCTGACATGACTCTTATCTTCAGATTCACAATCTTTCATATAGGAGTGTTATTTTCTTGTTTTTACAATCTTATTTCTATCACATTTTTCTGTTTTTCCCCCATGGGTATTTTTCATTGTAACTATTGCAACAATCACAAATGGGTCTATCCTACATTCAGAAACTCATTTCTCTTGTATCTTTATTAATTTTTTCAATTTTTTATCATAATCAAAACCAATTATGCTTTTTGATTAATTCTTTTTCCATGATAATAGATTTATATTTAAACCATGTATTTGAAAGTAATAGATATTTTTATAAGCAGATACTTATAAGTCACTATTCCCATTCGTATTAGGTCAAGCAGCCCAATTACTTTTCCATTCACCTAACAGAATATTTTTTTCTTCTGGGAAACAAAGCACAATTTTTACATAACTCATTGCTGGTTCTTTCATTTGCCCTTTCATTCATAATAACTCTAAACCCAGTATGTCTATTTTTTTCTTGACTTTTATTTGTTAATTCACACTCTTTTCTTGCCCCACATTTCAAGTAATAATCTTCCATGGGCCAAGGCAATCACCAGAGCGGCCAATAAATACAGACCTCTGTTTCCCATCATTATTATACCCCATTTTTTGAAATAATGATTTTTAATTTATCTAATGCTCATTTTTAGTAAAGTGGACAATGATAGCCATAGTCATATGCATGCAACATGTAGTTTTCCCTGATAAAAGATAAGAAAAGTAACGGTCAGTTTGGCACATGTTGGCCAATTTGTAAAAAGAGCAATCAAACCCCAGTTTTATCAGAATCAGGCTAATGCTGTTCTACATTAAGCTAGGAAACCTAACTCTAGAGACAATCTTGCAAACAAAGTAATAGTTGACCATATCTATCAATTAGGAGGTACATGCAGTGTACTGACAAATGCTCCCAAATAAACCAGAATATTGGCTAGTGACTTAGGCTTGGCAAATTGGGGAGGAATGAATCAGAGGCCTGTATTAAATCATGGAAGTAATGTTATATTTAAACAAGTTAAAGCCACTTACAGAGAAAGAGCCATAGGCTCAGAATACTGCTTTAGAACAAACCAGAATAATCTAAGCAATTTGATTTACGCATGGATGTGACCATCATTACAACAGAACTTCACAGGACACCACCAGGGATTTTTTTTAGAAAAATGTAACATTGCTAATTATTAGGTATTTTGATTCTTGTGATCATGTCAAGTTGCATTAGAGTTATATTGACATTGTGCATAAAACTTAAGAATCATATTGTTAAATACCTTTTTAGAAAACCTGAAGTTAAGCCATGTTCTCTATCAGGTGGACTAACATTTTATGTAAATTGAGAAGCAAAGTTATTCAATTAGAGCATTGACCATCTAGTTGTAAAATATAAAGTAGCTGTGAGACATAAACAGTAATAATAATAATAAAAAACATGTGGATCAGTGACTATTTTTTCCTAATGTCAAACTTAATAGAAGGATAATCAACAGAGCCCCATGACACTTTTATATGGTATCCACTGACCCTCACAATTAAGATATATTGTTTAAAAATTTGTATCATGACCAAAGAAATCTTATGCTCTGTTCTCAAATATTTCCTGCCCCTATGGCACTAATTGTAATACAAGCATATACTTATATCTGGAGCAGATTCTCAGCCAAATCACATAACTATTTGTTTTTAAGTTAGAAAGATGAGTAAAACTAAAGTCATTTAAATAAACAATTGATAGGGAAAGAATTGATGAAGACAAATTTTCCTCACTGTAAATTGCCTGTTCAGCCATCTTGTGTTTCATTCTTAGTGGTAAAATGGATATTTTTTTCTTTATAGAATGTTTTACTAGGAAATTCAGAAGCTTACAGGAAGTTCAAAAGATCAGTGTATGAACCTAAGAAATTGGTAAGTGGAAGAAAGCTAGTCATTATGATAATTATAAACTCAGTGATATCACATTTTATTGGCTAGGAAGTTGAGAGAGGGAGACTGAAAAGACAATGAGAAGCAAAGCTAAATGCAAGAAGACCGAAAGCTTAAAAAGTTGCATTATATAGCCCCCCCCCCCAAAATCCTGACAAAGTTTGGTTTTGATTTTGCTAACTCTAACAGTACACTTAAATCAGTAAATACTGTATATAACTACAGATAACATAGAAATTCTTAAAATTACCACATCTATAAAGTCTTAAAATGGAGTGAAAAATTCAAGTTTATGCATCGGTGGTTATCTTGCTGATAACCTCTCTTTAACTCATTTCAAAATGATTTTGTGCCTTCAGGTCACTGTTGATTCCTGGCAACTTCCTGCACTGGTTATACAGTTTTCTTGAGATGATTTCAGAAGTGGTATGCTATTGCCTTCTTCCTAGGGCTGAAAGAGATAATTGGCCCAAGGTCACCCAGCTGGCTTTGTGGCTAAGGTGGGACTAGAACTCCTGATTTTTAACGTGTGTGTGTGTGTGTGTAAAATTATTCCAACCACTTTTTGATTTATTGACTTCTATAAAACTTATTTTCCCTAAACTAAAATCTCCTGCATATTATGACTACCTAAGGTCAAGTTAGTAGTTAACTTGTACTGTACAAATAGCAGACTAATGTTATGTACAGATCCGTATTAGATGATATACACTGTCACACATTAGATTTGTGGAGTTTTCTTTATAATTGGAAGCTAAAATGTTGAAAAGTGCTTTGAGCAGTATTTTGGATCAGAACCCAAGAACATGCTTGAGAACATGCATGTCAACACCTCCTTTCCTTTTTGAGACTTGGTTTAGTACCTGGTGTAAACATTACTGGCTATAGGAGATGCTTCTTTCCATCAAGGTTAGTCTGCCTTTCAAATTAAAATTCTAGTATATTTGTTTGTAAAATGTATATACAATTAGAGTTAGCATACCTCCAACCAAAGATGTTAGAAAGGATCTTATAGCATCCTAATGTTTAGATTATGTAAATAATAATTAGTGGTTTAAGGCACCAGGCTAGAAAGCCGGAATTTGTGAGTTCATGTCCCGCTTACCCAATGAAACACAGCTGGGTGACTTTAGGCCATTCACTCTCTCTCAGCCCAATCCACCTCAAAGGGTTGATGTTGTGGGGAAAATTGGAGGAAGAAGGTATGTTGAATATGTTTGCTGCCTTGAATTATTTGTAAAAATAATAAAGGCAGAATACAAATAAATATTCAGGAATTATACCAGATGTAGTCCTGAAACTTTTGTACATTTAAAGGTCCCACAGAAAACATTTTAAGATGATCCATAATTTAATTAAATTGTTAATGTAATCAGAAATGAGACTTTTTCCATTCTATTGTATCATTAATGGCTGTTTGCGCCTTACAACCTATTTTTATGGCTTCAATGACATACTGATAGATAACATTTTATTTGACAGCCAAATTCATAAAATAAGAGTCACTTCATATGAGGTGACCATATAAATTTTGACAAAAAAATAAGTCACATTTTAAAAATGGGGAAAAATTAAGAGCAAACCAAATTTGTATAGACCTGTTTTATAGTAAAAAATATATTTTTAAACTTATAGTTTTCACAAGGAAGGAAAATTGATATGGCTCTCTTAAGCTTTAAGACTTTTGATTTTTTTTAAATCAAGCATACAAGAATATATTTTTAACAAATATGTTCATTTAAACCCATTCTCAGAAGATAGTGAAAAAAGAAAAAACAGATTTACTTTTGTACATTATGTACAGTATTTTAAGTGAACTATTCTCAAGATGTCATTTCCTGCTACTCTCCCATTAAAAAGAACATTGTTTTTGCTGTAAAAGCAGTAGGCTATTTAAATCTCATTCCTCATTTCCAGTCAAATATATTTTTGCTCTATTTTCTTAACCACAGCACATATTTGGTAAATAGAAAGAAGCAGCACTTCCCCAGAGATTTAAAATTCCATTTCACTTTTATTCATCATTTATTTTTCTGGTTACACAAACTCAATCTACCAGAGTGTCATCAAAATATGTGGGGAAGAAAACAGAATTTAGTAAACTGCAAGTTGATTAACAAAACTAAAGTTTCAGATCTTAGGAGAAGCAGAAAATGGATCAAAATTAATCTTTATTTGAACTTTAAAATATACAGTGGTGAATCCACATTCTTCCTTGTACGTACTAAAATTGGAAAATAGAATTGATGGAGGAACGAATCAACCCACAGCAATGAACTATATATAGTACACAAAATGACAAGTTGTACAGGTATAAATCCCGACCCTTTACACTAAAATAATTCTGACTCTTGTAACGGGCTACTCCTAGTTCCAAGCACGGAACTTGACACATGCAGTGAGATCCTATGTTCAAGTTTTAGTTAGCTTCAACCTAGCACGTATATCCTAGGAATAAATCCGACTAATCGGAGGTAATGTTGCATTTCTGAAGAGGGAGGCAAGGAATTGATTTATGGCAGCAGCAGTTCTCGCTTAGGTCCATGAGGTGAACGCCCAAGCAAACTTGGTCAGAATTATCAACTTAATATAAAAAATATAGTGCCGTCCTAAAGAACCTGTTTCGATCATCCTCTGGCCCAGAATACAAAGAAACGTGCAAAAACATTCCCCTCCCAAGGCTTCCAATACCGGAGTTTCCCCTGTTCGGCTTCGAAGGCACCGGCGAATGACAGAAATTGAGAACGGCGGAAGCCTGAGGCCTACAGACCCTGATAAAGGAAAGAAAAATGGAGGAGGGGAGATGCAAAACGGAGAAATAGAGCTCGTCTCTCAGGCGCATTAGAAAGCCGAGTTTCCTTCACAGAAAAACAGGCATCGCCGTTTCTCTCTTTCTTTCCTCCTTCCTTCCTCGAGAAAAAAGGAGGCCGCAGCCTCCGCCCTATTGTCTCCCGACCCGAGGAGGGCTCACCTCACGACGGCGGCAGCAGCTCCTCTCAGCTGCGGACTACGGCCATGGCCGTCGCGCCTACCTCCTCCTTCACCAGCATCAAGAGCCGGCCGACCGCGGCCTCCTGCCCCAGCCTTTGGCCCTCTGCTGCTGCTGCTGCCACGGCTGCTCCTGCAGCAGAGGCCATCTTGGGTGCCTCTTTGCTTGCTTCAGCAGCAAAGCCTTCCTCGCCTAAACAGGCGTCACTGCTAATGCATTGCTCGCTGGGTCAGTCGGCCTCCCCTTCCTGCTCCTGGAGGGGTGGAGCAGTCCCAGACTCGTCCTCCCGGCTCGCTCTTGGCGCTTCCTTCCTTCCCTTCCTTCCCTCCTTCCTTCCCAAAAGGGGAAGCGGGAGGAAATTAGATCTGGAAAGGCACAGTTCTTTATGCCTTAACTGAGGTAGCCGGCTGAACAGAAAAAACGTCTGCCATTTTCCGCATTTTGAAACGACGTGGAATCGGCAAATGTTTTAAGAGCATCGTCCCCTGCCATACCTACTAGAGAGTAAACCCTGTTGAATATAAGGTGCTTCTCCTCCCGGAGAAGAAGGGGACTTTTTGAATAAACCCGCGCAGAATTCGGTCATTTTATTGTTGAGCTGTTCGCTGTATTCTCGGTGCAGCGTCCAAAAGCCAGAAACTGCTTCAAATGGTTAACTTTTATCTCTGCATAACCACAGGATACAGCAAATGTGATCGGCGTAACCATTATGCCTTCAGATGTTTTCAACTTTCTGTCACCAGGCAGGCTTAGAAAAAATAATTTCTGAACAACAGAAACTAACTCCATCATAATCAGATGATGCCTCTGGTTTGCAAAAATCCTGGCGACCGCTATGGTTAGCATTAATTCTTGGTTGCTATCTGGCATTTTCCAATCCAGATATTTTAGCCTTATTGCTGATGGTTTTAACTTTTATGTAATATAGTTGATGCAAAATGCTAAGATACATCATCAGGTGTTATACAAAGTATACAACAGGAATAATAGTAAGTCAAAGATATTAAGACAGTAAGAAACGAAAAGAAAGCAAAACCGACTTTATACAATTGCTGTTCAATATACGTTTTTAGTACTTTTCAATAATTCTTCCCCATTTCACCAACTCCATCCAACCATAACTTTTTCACTCTTCCCCTTTCTCTTGACTTATTGTTTCTTCATTTGTTTTTTAAAAAATTATAATTTGTTTTTTAAAAAATGGGTTCTTATAGATTATAATGACCAAACCACTTTAGCTTGTTTTTTTCATTCTGGCCTTTTTCAGTCCATACTTATTCAGCATCTTTTCAATCTTGATCATATTTCCTCTAGTTTTACCATGTACATTCCATAGCCCATTCCCATTAACACATTGTTGAAGGAAAAGTCTTCATCAGGGTCCAGTCCAAGCCAGGAATAAACAACATGGCGACTGCTTTAGAAAGAAGGTTGTAGTTTATTGAAGAGGAGAGCCAGACAGAAAGATGGCTCTGGAAGAAAAGAGTGAGCACATGTAGTAGGGAGTGGGTTTTTAATACCCTCTTGGGCTTTTGTTTGGAGTTGTTTCCTGTTCCTGTTTGAGGCTTTGTATTTCCTGTGTCATGTACTTTGAGTCTGAGTGTGCCCCTTTGGCATCTGTGGGTTAATCTGATTATGTCCAGTCTTGTTTGGGTGGGGTATGTAGATTTTAGGTGTCTTTGTCTTCCTAAGCTTCTAGCTGGAGGGCTCCAACCTTCCTGAATGGATTATTACATCTGCATTTCTACAGAGCTGGTTTCTGCTTGGGGGAGGGAGACTTGGGGTTATTAAGAAAAACTGGGCATGCTTTTCTGCCTCTTTATTTTCTCTTTGAGAAAATATAATAGTCTGCCCTTTTAATATTTCCTTCTCTGGGGGGGGGGGCTGATTTCCCACAACATCCAACTCTTTCTTCCACATACTGAAGTGGTTTGAAAGGATGGTTTAATACACGTTTCTACCATTTCCATGTTTTCCCTTCCATTTTGCCATTTTAAATTTCAACTTCATGTATTCTATAATTCAAGCCTATTCACTTTGTCATAGACTTTTCCTAAGTTAACTATACTAAGCAGCTTACATATACAGGTAGTCCTCAACTTACAAACATTCATTTACTGACCATTCATAGTTACAACAGCACTGAAAAAAGTGACACAATTGTTTTTTACATTTATGACCATTGCAGCATTCCCATGGTCACGTGATCAAAATTCAAGTGCTTGGCAACTGGCAAGCTAATCCAAGGTTATACCGCATTACAGATATGCATGTATATATAAATTGCAAGTCCATATTCAGACATTCCCAATAGGTTGTAGCAGTCTAAATATAAAAGTAAAATCTTCTTAGAGTTAAGCTTTACTCCTACTTGCAGGATTTTGCTTATGCAAAAAGAAATAGTGTGATGTATATGAATGTATGCATTACCAGCAAACCTGCTGCACTGTGTAATAGATTCGGTTTCCTGGCAAAAATCATAGTAATTCGGACAATAGATTGTGACAATACTGTATGAGTCATTGTGGCTAAACAAAACTTTTCCATATTAATATTTTAACTTTAAAATGATATTAGGAAAAAAGCTACTGATAAAGATTGTAGGATAGAAGAAATTCTTACATCAAATAACTATTTGCTAATGATACACATTTTATCATTTTGCCCACATCATTTTGGTGGACTAGAACAGTTATTAGCATGGCAAATTGATAGTTCAAAATTTCAGAAGGAATTAAGAAATCCGATCAACAAAATTATCTGTAGTAGACTTATGCCCTCTGTTGTTAGAATGATATAAAAACCAGTGACTTTTATGAAAACCTGTATGTGGCTTATATGTATTCATTAAAATTCTGGATGCCTGCATATTCTGCATTTTGTAATTGCAGTCCAAACATGCATAAGCACAGATACACATACTCTTAAGTATGGATAAACAAAAAGGACTGCAATTTTTGTTGGGAGATAAAGGATTAAATAATGGCAATCAGATAAATAGCATCTCTGATTTGTATGTAGTTTCTTTTATTGATAGGCCCCAGGTCTTATTGATAGGCCCCAGGTTGTGTGAGTTGGAAAGAAAGTTTCCAATTCCATCTCCTTGAGAACAGGTTCTCCACAGGGCTGTGTCCTGAGTCCGCTACTGTTCAACTTGATGACCCATGACTGCTGTGCCAAATCTGCTACGAATCATATTGTGAAGTATGCAGATGACACGGCAGTGGTGGGTCTTATCTGGGATGACAATGAAGATGCTTACAGGGAAGAGGTGAAGGCTCTGGTGGACTGGTGCAATAAAAGTAACCTGATTCTAAATGTTGATAAAACAAAGGAGATCATTGTAGATTTTAGAAAGAGTCGGCATAGTCATATTCCACTCAGTATCAAGGATGTAGAGGTAGTCAACAGTATTAAGTATCTGGGGGTGCAGATGACTAACAATCTGAATTGGTCTCTCCACATGTCATCCTTAGTGAAGCGTGCAAACCAGCGTCTGCATTTCCTGCGTCGGATGAGGAGAGCACATCTCTCTCCTTCTGTCCTGGCCACTTTTTACAGAGGCACGATTGAAAGCATTTTAACAAACTGCATCACTGTCTGGTTTGGTGGCAGCAGTGCCTCAGATAGAAAGTCCATACAGAGAATGGTAAGGACAGCCGAGAAGATCATAGGAAGCTCGCTTCCTGGTATTCAGGATGCTGCTTATAAGCGCTATGTGCTTAGAGCTCAAAGCATTGTTAGAGACCCCACACACCCACTTTACGCTCTGTTTCTGTTGCTCCCCTCTGGGAGGAAGTTTTGAAGTATTTCTAGCAGGACTACCCAATTCTGTAATAGCTTTGTTCCCTATGACATCTGTCTGGTAAACTCACAAGATTCATTTTTCTTGCCATGCACATGTATACATAACCCGAACTAGACTGTTGTTTCTCTGTGTCATATATGTGTGTGTATGCATAATTCTGTATTTATTTATTTATCATATTTATGTAGTGTATATCGGAGATGGTGACCCTTTGACAGCTGTATGCAACGAAATTTCATTTTAATGTATGCTGATTAGTGTACATTCAAAGTGACAATAAAGTTATTCTTTTAGATATATCTTTAATTTTTAGTTTAGGTTTTGTTGATATTCAGTTTTGAATATATAGTTTTAACACCTGTTTGCACAAATTTACTTCCAGTGTAGATATCGTAGATTTCCAAAACAGGTGTTGCACTGGGCTCCCAGATTTATTTGTTTATTCAATATGTGGAGCCTTCTAATTCCTTAAAACAGATTAAATATTTTTAAATATTAAATAAATTAAATATTTTTTCAATAAAATATCTGAAATTCATGAGATTTGATGCTTAGTTTAAAATATTGCAAAATTGTGAAAGAGAATGTCAAAATCTTGTGAGATTTGACAATCTCTTGAGATTTGCCATTAAAAATAATCTATGTAACTAGTACCAAGAAGCATCTACAACACCATTGCAAAACCACAGTAGTCCCTAAACCATATGAAACCATTGCATTATAGCAAAACAACACAAAAGAAACCCTAAACCACAAGATGTTGGACAATGGGTCTGCAATGGGCAGAGGGGTAACAGTTGCACCTGCAAATAAGTAGAGAAAACAGGTGAGGCAGTTTCAGTATTGTAAGAAAACAAAATTTATCAGCAAAAACCATTAGTTTGTGAAGAGCCTGTTTAGGGTATAAAATAGATCTGAGCTGAAGAGTTCTGTCATGTTCTCCGAGCACTGAGTTTCTTTTCTGTGGTATATTCAGAATTCAGAAGTATAAGCTTCCACCTTCCTTTGCAAAGTAATCAAGTTTTCTTTTTGGCATTCAGCAATTTTATAGATTCTATCCCCTTGTGGATAGTTCCCAAAGGAGTGCACTGAGCCCTTTTAGCTGTACTGGTGAAGACTGGGGTAACTTAGTTTACTAATTGCCTTAATGGAGCTGCATGGCCCTTTGTAAATAGGATTGTTACACCTGAACTGCAAAAGAGGAAAGGAAAAAAAAAAGATGACCACTAGATGGCAGCACAAAAATACAAAAAATCTTTGGTGTCTATCTTGCTCTAGACAAGGAAGGTGTTTTGTTTCACCCCAAAAGGAAAAAAAAGGCATCCTGGAGTTCTGTCAATACCTTTGGATTAGCTAATTTGGCCAAAACAAACACTGGAAAATCCCAGAAAGATTTTGCAAGGCATGTAGAACAAGGCTGATGTGTATTGCTCACCTGGGTTAGGAATACTTGCAATTTTAGATTTGCAAACTGCAGGGAACATAGAATAATAGAGTTGGAAGGGACCTCTGAGATCTTCTAGTCCAACCTCCTGCTTGAGCAGACCCTTTATCATTTCAGACAAATGGTTGTCCAGTCTCTTTTTGAAAGCCTTCAGTGATGGAGCACTCACAATTTCTGAAGGCAAACTATTCCATTGGTTAATTGCTCTCACCATTAGGAAATTTCTCCTTAGTTCTAGATTGCATCTCTCCTTGGTTAGTTTCCAACCATTGTTTTTTGTCTTGCCTTTTGGTGCTTTGGAAAATAGCTTGATCCCCTCTTCTTTGTGGCAGCCCCTCAAATATTGAAACACTGCACGTCCTCCCAGTCGTTCTTTCCATTAGACTAGACATACCCAATTCCTATAACTGTTCTTTGTACGTTTTAGCCTGCAGCCCCTAATCATTTTTGTTGCTCTTCTCTGCATTGCTTCCAGAGTCTCAACATTTTTTTTTGTATTGTAGTGACCAAAACTGGATGCAGTATTCCAAGTGTGGTCTTTTAAGGCTTTGTAAAGCAGCACTAGAACTTCATGTGATCTTGATTCTATCCCTCTATTAATGCCGCTTAGGATTGCATTGGCTTTTTTGGCTGCTGCTGCACACTGTTGGCTCAAACAAGAATTCTACTTATAGTCAGGAACCTCCAAAATTAGAAACTGTTTTTGACACCACATAATTCTGAATGTCCCAAAATATTCAGCTGAAGAACAATAACATATCTACATACATGTTTTCAATCATTAGGTGATTTTTTCTCCCTAGTAGAAAACCTTATTTTCACGTGACTTCTATTTCTGATCTTTTTTCTTTTTTTACAATATAAGGTATTGGCTTGTCCTTCTCCTGTTCACAGATTAGGCTCCCATTTCATTTCAGCGAGCTCCCAGCTTTTATGAATTTCAATAAGTCAACAATAAACTTCAGCTGATACAAAATGCAGCCATGAGGATAATTTTGGGTACCCAAAGCCCTTTTGGGTGCATATAAGCCCTTTGCTGCACAAGCTGCATTGGGTGCCAGTCTGTTTCTGGATCCAATTCAAGGTATTGGTTATGACATTTAAAGCCCTACATAGCATGGGGACAGAACTGTCTTTACCTCATCACATCAGCCCATCCCAGCTGGGCAGATAGGGAAGGCAAGTTGCAGACCCTGCCAGTTAAAAGAATCCCAACTAATGGGGTCCAGGAAGAGAGCCTTCTCTGCCATTGCCCATGCCCTTTGAAACATTCCCCCCCCCCAGAGGCAGTGTGTGCCCCCCACTCTCCTGGTCTTTTCGAAAATATCTAAAGACCTGGCTCTGTCATCTTGCTTGGGGCTCACAGGTGAGCACACAGCTGTGAGGATGGTTTGCATCCTGAAAGGCTCCCCCCATCTTTTATTAAATTTAATTCAACTTCAATTAACCTTGCCTGTATTTTAAATTTTAAATTTATTTTTTATGTTTTTAACATTTTACTTGTACATTCCCCAGAGTTCCTCTGTGAGGGAGATGATCAGTTCCTAAATGTGATAAATAAACAAATAAACATACAGGTAAGTAAATGCCAGATAAGTTAATGCCTTGCATGCAGCTTTCAGAACTATTTTGTATTGTGGCACTATACAGTACAATACATACTTATCATTGTACATGTGGCTGGGCTGCTGGAAATTGTAATCAGCAAATATGGAGCATAAAAATGTTACATTTTGAGGAGCACAGAGTTATTGGATGATTAATCCAAGGGCCATATCTGATGCAATGATCAGGCACACCTGTTTTAATTAGATAACAGCTTCCAATTAAAATTCCCTTTTCACCATGATAATTATTGTTCTCTAAGCTAATAAGCAGGATGTGGCTTTCATTAGAAGTAAGGAAGTTGGCATTTACCATAAGTTGAAACATAGTAAATAGTATTTACCAATATGTTAAGGGGGGAGGAGTACTGGCATGCTCCTTGCAGTATGGTCAGTTTTATTTTGTTCCAGGTAAGCATTAAAGATCAGAAATGAGGTGATAAGCCGCCTGGGAAAGCCAAGGGAAATCATCAAAACAATTAAAAAACGAAAGTTAGAATATTTCAGACATGTGATGCGACACCCAGAAAAATACGGCATACTCCATTTAATCCTCCAGGGAAAGATTGAAGGCAAACGAGGTCCAGGCAGAAGAACATCATGGCTTCAAAATCTAAGGGACTGGTTTGAACAAAACTCACTCAGCAGCACTTTTTCGTGCGGCTGCTGATAAAAATAGGATCGCCAACATGATCGCCAACGTCCGATAACGGATATGGCACAAGAAGAAGAGGCGTTAAATTGAAGTTCATCTTCTTTTTGTCTTGTGCAATCAATTCCTTGTAATTTGAAAATCAATTTCTTGTGTGTCCAATCACACTTGGCCAATAAAGAAGTCTATATTCTATTAACTGATACACCAGATAGAAACACTATAAAGAAGTGAATTTAGACTCCAGATTAGTGAGAATGCTAATCATTCCTGGTTTACTTCACTCAGCTTGAAGATGCTGAATGTTTAAAGGAATGAAAGCTAAGAGCAATATTGTATTCTGAACTTTAGCTTCGGGGATTGACACGGGAACGAGACAGACTTAAGAAATCGAATCGTGTCGGAGCAGGGAAGGCGGAAGGAAGGATAATGAGGAAGGGGCACGGAGCCGCGATCCTGTTTAGGGGCTCGATTCTGCAGGTCGTCCCAACAGCTACCCTTTCACCCTCCGTGGTTGGATTTCAACCTGGATAGTCGAGCGCGCCTTTGCACGGGCCCTGACACGCCTGCGCAGTTGCCGTGATGTAGGCTGGGGCGGTTCCTCCGGCCGGCTTTGCTCCGCCGCTCAGTTCTCCTCCGCCCCGTCCGCGGAATCGCTCTCGTCACCGCCGCCTTCAGCCGGGAGAGAGGAACGGAAGAGGCGCGCCTCCTCTTTTCTCTCCACGACGACAACAGCGGCGGCAGCGGCAGCAGCAGCGACAACCTCCCGAGGGAGCGAGCTCTGGGTGAGGGGCGACAGAGGCGAGGCTCCGTCTCCCGCCGGGGGCGCTGTCTTGTCCGGCGTGCGAAGTGGAGGTGGTGTGCTAAAGAGAAAGGCGAAAAGGAGCATTATGAGTGAGTAGACCTCAGCGTGGACGCGCTGGCGGACTTTCGACGCCTTTGGGGTGGCGGAATACAAGCGCCTTTAGTATATTCTGGCTCCAGGTCCGGAATTTAGGTTTCTGTCCATCCAGATCTTGTTTCAGGGGGATCACCGGACAGGCGTCGGGTGAAAGTAAATCCGTACACTTTGTGGAGAGTGGACGTCCTACCTCCGAGAAGGAGATCCAGCCGCAGAGGAGCCCAGTCCCGAAATCTCTTTGGCCTTTTAATTGCTGTCCGAACAAGCTGAAGGGCGGGCGACCTGAGGCAACTCAAAGTGCGTGGGCTGGCGAAATGAAGTTTTGGGGCTGCTTTACGCTCATCGCGTATCTTTTCAAAAAATGAGAACTTGGTTAGGATGGAGTGTGGCTGCCGGTGATGCTTGTCTTTCTTGCGGCTTAGCGAGTACGCTTCAAAACGCGGTGAATGAGATCCGTGAGAAGGAGGCAAATTTATGGGAGGGCAGAATCGTGGCGTTCTTAAGGTGAAGTTAAGCTATGTGTGCTCTAGTGAGATAGGAAATGCGTGATGAGAGGAAGGATGTGGTTCAGGCCTTTTTTCCATGCAAAAAGCAGTGGGTTTTTTTATTTTTAAAAAGATGGCTTGGTTAGAGAAATAAATGGATTTTCTTTAGGTGTTATATTGAATATAATATAGAATTATATTCATTGCAAGGATCCAAAAATGGAAGTTTAATAAAATTCTAACAAATCGGGGGTATTCTTAGTTGAACTAACTGTAAAAACTCTTCATTTACAGACAGAGAAGTGAACATAAAAACCAAGTATAAAGTGGATCTAAATGCAATATGAAAGACTTGTTAATTTTGCTTTGACTGAAATTTACATGCTTAGTCTTGAAATTATGATAGGAAAGTCAGACTCCAATAGCAGGACTTTGCCAGTATTTCAGAGTGGACTGAATTCTATGAATTAATATGTTTTAAAATATTAATAACCAATTATCACCTTATTTGTATAATTGCATTTAAAGACAAATCTTATTAACAAGCTTTAGAATTGGTCAAGATTTTTATAAAGACTCATTTCTCAGGCTACACATTGATTTATCAAATTAATCTAATTGAGTTTCCACAACACAATAAACTATAATTAGCCAACATAATTAGCAATACTCTCTTATTGTGATAAAACATAAATGTCATGAAAGTAATCCTAATAAATATATTTGAAGCAGGCATTCTGAAAATGAATCTTGAGAAGATACTGTTATGATGAAGAGATAGCCAGTTTGATGTAGTGGTTAAGGGACTGCCCTAGAAACCAGGCGGCTGAATACTAGGCTTCCCTTAGGCATGAAAGCCAGCCCAGTGACTTTGAACCAGACCAACCCACCTCACAGGATTGTTGTGGGGAAAATACACAGCAGTATTAAGTACATTCATCACCTTAAGTTGAGTGTGTGTGTATAGATATAAAAATCTAATAATTTAATAGGAACCTATATCCCTGATAATTTGGTTCTGAAGAACATTTATTAGAGCACGTTTTCTAGTCTAACTACGGTAGGATTTCGGGGAGTTACATTCCCAACACATTTAGAATTGCCAGGTTATAGAAGGCTATATTTAAAAGTTTTGTTGAACTGTTGAAAAGAAACAGGATTTATACTGTGGTGCAAAACTGTGTGTGTTATGAATAGGAAAATCTACTGGAGCAGTTTTTCTACTATAAAGTATTTTGCATTGGAATGCAATGGAATGGTTGTAAATTATTTTCTGGTTAAGGTTGAGTATTGGATATGCTAATAAAGCCTAATAAAGGTTAATTGAATGTGCTAGTTGAACATTAGAATGCGTGCTTCAAAATAGAAGATTCATGCTTCGTCTTTGATATATCTAGTAAATGATTTCCAATCATAGGCTTGAAAATGCTCCATCTAAGACCTTGAAGAACCATATGAGGATGGTTAGCATTGAACTGACTGGCTCAAATGTTCATTCAGTGTAATAAATATGTAATATATATATACATTTATGTCTTCTGCCAAAAGTGTTGAACTTCATTTGGTACATACTGAGGTTGTGGGGCATACTTTCAGTGTTTGAAGTTTATTTTTAGTAAGTTAACTTTAAGCAAATGTACCACTACCAAAATTTATAAATAAGATTTAAAATATGTAGCAGGTTTGTAGTTCATAATATATAAGAGTTTATTACTGGTGACGTGGATCCAGAATAAAACATGGCATGTCCTGTGATAGTTTAAAGTCCAATGTGTACTGGGATGTTTCCAATCTGTAGCAGCCTATTTTTTAGAGTAACCTTTGCCATGTGTAATAGCAATCACTACTCTCATTTACATTTTTTAAAAAAAATATTGCATAAGACCTAAAAAACTTATTTCAAAAACATTTCATGTTATTACTTCACTGATTTCTAATTCTCTGATAATTCATAAGAGATTATCAAAACAGATCAGTTTCAGTGGGAAAATAAAAATACCTGAATTGATTTGAAGAATTTTTTTTTAAACCAAATACCTCTGTGTTATGGAGAGACTATATATTAGAGATCTTTTAGCATAGAGGAAATATCTTAATGCTCTAAAATCCTGAACACTGATATATTTTACACTGATACACTGCAAGGAAATCCTTGTAATTATTCCATAATATTAGGTATGTTCACCGCCTTAAATTAAATATAAAAAGATAGGATATAAGAAGAAGCAGAACAAATAGTTTATATACTCGACTTATGCAAGAAGATAACACAGACTGATTATAAACAATGACATAATACAGTCATCAAAATGATTCACTGGAACATCTGGAAAAAATCACATAATAATAAAAAAATTGGTGGGAACATAGAATTGAAAAAGTAGCCGAAAATGAGTAGGTTAAAATATTGTGGTATTTCTGAATATAGACTGATAAGATATTGGTTCATAACACACCAGGTATAACTGGTTGAAAAAATGAAAGTATGGATAATTGATGTGACAATATTAGGGGACAGTAGAATAGAAGACATGTGGAGAAGATCACAAAGTATCAAGATCTGAAATTTGAAATTCAAAGATTATGGCATAAACAAGTAGTTGTCTAAATCTTGTGCGCATTTTGCTGAGCGTTATACCCTTTAAACTTAACACATTCTGAGTAAACATAGACTAGAGTCAGATGAAGCAACCTTCAACTATTGCAAAATTAACATTTTTCCTGAACTATTTTCCCTGCTTCTTAGGAAGAGAAATTCCTTAGAGCTTTTCATTTTTTATTAGCCTTAAGTTTTTTATATGATTATTATTTTCCTATGATTTCAGTATTAGTGATATTGAAAAATAGTACATTCCTGTAAATTTCTACTTTGGAATATAATATTTATGTCTGAAAAACATGCATAGAATTGTCCTGTTCTTTACTATACTGTATAGAAATTATTATATGAGTTTTCAAAATATACTATTATTTCTCCTATATACTTTATTTAAGGAATAGAGTTAGAACTAACAGAGGGAAGGAATTGAAGGTTGTGTATGATGGAAAGAAAGGGTGTAGAAGTAGGAATTAAGGGAAGGGTGGTGGGCCTAGAGTTCAAAAATGGAGGTAAAATTGTCCAATTAGCAGCCATTATTTTATCCGATACAGACTGATATGGAAACTTACAATTTCCCCTTCTTTCTTTATAGAATATGAATTATGGATCCCCCAAAGAAAGCATAGGTCCTACCTAATTTACCAGAAAATAAGTTTGCATATTTAGTTGTTTTCCCCCAGAAACACATTGTGGTAGTATGGCTTGCTTTCAGGTTTGGTCGGAAAAAACACAACACTAATCTTTAATAAGCATGAGGTACTTTTTCTTATACTTTGAATGTCAGCAAGCTGCATGTACCTCTCAACTGATGTTTTCTTATTTAAGTGGTGAATACCAACAATTCATATGATGCTTCTATCACTTAAACCTAACAAATTTGTGAAAATTCTCACAAAGAAGGACAGCATGGTAACAAAGCAGCACACTTTCCATTTTGTCCATCTTTCAGAAAGAGAACCAACATTTTCTCCAAAATTGTTCATTATGTAGGAAAGGCACAAGAAAAAGGCACTGAAGGGTTTGAATTCTGTCTATAAATAGAGTTTGTGGTTGAAACTCCAGTTACTAGCATTCTTTTATTATGGTTTACAGTTTTCTATAGTAAAAATAAATTACCAGGTGTTTTTGTATTCCAGTCCTGTCTTGCCAGCTGAAGCCTGACAGAATGTCTTTACACACATGAACAGAGAGACCAGTTTGAACCACTGGTTCACAAGGACAGGCTCAGTTGGAACATGAGATATGAAAATATGACGGGCCGAAGATGATGTGAAATTGTCAGAGTGGAAATTTTTTAAAAATGCATATTTTAGGAATAGATGAACTTAGGGTGTAATGAAGCATTTCAGTCCAGAGAATTGCACAGTTTACTATCTGTGCCTGAGACCACAGAAAGAAATAGAAATAAGTGCTATATCTCAATAAATAACAAGACCATGTCATTAGAATTAGTGGATATAAAGTGAACATCACTGTTTACTGTAAGACATTGATAAATCATTTTGCAAATTGCAAAAGGTGCTAAGTGCAATATCAAGGAAGGACATTGTATTGTTAATGGGCTTCCAAGTGGTAATATATGACAGATGAACATTTAAAGAGTGAAAAAAGGTAGCCTACCATGAAATTATAAATTCAAAGTTGGTCCCTGGACTGCAAGAAGAGCCAGTCAGTCAGTCCTGGGCCCAATGGCTGAGAGGCCTTTGAGATAATGATCAGCAAATAAAAATTTACATATTCTACCTATGTGCATGGATGACTTAGAAAAAAAGTACAGTGCTTAATGAACTTAAAGGAAATAGAGAAAAAAGGGATATGTTGAATGGCTAAGATCAGAGGCTAATGGAATGTACTTGAAAAATCTTCAAGTAGGAGGTGCTAAACATTTTGGTTTGAAATGTTCTGACTGTGAAACCACTATTTCAAATATAAAGCATGTGTCAAGGTTCCGACTGACGAACCCAACTGAGTAAGCACCATCGAGACTACCCGATCTCTTAATGCAAAACTTTTATTGAGTACATCATTTTGGCACAAATGAAGCAAAACCAGCTCTGGCTATTTCCTGCGCAATCCACTATAGTTAAAATACAGAATTCTTCCTCCCCCTATTAATGTAGATCATATAGTCCAATCAAGTGCCAATATATTGTTATAAGAAAGTGTCTCTCTGTGTTTGCAAACATCTGCTGAAACGTCCTTGGTTCATACGGGCTAACTTCTTGTTGTCTGGAGCCTGCATTCCATTTCCCCCTTCCCTCCCTCCAATGAATTGGCAAGCTGAGAAGCAATAATGGTGGCAACATCATACACACCTTTGAGCTTGACACAATGTTGCTTCAAGTATTTAGGAAGCTTTAAACAGATGTTCCAAATTCTAAACATTCAGTTTTGAAGAACACTTGAAACATTAGATGTTCCTTACAATGGATTATCTTCCAAACATTTATACAGGAATAATTTTAAGTACAACCTTTTGCACAACTCTGACTATAGCTTACTAAAGGAGACATCAGGATGATGGGCATTAACCTATACAGTCAGCAGGAATCTAGCCTGGCTTTTAATTTATGCTTATTTAATTATAATAATTAAATTTGCATAATTAATATGCCTGATTTTTCATGTTTAAGACAACGCTGGCAATGTTCTAAAATTTACTATCTGAATATATATGAGCTTTTAATATTGTGACAATATGAAGTTACATTTTTGTTTGAAAATTTATTGATTTCATTTTTCTACTCTTTCAAAAGCAAAGATACCTGTCTTTGAGATAGCAGAGAATGCAGCAATTTGCATCTCTCTTTGTTATTAGTTTGATGGCAGGTATCATATTTTTATAAGATGATTCTCTCCCACATGCTCTAGTGACATTTGGGATTGTGAAAACGATTCAGGAGCAATGACATGGGTGGGGGGGGAGAAGAAAAGCCACTGGTGAGGAAGTACAGAATGGTGGGATGAAGCATATAACTGGATGGCCAATATAAGTTCCTGGGTGGCAGTAGCTCAATTTTGAACCAAGTTATCTCCTTCCCCACCCCAGGTTGTCATGGAAGTCTGAGATAGTTGAGCATGATGGTGGGAACAGGATGGTGGTAGAATGGTTCCCCGTCACCATATTGTGTGAGATGTGGGAAATTTTCGAAATCACTTGGAAGAAGATGCAGTGACATCCTTGTCTTTAAAAAAACAGTCAACTCGTGAGGGAAGCTCTGGAAAGTAATCAAGACAGCCAGGAAACAGCGAAAAGTTGTACTGTTGCTTTGACTGTTTGGTTTGATAAATTAAAACATCAGCAAGGCAAGAAAAATGTGTGTCTAATCTTTGAAATGTTAGGACACTTGTTGCCTCCTATGATTGGAATCCATAAACATGAGATGGAAATGTGTGGGATTGAATCTTGGCTGAGGAGGAAGGAGAGAAGTATTAAAAACTTGGGCTGCAGAGACCCAACCTTTAATCACTACTAAGGCTAACAATTACCAAAGTACGCCCAAGTAGTGTGGACTGAGATTGCTTAAAAACAAGACAAAACGTTTTATTTATTTGTATCCTGCTGTTATTATTTTTACAAATAACTCAAGGCGGCGAACATATCCAACACACCTTCTTCCTCTTATTTTCCCCACAACAACCCTGTGAGATGGATTGAGCTGAGAGAGAGTGATTGCCCCAAAGTCACCCAGGTGGCTTTCGTGGCTAAGGACTAGAACTTCTGGTCTTCCGCAGTTTGCACTTTGCACAATTATATCGTCAACTGTGGCCTTTCTCTGGATCATAAAGCTTTACTGGGCATTTGTCACCTCTTGAGTATTACAGTGCGTTCTACATTGGGCTGCCCCTAAAGACCAGCTGGAAGTTTCAGCTGGTACAAGTGTTCTCTTCCATTACAGAAGAAAACCTAATTAACAGAGATAAATAAACTCAAGTTCAGTTTTAACAAACTGTCATATTCCTGACCGCATATCATCAAGAATCGCCTAATGAAAAATCAGCTATATCAGTAAAGTATTGTCAAATTACTAAAAGACTTTATCACACTTGTCTCAATTTCCCACAAAATAAGATTTTATTATTTCAATAATAATAGTAATTGGAAAAAATATATACTGTATTTTACAATGGCATAAGTCTATCTTTTTCCAAAAACATTCTAATTAATTTGCAAGGGTTTGTGCCATTGTATGAGTCAGTGAATCATTGTGAATGCATAATGCATAATAATGGTATTTGAGAGCCAATTTGGTATAGCCAGTTAAGGCACCAAGCCTCCTAGTTCTAGTCCCATCTATTCCCAAAGCCAACTGGGTAACCTTGGGACAGTTATGGAAGAAAACCATGACAAACCACTTCTGAAATCTTGCCAGGAAAAATGCAGAGATTTATTCAGGCAGTTGCCAGGAATCAGTACTGACTCAAAGGTGTGCAATTGTGTGCACCCACCCACACAAACACATAGATATCTACCTCCTCATTGGAACACTTCTCTATCAGGTGTTTTCCATCATTACTTGAGCCTCTCCTCTGGTGTCTTTTTGGATGATAGCAATTTGTATTAAATTTCTGCCCTGCCAGTTAAACACAATTCTCTTTTAAGTACAGTAATTAGAAATAATTTGTATTCATAGTTTAGGGGGAAATACAAGTGTTGCAGCCATTTTCCAGTTCAGCAATTTTCTGATTCTAACTGGCTGACTAACTTGTGCTCAAGGTGATAGAGTGTGAGCAGTCTGTTGAGATATTATTAGGCACCTTGGAGATAAAACCATTTGGTCTAAGAATAGAATTTGGAAGTGTAAATTTAAAAGTGAGATCTCTCTTTGGACCTTGACTGCTCTCAGGAGAATAATAAATGGGGAATGAAGTAAGATAGGGGTCCCCAACCCCCGGTCCGTGGACCGGTCCCGGTCCGCAGCATGCCAGCAACCGGTCCACACAAACAAGCAAAACCCCATCCGTGGGATGCAGTCAGCACACAAAACCATGCACTCTCCGGTCCATGGAAAACTTTTCTCCACGGAACCGGTCCCTGGTGCCCAAAAGGTTGGGGACCTCTGAAGTAAGAGATTATTTAGAAAGGAGATCAGAAAGAGAAGTCAGCTAGGTTATGATTCTATGATGTTCTTCACTGTCTTTGGTTCTTGGCTTGCCTATTAAACACATACATTATGCTCTTGTAGTCCTCGGAACTAATTAAAAAGTGCCATATTCTTTTGCAAGTCCTAGTTCCCATAAGTGAGCTAACATAATAAGTAAATCGCATTAGAAAAAAATAGATTAGGGAAAATAGTGAAAGTATTAAAATTATGGCAATGCCCCACCCAAAAAATAAAAAGTAAAGCACAAAAATATTTTATACATAAAAACATCATTTAAAACATTTTATTATCTTAAACTAATTAAGAAAAAAAGAAAAATTACCTCCCTTTATTATTTTTGTTTGTTAAAAAAAGTGGAGTGAATGCCGAAAACTTGATCCTATGAATAAAACAACTCCAAACATTGCTGGAAAGTTTTCCTTTACACTTTGTTGGAAGGGGAAAATGACAACAATAGTTCCAGTGTTGACAGATCATGCAGTCAACGATCCATTGTTACAAATCAGTTATAAAGTTGTTGTTCTTATAATGTATAATACTGTAATTATTTTGTCCATCTCCCAGGCGTGAAAAGCCCATCATTCTTGATTTCTTAATAGATTCCAAGTTCTGGGGATATAGTACTTCTGATTCACTTAACAACTGCAGTGATTTGCTTAACAACTGAGCCAAAAATAGTTTTAAAATCGGGTGTGATTCACTTAACAACCCCCTGGCTTAGAAACAGAAATTTTGGTCCAAATTATGCTTATACACAAAAGTTGTCAATATACAGTGGGAAAAAGAGTTTATTAACACCTTCAGAACTATCCATAATCTGATTTTAATCTTAATCCTATAAGCAGGTAAAGAGATTGAGCAAATCACACTCAAACCAATATACCATGTCATGTCTTTATTGAACATATTGAGCCAGCGATCACTATCTGATGGAATTCCACAAGGCTTTAGATTTGGTAGCTGCTGGTACATGTTTTAGCACAGGCATGTCAAACTCGCGATATCATGTGATGTCGCGCGGCGTATCGTGACTTTTCCCCCATTGCCAGCAATGGGGTGGGCGCGGTTTCAGCGTGACGCATCCAGCCTGCAGGCCGGCAGTTTGACATGCCTGTTTTAGCAGCAATAAATTCAGTTAAATGTTTCCTGAATTTGTTGATCAATCCTGCACATTGGTTTAGGGAAATTTTGGTGCATTCATCTTTAAGATATTTTTGAGCTTTCTTGTATGAATTATTTGCTTCAGTCTTGCCACAACATTTTAGTTGGGCTAAGGTCAGAACATTCCAAAACATGAAATGTCTTTTGCTTCAGCCATTTGGTTATAAATTTACTTGTTAGTTCTCATGTTACTTTACTCACATTTATTTAAGCTTCAGCTCACAAATACCTTGACATTCTCCTATGGAATTTGCTGACAGAATCCAGACTCCCATTGTTCCCTCAATGATTAGGAGTTCTCCAGATCCTGAGGCACATTGCCCTGCTTTTGCTGGAACATTGTTTTATTTTCTTCAAATGCAATATTGAATATTGAATAATACTGGAAAATTCCTTTTTGTCTCATCTGTCTACAGACAGTAGCTGGCTGCATCAACTAGGTGGCAAACATGAGAAAGTTTAATACGTTTGTTGGAAAACAACAGTTTTATTCTAGGTAATTTTACCATGCATAGCACTCTTGTTCACTAGATAGATAGACAGACAGACAGACAGACAGACAGACTGACAAATAGATACCTTTTTAACCTCTCTGGATGTTAAGAAGGATTTAGACAATAGCTTCATATCTTGCATTATACCTAGGTCAATTAAAAGAAGCATAGAGCATCTGCTATTTTTAATCCAAATGTATAACAGTTATTTTACATTTTCATTGCTTTATAAGGAGAACTACATTTAATATTCACTCCCAAACATATTTATACAGTTGATGCTCTTTAACCACTTGTTTGGTTGAAGAACATGTCACACAATCAGTAAATTTGTTGTACTGTAAATATACTATAGTGTGTATTTGTTTAAAACATTTTTATAAAGGTTTTGTAGCTTGGAATGATTTACTAGACTATTTTGTAATTTATAATATAGTAAAATAACTGAATTTTTAATAAATAAATAAATAATAATTGATTAATAAATAAATAAATAAATATTAATAAATCAGATAGCTATTGGTGCTCATTTGAATTTTAAAACTGCTGCTTGGAAGAACAACTATATATTTAAAATTGTAAATAGAGAGTTCTAAGTGTACGATCTACTAAACCATGGGTCGGCAACCCGCGGCTCTGGAGCCGCGTACGGCTCTTTCAGCCTTCTGCGGCTCCAGTCCTCCTCCACCATTTGCAGAGAGAGAGACAGACAGAGAGAGGCATGTGCGCTTCCCTTCTCTCTCTCCTCTCTCTCTCTCTCTGATCTTCTGCCTCACGCTGTTCTCCGACAAGCTGACAAGCTTATTGGGCGGGGCTCCTACCTTTGCTGCGTCTCCGCAGGAAGCAGCAGAAAGCAGCAGCTCTTCTCTCTCTTTCTCTCTCTCCGATCTTCTGCCTCACGCTGTTCTCTGAGAAGCTTATTGGGCGGGGCTCCTGCCTTTGCTGCGTCTCCGCAGGAAGCAGCAGAAAGCAGCAGCTCTCTCTCTCTCTCTCTCTCTCTCGCGCGCTCTCTCTCTCTCTCTCTCTCTCTCAAACAAGTTTTATTAATTTTCCATTTTTACAAAGCTTTGGGTATTAAGGAAGCAACATGGTGGTTGGGTAATACATAGTCCAATAACACGCTTATCCATACATATATCAGTTTACATCATCAAAAATTTCCTCTCTGTTTCCCTTAGTTATTATACCAAATTCAAATTGATAGATTGCTAGTTATAGCTCAAACATTTAAAACATTTATCAACAACTTTTAACTTATATGTCTCCAAATCCTGTTTTTAACTTTTATCTGATTTCAATTACATTATTCCAGTTGGCTTAATGTCCATAATATTTAAGTTTCGGATAACCCACGGTTCCCTTAGTTCATTACAAAATAATTATCATGTCTAAAATACACTTATTATTTATTCAAATAAGTTCTTAGTTTATTTCACAATCATATTCTATTTCTCATTCTAATATCATTGCTTACTCATAACATAACCTTTATCCTCTAAATCCATCTTCTATTTTAAAATTCAAAACTATTATTTTAATAACTAATTTGTTTCCCTTATAGATATAAATCCTGAATATTAAGTCAAATAATATCTTTTAAAGTCTCCTTGTCTCATTACGTGAAATTTAAAGCTCTTCCATTAAATATCACATAAAGAAAACCATTTTTTAAGTCTAACTCTAGCCTTCCTTTTGTGCCAAACCGGCTTCCATAAAAGAGCTTTTAAATCCTCGGGTGGATCTCCCTTCATTCCTGCATATATCATTTGAATCAAGGGAGACCATCCAATCATCAGCCTATCAAGGAAGCTAGTCCCTTCACAATCATTAAATTGTTGGCCAAATGGTTTAAATCTCCATATTTTACTTAATATATTTGTCATGCGTTCAGACTGGTCTTCTTCTGGTTTCAGCTGGTTTAGATGAAAAGTCATGTTCAGTGTTGTAGTTGTTTTTGGGTCATCTGGATTGTCTAGATTCTCGATATGTTGTGTATGTAAGTCCTCCGCAAGTTCCGTCTTAGTATTGCTTTCTTCAGTTTCTATTGCTGTTGTAGTTATAGAGTCTTTAAATGAGGTCAAAGTTTGGGTGTCAGAGTTCTGAGTAAATTGTAGCTGACGGTCTTTAAAATCCACTTTGTTATTAATTCCTTCTTCTTCTGTTATTTTTTGGGTTGTAGATTCATCTATTGAAGTTAAAGCTGCGTTTTGTAGTTTTAAGGTGGCACATATATCTTTCGTTCTAGAATTCGTTAGCTCAGTAGCCTCTAAGATTTTTTCAAGTATAAGTTTGAAATTGAACTGTGGGTGGTGTTCTTCCATTTCTGTAATGTTTACGAGTAGTCCTTTAGTGGAGGCTATTTTTAATAAGAGTCAATACCTGTCCACCTCCACTATAAAGAGTTATTTTCACCACCCAGCTGTTTCAAGTTCTTATCTTTTTGTTAATGTCAAGGACAAATTTTAGTCTCAGAAGTCTCTCAGTCAGAAAACTTTTTTTTTCACTTGCTGTACCAAATTTTGCCACAAGATGTCCCCAGTAACATACAGAAAGAAGCTTTTATCCGGTTCAGAGAAGGGGAAAAAAAAATTCCCTTTTTTTCCAGCTTAGCAAAGAAATAAAACAATACGTTTTTGTAGAAATGCAGAACTTTTAGGGAGCCCAGGTATCCAGAGATTACAGATCCAGGTACAGTGGGGCAAAAAAGTATTTAGTCAGCCACCAATTGTGCCACTTAAAAAGATGAGAGAGGCCTGTAATTGTCATCATAGGTAGACCTCAACTATGAGAGACAAAATGAGAAAACAAATCCAGACAATCACATTGTCTGATTTGGAAATAATTTATTTGCAAATTATGGTGGAAAATACGTATTTGGTCAATATCAAACGTTCATCTCAATACTTTGTTATATATCCTTTGTTGGCAATGACAGAGGTCAAACGTTTTCTGTAAGTCTTCACAAGGTTGGCACACACTGTTGCTGGTATGTTGGCCCATTCCTCCATGCACATCTCCTCTAGAGCAGTGATGTTTTGGGGCTGTCGCTGGGCAACACGGACTTTCAACTCCCTCCAAAGGTTTTCTATGGGGTTGAGATCTGGAGACTGGCTAGGCCACTCCAGGACCTTGAAATGCTTCTTACGAAGCCACTCCTTGTTGCCCGGGCGGTGTGTTTGGGATCATTGTCATGCTGAAAGACCCAGCCACGTTTCATCTTCAATGCCCTTGCTGATGGAAGGAGGTTTGCACTCAAAATCTCACGATACATGGCCCCATTCATTCTTTCCTGTACACGGATCAGTCGTCCTGGTCCCTTTGCAGAGAAACAGCCCCAAAGCATGATGTTGCCACCCCCATGCTTCACAGTAGGTATGGTGTTCTTTGGATGCAACTCAGCATTCTCTCTCCTCCAAACACAACGAGTTGTGTTTCTACCAAACAGTTCTACTTTGGTTTCATCTGACCATATGACATTCTCCCAATCCTCTTCTGGATCATCCAAATGCTCTCTAGCAAACTTCAGACGGGCCCGGACATGTACTGGCTTAAGCAGGGGGACACATCTGGCACTGCAGGATCTGAGTCCCTGGCGGCGTAGTGTGTTACTGATGGTAGCCTTTGTTACGTTGGTCCCAGCTCTGCAGGTCATTCACTAGGTCCCCCCGTGTGGTTCTGGGATTTTTGCTCACCGTTCTTGTGATCATTTTGACCCCACGGGGTGAGATCTTGCGTGGAGCCCCAGATCGAGGGAGATTATCAGTGGTCTTGTATGTCTTCCATTTTCTAATTATTGCTCCCACAGTTGATTTCTTCACACCAAGATGCTTGCCTATTGCAGATTCAGTCTTCCCAGCCTGGTGCAGGTCTACAATTTTGTTTCTGGTGTCCTTCGACAGCTCTTTGGTCTTCACCATAGTGGAGTTTGGAGTGTGATTGTTTGAGGTTGTGGACAGGTGTCTTTTATACTGATAACAAGTTCAAACAGGTGCCATTAATACAGGTAATGAGTGGAGGACAGAGGAGCCTCTTAAAGAAGAAGTTACAGGTCTTTGAGAGCCAGAAAACTTGCTTGTTTGTAGGTGACCAAATTCGTATTTTCCACCATAATTTGCAAATAAATTCTTTCCAAATCAGACAATGTGATTGTCTGGATTTGTTTTCTCATTTTGTCTCTCATAGTTGAGGTCTACCTATGATGACAATTACAGGCCTCTCTCATCTTTTTAAGTGGGAGAACTTGCACAATTAGTGGCTGACTAAATACTTTTTTGCCCCACTGTATGTGGTCATTTAATGTTGTCCTTTTTTTTTTTTTTTTTTAAATTTCTTGGCTTTATATTCCCGGAGTAGGCAAAAGCCGCAGAATTAAGCTGGGGGAAGAGGGTATTTCCAAGGGTTTTTACAGGAAAATAGTTGGGAAAGAGAAAAGGTAAAATAAGGTCTCACCCAACTTCTCCGGTTGCTTCATCGTGCTTGGTGGTGCTTTGGGCTTTCGGTTGGTGCGACTTAATGAGCGGCCATGTTAATGGCCGCTCTTTTCTTCGGTCCTGAGGAGCTGCCTCGGATCAAACGGAGAGGCTACCGCCCCTCCGCGATCTGGCGAGGGTCCTCCCCAATGGTGGTCGCCCCTCCAGAGCGACTTTCGACCCTTTCCAGGGTCTCCCGAAGAAGGAAAACTGGACGGCGGGGACAGCGATCTCTCCGCACGTCTGCTAGCACCGCGATCTGGAACCGGAAGCCCCCCTCTCTCTCTCTCTCTCACACACACACACACACTGAATGGGGGAAGAGGACTGGCAGACCAACGGCAGGAGAGAGCCAGCCCAATAAGAATGTGTGTCAGCTTGTCGGAGAACAGCGTGAAGCCAGCTTGCCAGGTGAGCAGAAGATCAGAGAGAGGGAGAGAGAAGGGGGGGAGAGAGAGAGGGAGGGAGACAAAGAGAGGGAGAGAGAGAGAGAGAGAACTCATGCACAGCAGCCTCTATTTCTTTTTAATTAAACTCTTCAATCAAGCTCCCCCCCCCCTCCCACGCGCGCAAGTTTTGTGGCTCCCAGTGTTTTCTTTTCTCTGGGAAACGGGTCCAAGTGGCTCTTTGAGCGTTTATGGTTGCCGACCCCTGTACTAAACTGTGAGATCACCAAATAATATGCAAACTTTGTTCCCAGGCTTTACATGCCTTCTGTAGAATAATACACCATTGTCAGTATCACACACAAGAGGCAGATTGTAGATGTTTTATGAACTTGTTAAATCTCTGTTTTCATAAAGTATGATGTGTTGGTTTTCCCATTTCTCTTCAAATATTGTAGTTTTGGATACTATAAAATTATAACTTATAGAAGACTATGATCTAAAAGATTTTAGTAACAAAAAGATACATATATTTCATGTAAACTAATTGGAAGTAATTTTGCTGTTTTGATTCTTGTGGCAAAAAGAATTAGAATTTTGAATTTTGAAATGGACTTCATTTTGCTGACGGATTTTGATTTGATGACTGGAAAGAATAGGTCATAGAAAAGGGAATTACGGTGTAATCTTAGAGAAAGAGGCCTGATTAGAACTGTATGTATAATTGCTGAGAGGGAGATCAAAAACTGCTTTTTTAATACATGATCTGTATCTATATATGTGTGTCCTTTTTTCTTTGCCTCTTCCATTCTTTTCCATATTTATTTTATTTTTGTCTTAATTATTTTTAAAAAACAAAAATTGCCTTTTAATTTTCATTAAAAAATAGTTCTGTGGACCTATTTCCAGTTTCATGAAAATATGTTTCTTTTTAAATTAAAAACCATTAAAAATCATTCTGCAAAAGCTGAGAAATTTCATCCCATGATAAAACTTTTCTTGTTTTTTTAAAAAATTAGTTCCTATTTTTACTAGTTTCTAAATCTTTCTGATTTCGGATGAGTAACTCTGTCATAAAAATATACCTAAATTAATAGTAGAATAATACAAGAAGTTAAAGGTAAGGAAAGAAGTACAATGATGTTCAATCTTATGCTACCAGTTTGTATGACAGATATGACAGAAAGATCAGTGTGAAAACGTTTTGCATTGTCCTCAGATCAAAAATGGAGAAATGATGGAGAAATAAACATATACAGTCATCAGCTGCTAAAATATGTACTGAATTAAATAAGATATCTATTTTCAGGAAATGATCATTTGGAAATATCTCAATTATGTGAAAAATAGATATGAAGGTATTTATTGAAGTTTAAGACATACTGTTTGGTTGTGGAATCGTTATACTGTACTGATGTTTTCCTCTATTTTTTGTTATAGATGTTTCCAGATGAAGAACAACAAATAACACAAACCATGGAAAAGATACTGAAAGATTTTGACAAAGGCCCACAACAAAGTATTTCTGATTTTGTAGATATGAGTGGTAGTTGCCAACAATCTTTTGAAGAGGTTTCTGTGAACCAAAGCTCTATGTATCTTCCATTTGATTCTCCCATCACAGGTTTGTTTATTAGATTTGTGTACCTTCGATCCCATCTGGAGATTACTCTATTAGCAAAAATATTTTGTAAATTTTGTAGATACTGGAGATATTTAGGGAAACATAAAAACATTCATGATGCATGTTCTTATTCCTATAATGATTGCTGAATTTTACATTTATGTATTTTGCTGAATTTTACATTTATTTATTTTAACATTCATTTTCATGTTTTAAGAAGCAGAACTATTAGGAGGGAAGCTGCTTGAAACATATTTGCAGATAGTTGTCACTACCTTTAAAATTACAGGTAGTTTTTGAGATACAACCGTAATGGGATGTACCCATTATGGTTGCATATTGTGATAGCCATTAAATGAAGCATCTCACTTGATGATTCCCCCCATCCCTGCTCTCTCCAATATAATTAAAGTACAGGTCATTTAATAGAGCATGGGCTGCCTAGGGATGGGGGAGAGTCCTGGAAGACTAGCACAGGCCAGCCTGCCCAGGCCCTCCCAAGCCCCCCCCCCATTCCCTGAGAGACCCCATGCTTTGATTCCTGCCCCTTGGGTCCCCACAGGCCTTTTCCCACTGCCACTGGGTCCTCTCAAGTCTTAGGCTTGATTCCCACTCCACCAGCCAAACATCCTCTTCCCCTCTTTTTGAAGAGCTCTGACGCCTTCCAGAGTGCTGGAATGGATCACTTCATTGCGTAGCCATTTGGTGTGATTCCAGAAGTGTCAGCAATATTTACAGCTACCAGAATGCAATTTGGTCCCTGGATACATGACAGCTGCTTCCAAAATTGTGCCATCCAGCTGAGCACAAAGTGACTTGTTCCAGTGCTATGGAAGGTTTCGGAGCTCTTCAGAAGTTAAGTGAGGAGGAGTATGTGAGGCTTGGTGGGGTGGGAGTCAGACCTAAAGCTAGCAGGGAGCCATTCGGAGAGGGAAATGCTTGCAGGGACCCGGTGTGGGGGGTGGGTGGGTGGGAGGGAAGATAGGTGGGGTAGTGCTGCAGCATCCTTGCAGTTGATCGTAAGGGCAAATGAATGTGGGGGCATTGCAGCGGCCGTAACTATGGGGCTGGATTGTAAGTAGCTTTTAGCGGGGTCCGCTGTAACTTTGAACAGTCTTTAAGAGAGCAGTTTTAAGTCGAGGACCACCTGTACTTTAGCAAAAAGGAACTTAAAATTGTTATAACTCTTTGTGGTCATCATGTACTTGGAATTTAGGAATATTAATACAACAGTAAGCTATAATATTGGAACAAATTCAGAGATGGCCCAAGAACGTTGTGGTTATGATTTTGTCATTATGAGTGACACTTTGCAATGAATATTGTCTAATTGTGGAATTGTGTTCTGTTTCAGAATCTTCATTGCAAACATCTCATTCTCTCACTGTACCTTCAGAAGAGGATAGTGTATTATTCAACAAACTGTTGTACCTTGGATGTATGAAGGTTTCTGCTCCCCGCAGTGAAGCAGAGGCCTTGTGTGCCATGGCAACTTTGAAAAACTCAAATCATTCTCCATCTGCTGTAACTCTTTATGTACCAAATATTCCAGATGGTTCTGTTAGGTGAGCTGGATGTTTCTATTGACTATATGCAAGGTATCCAAATGAGTTTAAGAACAGGACAGGAATGGATTCCTGCTTCCTCCTGTAGGAGCTTCAAGTTGTTCAGTAGAATCCTTTGTTTTGTATTTTGAAGACCATATCTAATTCTCATCTTTCTTTCAAGTTCCTCAAATATTGCCTCAAATATGCATATTTGTTTTACTGTGAAATACAATATAGTATCACTTGATGGATTTGACACTGTATTGGACAAAACTACAAAGGAGAGGGTTATCAATAACAGGGGTCTTGATGACATTATGTCATCTACTCAGTTATAGACTATGTTATATATGTTAGATACAAGTTGCTGCCAGGAGAGCTAGTTCTCTTTTTTGCCATGCTAATCTGAATGTCACATGTGGTGCTGGATTATATGGGGCTTTTTGCTTTATCCAGTAAAGATTTACTTTCTGCTAATGTACTAGCAGAAATTAAACAGGAAAATCACACACATGCTGGAGGATGGTTCTGTATTATTTCCCTGATAAATCTCAGGGGGTACTGTGGTGTCAAAAATTGAAGGAAAGGAATTACATTCCTATTTTTTTCCTTTTTTCTTTCTCTTCTGTATTTTTTCTTCATATATATCTCTATCTCTGTGAGGCATAATGTATATACTCTAAAACAATTATGGTAAAGGTTAATATCTTGCCTTCAAATATACATAAAATATTTTCAGTGAAATTAATGGAGATTTCAGCTGTGTTGTTTATATACCCTAGTATCTCACCAGTCAATATAGTTACGATGTCTTGAAATTTCACAGACTATAATTCTTAATTATATATTTTAAATTTTATCCTTAGTTGTATCCAAACAACCTGTAGTTTTAGCAAGTAGAAGCATAAAAGAAAAGAAGAAAATGGGTGAAGAAAGAAAATAAAAGTAAAAATAGTATACTGTGAAAATGATCTTAATGCTAAAATGCATGTCAAAGAAAGCAGTTGTGATGAAATTGTGAATATTCAGATACTGTTAAGAATTTCTACGTATAGTAAATATGAACTCCATTGAACTAAAATATATTCAGAATATAAGTAATAAAATGAACAACAGCGTATGTATTGTCATGTGACTGAAAACATAACATATTACAGTATTGTGAAATTTAATAACATTTAAATATTTAAATTGCAATATACCTTTTTGTGGACATTTTAAACATTTTCCAGAGTGGATAGATATCAAAAATAGCAAAGAAATTATTATTTCTTACAGGATTACAAAGGTTTTTTCAATTTTCTTCAATTTTCAATTCATTTAGAATAATAGATCAGTCCAGCAGTACAGAAATTGCTTCTTTCCCAATCTACAAAGTATTGTTCTGTGTCCGTGGGCAAAATGGGACTTTGGAATGTGACTGCTTTGCGTTTACTGAGAGTTACTCTGGCACTGAGGAGTTTCAAATTCATGTCTTCTCTTGTGAAATTAAAGAGGCAGTAAGTAGAAAGCATGATTATTATTGTTTCAGAAAGCAACAATTGAAATAATAAGTTATGGATGGGATAGTCTGATTCACTAGACTGTTGTATCTCTTTGCAGAATGTGAGCAAAGCTTCTTATTTTTTAAAAACACTTATATGACCATCCAACTTATGTAAATAAATCTGAGCAGCTCACAACCATAATGAAAACTAAACAAGAATAAACCAAACCAGGCACCTCAACTAACACTGCAATACATCCACCAGTAAAATCCCTGAACTTCAACCTTGTCCTGTTCCAGCTTTTGGGGGGAAAATCAGATTTTTAAAGAAGACTAAAAGGATGGGGACGTGCCAGATAACAGCAGTTGTGGCCTGATAACAGCAGTTGTACATAGAAGAGATCAGTATTTCCCAGAAATTTTATTAGGTGAAGTGTTATAATATGAATCCTTATAGAAGATACAGTATAGTAGGACATGAGCTGCAGTTTCAATAACCCCTTGTCCGCAGGGACACAATCTCAACTCATATGGTATTTTTTTGCACCAGCCATCCAAAACTGCTGTGGGAAGAACATTACAGCATACTAAAATGAATACCCTTTGAATTTTTGGGACAGTTATATAATATAAGTATCTCGCTTTAAAAGAGGGTCACAAATATAATTTTATCAGCAATTACTATATGTTTCCTAAATTCAGATTACTATTCAAGAATGTTTATGATAACAGATTTTTTTGCTGCAAATAGATGTGGTTTATTGTTCAGTTCATTACTAAGCCATTATCTATGCTGTGCTTGGCATCTTAATTTGATAAAATACATTTTGTTGTTCTTCTAAGGTTCAAGTATTGGAAGACTTATTAAAAAAATGCAAATTGTAAATTTGCAAATTAGTGTTTTCTCTGAAAAATAATAATATGTAAAAAGTAAAATAATTACTTACATATATAAGTGTTGTACATTTTGATTTTGCATTATAAATTATTGGTTTCGTTAAACTTTCTCTCTTCTCCCTAAATTACCTTTTATGCCCTTCTCTCATTCTCTGTTTATTTTTAGGTCAGCCGAATTTTGTATAGTTTTTCAACAGCATTCAAACGTTCTTCCAAACAGGCATCAGATAATGTAAAGGATGCTATTGTTTCAAGTCCTGACAGTGATATATTCATGTTCACTGTTTCTTTAGAGGTCAAAGAAGATGATGGTAAAGGAAATTTCAGGTAAATTTAAAAAAATGTCAAAATAGTGAAGGGAAAAAAACCTAAGTCATTTAAATTTGTGAAAGTAAATTAATTTTGCCTATTTGTTCAGATTGCTTCATGCCATCCTCTAAGGAATTCAAAATGCACATATTCGCAACAGAATGCAAGGATTGATGGATAGTAAATCAGTTTATCATAGTTTAGAAAATAGATTATATATTCCCAAACTTTTAAGATTTTAGAAACCAGAGGCAATGTTGGAATAGACAGTCTTTTTAATAGTGAGCTGCCTACAATATGTAAAAACATTTTATTTTGTGGTCCGATAGTTTTGAAGTTCTTCAGTTTTAATGAGGTAGATGAACTTATTTTTATCAGAATTTTTATTAGAGTTTGCTGTTGAACATATGTTATTCTTCTTTAGTCCAGTACCAAAAGACAGAGAGAAATTTTACTTCAAACTAAAGCAAGGCCTTGAGAAGAAGGTTATCATCACTATAAAGCAGATTTCCAACAAAGAATTAGCCATTGAAAGGTAATAATAGCTGACATCTGTCATTAGTAGTGCTTTGTAATGTTTATAATATTCTCAATGTCTTTCCAAATTAGTATTTCCACAAAAACATATTTTAAAAACTGACGGGTGAGTGAATTTTGCATCAGTGTTTTATCATTTGTGTTGGTGACTTGTTAATGATCCCAATTGAAAGTGCTTACCATACTGTATATACTCACAGACTGGCAGGTGGAGGGAGGCAGCAGGGGAGGCTTGCGCCGCCTGGTCCTTTGGCTGCCTCTGCCTGTCCATGCCGCTCTCCTCCTTGCCTGAAGGTGCATTCTACCGGCACTGCCCTCACCTCCCGAGCATCTGCCCTGGGAAGCCTTGTAAGCCGTTGCGGCCGCGGGCTTAAAACCATAAAACCAACTATTAAATCAGTGAAGTCTTGGACTGAGGAGGAAAGTTAAAGCTACAGGCTTGCCTTGATTGCACAGATTAGAACATTTTCGAAGATATCTCTGCAGACTTGCATGAACTCACAGATAGTGTAACATCATATGTTAGTTTTTGTGAAGACCTATGGGTGCCGACCAGAAACCTGCAAATACACAGTAACAACAAGTCTTGGTTCACAGCTAAACTTAAGCAGTTATGTTATGCCAAGAGGAAGCCTACAGGAAAAGAGATAGAATGCTGAACAATCAGGCCAGAAATGTATTAACAAGGGAGATCAGAGCAACAAAAAGAAGCTACTCTGAAAAGCTGAGGAATCAGCTCTCAACAAATGAACCAGCAAATGTGTGGAAAACTCTTAAAAATATCATTGGTTACAGCAAACCACCTTTCCATGCTGAAGGGAATCGACAACTGGCAGATGACCTGAATGTGTTTTACTGTAGGTTTGAAAGGAAACAACTGTAAAATATCCCCACCCTCTCCATCTCAGATACACCAACAACAGCCAAACTTCCTACAATTGACCTCATCCCTTTGGGCCCCATACCTCTGGTGATCACAGAAAAAGATGTGCGAGATCTATTTCACAGACAAAAGCCTGGAAAAGCACCAGGCCCAGACAAGGTAATTCCTTCTTGCTTGAAAGTTTGTGCTGACTGGCCCCCATCTTCACCTGCATTTTAATAAATCATTAGAGATGTGTTATGTTCCTTCTTGCTTCAAACACACTACTATCATCCTGGTGCCGAAGAAACCGTCCATCAAGGAGCTGAACGACTACAGACAGGTTGCTCTAACATCCGTAGTTATGAAAACCTTTGAAAGGTTAGTGCTGGCCCACCTGAAAACCATCATGGATCTGCTGTTAGACCCCTTGCCTTTTGCCTACTGAGCAAATAGATCAGCAGATGATGCTGTTAATATGGCTCTGCACTACATCCTACAACATCTTGAATCTCCAAGGACCTATGCAAGAGTCCTTTTTGTAGACTTCAGCTCGGGATTCAGTACCATCATCCAGATATTTTTCTAACTAAACTGATTCAGATAGCCGTGCCTGACCACACTTGTAAGCTTTCTAACAGACAGGAAGCAGCAGGCGAAGCTAGGCAAAATCACATCAGATACCTTTACATTTAGCCCAGCCCCCCTCCCCAGGGCTGTGCGCTCTCGCCACTTCTCTCTCTATACCAACGACTGCATCTCAAAGGATCCCTCTGTTAAAGTACTGAAGTTTTCAGATGATACAACAGTGATTGGTCTCATTCAAGACAACGATGAATCTGCATAAAGAGGGGAAGTTGAACAACTAACCTTGTGGTGTGGCCAGAACAATCTTGAACTGAACACACTCAAAAATGTAGAAATGATAGTAGATTTTAGGAGAAGCCCTTCTACTACCTCTTACAATATTAGACAACACAGAATCAACAGTAGACACCTTCTAATTTCTAGGTTCTATAATATCTCAAGACTTAAAATGGACACTTAACATCAAAAATGTCATCAAAAAAGCACAATAAAGAAAGTTCCTGTGCCAGCTCATTATATTTTAAAGTATTTTGTGTGCTTTTTAAAAATCATGAGCTATCTTGAAATGTTTTGGGGTTGATAAGATGGAAAGAAATACATTTTAGTATACAGCTTATATATGAAAATTTTACTAGCCAATACTGAGTTCTCTATGATCCAACTTTGCATCCTGCATTTATTAGAACATTTTTCATATTCTATAAAGAACTTTTAAAGATAGATTTTTGACTTTAAAAATGTTCTTTCTGATGTGGACAATTGTTCTAATGCAGATTATATCATGGTTAAATTAACATATTACTGTATGACTTAATTTTTCACTATTCTCTTTTTTCAAAAAATAACTGTGTAGTATGATCCTGAATGTGTTAGATTCTAGTGATGCTGAAGATACTTAAGACTTTCTAATGTTTTAAATTGTTTAACTGTCATCCTAAAGCTGCCATTTTCAATGGAGAAGGTACCTTTTTTCCTTCAAGGTGGAATCTTGAAATGGAAAAAGATTGAATTTGTTTTTTTGTAAATAAAATAAAATTTGAAAAAAAATGCTTCAATATTATGCAAATAAAAAGCTATCTGAAAATTGTGGATCCTAATATCTACTAAAAAAAAAAAAACATTTTCAAAAAGGATTTGAGAAATTTATCAAAATATTTGCTTTTAAAAACTATCTCCTCTAGATGGCAGTCTTTCCATAAGATTTGAAATCAGTGTTTAGTTTCATATTAGATTCTTACTCTTAAATTTTTCAAGAATGTTGCACTCAGAAAACCTGTTTGAGAGATGATTGTCATAGTTGTTTATTCATAAATCTGGACTATTAATTATGTATTTTTAAGGTCAGGTTTGTCTGTACCCAGACTCATTATTTATATAAAATTTAATATTCAATGATAGTTATAAATTATAAATTGATTAATTTTTCCCTATTTTTTTCCTGTTGCTGGGGAAACGTTCTGCACAAACACAATCTGCAAAAAATCATAGAGATAAATTTTTGTGGCTCCTTTGTTAGGAAACTATTCTTTTGACTTTTCACTCTCCCTTCCTGAACAACAGCCTCAGGAGCCTAGTTATTAATGTCATTGTATTTAACTATAATTCACTCCCCCTGACTTTTGATCTAGGTAGTCCTTGCTTAATGATTAATTGGGATCAGCAACTCTGCTGCTATGCAAAGTGAGCGCTTATTCTCTTGCAATCCATTCCTCTCCAATCTATCCACTCTGGAGATTGGAGGGAATGGTCAGGCAAAGGAGAGGAATAGGATAGGATAGGATAGGATAGGATAGGATAGGATAGGATAGGATAGGATAGGATAGGATAGTCCAGCCCCCCCCCCTCAAGCAGGAGAACCTATACCATCTCAGACAAATGACTGTCCAGTCTCTTCTTAAAAACCTCCAGTGATGGAATGCCCACGATTTCTGAAGGCAAGCTGTTCCACTGGTTAATTGTCCTGACTGTTAGGATTTCTCCTTAATTCCAGGTTGCTTTTTTCTTTGGTCACTTTGCAACCATTGTTTCATGTCCTGCTCTCTGGTGCTTTGGAGAATAATTTGAGCCCTTGTTCTTTGTGGCAGCCTCTCAAATACTGGAATACTGCTATCATATCTCCCCCATTTCTTCTTTTATTTAGATTAGCCAAACCCAAGTCCTGCAGCCGTTTTTCATATGTTTTAGTCTCCAGGCCTTTGATAATCTTAGTTGCTCTTCTCTGAATTTTTTCCAAACTCTCAACATCTTTTTGCCCGTATCCGTATTGTGCAATCCGCTCTGGACGGACCGGAGGCAGATTGGGTGGTGAATTTGCAGGATTCCGATGCCCCAGAGCTCAACGACTTCAACTGTTTCATGTCCTCTCTGAGAAGGCGATTTGAGGATCCCCTGGCTGATCACAAAGCCCGCGAAAGAATCAAAACGGTGAGGCAAGGCAGACGCCCGGTAGCCGAATATACGCAAGAATTCTGGGCCATTGCCAGCAAGCTGAACTGGCCGGAAGACATCCTCCTTAGCCATTTCAAAGATGGCCTAAATTACAACCTGTATGACGCTTACCTTCCCCGGGGGGACCCACACCAACTCGACGAGTGGTACGTCCTGGAAGAGGAAGCACAGATCGACCTACTGAAGAGGCACCACCGAGGAAAACCATGGGGCCGCTCGCCACCTGAGCCAACGCACGAGCCAGCGAAGCCACCAGCTAGGGCCAAGAAGCCAACGGGCTGTTTCAAATGCGGGAGAGAGGGGCATCGGCCAGTAAATCCGGGAAGTCCCCAGCTAAGCCAAAAGATCCCGCCATGAGAGCGATAGAGGCTGTGAAATCCCCAACCTCTGCCCAACGTGGGGAAGGAACTCCAGCCTACACCGCAGGGCCAGTGGATGCCTCAGACGACAGCTTGGAGGGCGAACCCCTGGTAAGTGGACCCATCGCACCCATCCTCAAGACAGTGACTGTATTAATTCCCTCCATGCCCGAAGCTGTCAAGGTGAACCTCTTAATAGACTCTGGCTGCACCCGCTAACTCATTAGCCCGACGCTAGTGGGGAATCTGGGCATTCCGGTGAGGAGGCTAGAACAACCAATCTCATTTGGCCAGTTAGATGGGTCCATAGCAGGGGGGGTGCCAGCTACCCTAGCCACTTTACCAGTCCACCTATCCCTGGGAAACCATGAGGAAGACATAATGTTCGTAGTGACCCCAGGTATGGAATGCCCGATGATCCTAGGGCTGGAATGGTTAAAAAAAATGGAACCCCTGGGTAAATTGGAGGACGGCAGAAATCAATTTCCCGAAGGGGAACCCTACGGACTTAAAACCCCAAGGGGATCTACCAAAATTAAGAACGGAAAAAGCATCCATGGGAGAAGAAAAGGGGCTGCCCAAAATACCAGAGGAATACAGAGATCTTGCTGAAGTTTTCAGTGAGGAGAGGGCGGATGAGCTCCCCCCTCACCGACCCACGGACTGTGCCATAGAATTCAAGCCCGGGGCAAAACTCCCGAAGCCCAGACTATACTCCATGAGTCCAAAGGAGAAGGAGGAGATGGAAAGATTCATAAAGAAAAACCTAGAAAGGGGGTTCATCGAACCTGCCAAGCCTAAAGTGGCCGCCCCGGTCCTCTTTAGAGAGAAGAAGGACGGCTCTTTACGCTTATGCGTAGACTACCGCCTATTGAATACAATCAGTGAAAGCAACCTATACCCCCTACCCCTCACGAAGGACATGTTATCACACCTATCGAAAGGAAGAATTTTTACTAAACTAGATCTAAGGGAAGTGTATTACCGCGTTAGAATTAAGGAAGGGGATGAATGGAAAACCGCACTTAATTGCCCAACAGGGTGCTACCAGTTTTGCCATTTGGATTACAAGGGGGTCCCGCAGTATTTATGCAATTAATCAACGAGGTACTAAGGGAGCACCTATTTAAGGGGGTCCTGGTTTATTTAGACGACATCCTTATCTTCACCGAATCCAAAGAGGAACATGTCAACCTAGTCAGAGCGGTTTTAAAGAAACTGCAAGCTGCCCACCTATATGCCAAATTATTGAAATGCGAATTCCACCAGGAAAGAATAGACTACCTGGGTTATCGCATATCCCCACAGGGCATTGAAATGGACCCAGAGAAGGTCAGAGCAGTATTAGAATGGGCACCACCTCGCACAAGAAAGCAGCTGCAAAGTTTCCTGGGTTTCGCAAACTTTTACCGCCAATTCATTCCCTCATTTGCCCAGATAGCCCTGCCCCTCACGAACTTACTAAAAACGAAGGGAGAATCCTCAGTGAAACCTAGCCAGCCACTAAAATGGATAATGGAATGCCAAGCGGCATTTGAGAGATTAAAGAGACTCTTTTCTACCGAACCAGTACTGAGGCATCCAGACATGGATAAGCCCTTCGTAATACAGGCGGATGCAAGTGATGTGGCAGTGGGGGCTGTACTATTACAAGAAAACAATGAAGGGGTATTGCAACCCTGCGCGTATACATCCAAGAAACTCACCAAAACGGAACAGCGCTGGCCCGTGTGGGAGAAAGAGACATACGGGATACGTTGGTCATTACTTATGTGGCGCCAATTCCTGGAAGGGAATAAGATCCCTTTTCAGGTGTGGACAGACCACAAAAACCTGGAAGCCTTGAAAACACCCAGTCAAGTCTGCTGGTCCCAACATTTTCACCAATTCAACTTTATGCTCAAGTACTTGTCGGGGGGAAAGAACCTCCTGGCAGATGCACTATCTCGCATGCCCCAATATAACAGCACGCGAGCCACCGATTCTAAACCACTTATGGCGGAATCACAACTGGCAGCGCCAGTAACTACCAGAGCCCAAACTAAATTAAAACTGCAGCTGGGTAGCCAAACCGGAATTGAATTCTGGAAAACTTTGGAAACAGATGAATGGTTCCAGAAAAATAGACACGAGTGCACAATTAAGGACGGACTGCCTTGGGTGGGGGAAAAGTTATATATACCAACCCCCCAGAGGGTCACATTCATGCAGCTTTGCCATGACACAAAATCAGCAGGGCATTTTGGATTTGTAAAAACATTACACTTAATTAAAAGGCAATTTTGGTGGCCATCCATGAAAAAGGACATAGAAAGTTACGTGGCCAGCTGCCCAATGTGCGTAACTGCAAAGAGGTTGCAAGGAAAATCGCCAGGACTGTTACAAACAGTGGCAAATCCCTCAGCCCCCTGGAGGGAAATAGCCATGGATTTTATAGTGGAATTACCAGAAAGCAATGGGAATACTGTCATTTGGACGGTCACGGACCTATTTTCCAAACAGGTTCACTTTATTCCTTGCCAAAAGATCCCCACCGCAAAAGCTTTAGCAAAACTTTTCGTGCAACATATTTACAGATTGCATGGGGCACCCCAACGCATCATATCTGATAGGGGAGTGCAATTTACATCTGCATTTTGGAAGGAATTTCTGTCCCTTTTAGGGACCACCCAGGGACTGACGTCTAGCCATCATCCTCAGGGAAATGGTCAATCAGAAAAATGTAACGGAGTACTTGAGCAATATTTAAGATGTTTTCTAAATTTCCAGCAGTCAGATTGGACGGACCTGTTGCCTTTTGCAGAGGTTGCCTACAATAATGCAGTCCACTCCAGCACAGGTTACACTCCTTTTCAAATAGCTACCGGTCAAAGTTTCAACCCAATGCCAGAACTAATCCCAAACGAACCGGCAATCCCATCACTGAAAGAATGGATAGAACAATTACAAAACACCTGGCCAATAGTTAGAAAAGCCCTAGACGAAGCTAGGCAAGCATACAAAGCACAAGCAGATACAAAAAGAGTTGAACCCACACCATTCATTCTAGGAGAAATGGTATATTTGTCTACAAAATCCCTAAAATCCCTACAACCCTGCAAAAATCTTGGACCAAAATATATAGGACCTTTTCCAATTAAAAGAATCATAAACCCAGTAACAGTAGAATTAGAATTACCCAAAAATCTCAGGCAAATACACCCAATTTTTCACTGCAGTTTGCTGAAAAGAGAACAACAGTCACCCTTACGGCCAAAAATTCCCCTCCCCACCTCCAATCATGGTGGAAGGAGAACAACGCTTCGAAATAAAGGAAATCCTAGACTCTAGGAGGTATCATGGGACAACTCAATACCTAGTAGCATGGAAACATCTCCCCTCCTCACAAAACGAGTGGGTCCATAAACGTTATGTCAGAGCCCCGAAGCTATTAAAGAAGTTTCATACAGAGTATCCTAACAAGCCAGACTAACTTTTATACCTGTTTTGTTTTCTTTACAGGTGGATCTCTCTTATTTTTAAGGGGGGCAGGATGTCAGGATCCAGTCATATTTCATTTCTATCTATCTTCTCTGATATAAAACCAATTTTACTCTCTCCTGGATCCTTCATACTACTAAGGGGGAGGGGAATATGCATGGGGGTTTTATTACTTTCACTTCCTCTATTCACTACAAAGTAACCTTTTGTTGATTCGCTTCGGATCTGCTAACCATAACAACGTAGCCATTTGCCTTTCATCCTATGCCCCTCTGAACTTGTCCTCTTTACCGGCCAGCGAGAGAAAGGGGGGGGGAAAGATGCAGCATCTGGGATCTGTGTGAGGAGATGTTGAATGATCGAGCCGACGGAGCCGGATGGATGTTATCTCTCCTGGAGTTAACACCTAGAAATCTGCCGGTTTGAATCTCCCGGAAGAACTACGGGGTGGGGGACTGCTTAGGGACAATTTAAAACATCGAATTGTAAGGGAATCCCTCAGATCCTGTCTATCATGCCTGCTATCCGTTTCTTTTAATAAAAGTTCCTGTTGGAAGAAACCGTTTCCAAAAGTTCTGCTTTCTTAAAATGTGGATTGAAGTGAGTCCTTACAGCAGCACTTGTCTGCAGCTAATTAAAGCAACCTTGTTGGTTTTCAGAACCATGTAGCTACAATGGAAGCCTCATCAGAGCAGGTTTGTAATCCTAGTAATAAGACACAGATGTTTTAACAAGCTGCAAACAAGTACCATATTTCCCTTTCTCCTTGTTATGGAGCACCTCTTTTTAATAAAATCTGAGGCAGTATACAGCCTTAATGCATTGTTTTCATTTGTCATCGCTCCATTGTAATAAAAGATACTTATTAGATGTGATCTGACTGATTGTGCTGGGATTTTCTTCTAATTGCTACATTTCTTTTTTGCTAAAGGAGCTCTTACTCTCCTTCAGAGTATTATTTCAGTAATATTCTGCTGCATTCTGAATCTTAGAATGGCCCTTGGAAGCGTATAGAGTTTTTTGCTAGCTTTGTATTTAACTGGCCTAAATCTTTGTTGTGTATTCTACTTGCTTGCAAACCAGAATGGAACCTCAGAATAAGTTTGACTTCTGAATTTAATTATTTTTATTGAATTCAAGATTAATTACTAGATAAAGGCAGTCAGGTTAGTTATTCCACCTTTTCTTTGTTTTCTTTAAAGAAAAATTCCATTTCTTTTTTCGCTAGTTCTATGAATTCTTTTTCTTTTAATATGGATTGATTTAGCGTCCATCTTGGTTTTTTTTTTATTCCTTTCCATATCACTTTTAGAGCAGGGCTTTTCAACCTTTTCACAGATTGTACCACTTTTAGGACATGACAATATTTGAGTACCACCAGTGCTTAGCAAGGTGTCAAAAACTTGATGACTAAAAAAAAGGGGGGGGGATTTTGGGTTTTATTGATTAGATTCATTTATTGTTATAGAAATGGCTAGTTTATAATATTATGGAAAAGTAAAAAGTTGTGGTTCAACGTTAATGCTTCCTTCTACTGCAACAGAGGAAGTATGTTCTTTTTCCTTCAAACTTGGCACTTTTAAGACTTGTGGACTTCAACTCCCAGAATTCCTCAGCCCTCATGGCTGGTTGAGGAATTCTGGGAGTTAAAGTCCACAGGTCTTAAAGTTGCTAAGTTTGTAGACTCCTGAGCTAGCTGGTTTGCCCTTCTGAGCTCTTCCACAGTGTAGTAAGAATGCACCCCCCCAATCCCTTCCCTGTACCCTTAAAGACACAGGAATCAAGTGCAAAACAAGAAAATAAAGAAACACAAATTCCGTTTTTTCTCTCTCTCTAAGCTGCCTCAGGCTTGTCACATTTCACAATGTTGCAATTCTAGACTGAAAGGCTCCGGCAATTGCGAAAAGCTTTAGCTTTAAATTAAGCCTGTTTACCTTCAAAGAAAACTTTCTAAAAGCTACAGACAGACTCAATTAAAGGGGATAACACTAATTACATTTGTTTAAAGGGATTAAACCTTTCCTGTTGTCTTTTTTCCCCTTCCCCCACCCAAACCATGTTCTTTTATAGCCTCTCCTCTCTCCCCCCCCTTTTTCTTCACTTCACCTCCAGCTCCGAGCTGCTTCCAGAAGCGCCAGTCAGCTGGAGCCAATCAGCTGGAGCCCTGCTGGCTCCTGGGGCTTCTGCTGAGTCCAGACAGTCCTGCAGTTGCATCTGCCTCTCCCTCAGGCTTAGCTCGCTTTGGCTCATTCCCCTCCCCTGCTACATTTGGCTAGCAATCGTGTACCACCTGCCATGTGGCAAAGTACCACAAGTGGTACGCGTACCACCGGTTGAAAAGCCCTGTTTTAGAGGACTGTGGTCTGCCCATGTACCTATTTCTATCTCAATTTCCTGTATATCCAACCTCAGTTCAGATGTCATCCAAATCATATCAATTCTTGACCAGGATTTGTGGCTGTTCGAATAAAAAGTATATTGTAATTTTTGTGGGTTGGTTTCCCTCCAGGCGTCTTGTATTTCAATTTCCTCTGCCGTCAAAAAATGTCTTGGGTAACCTTCTTCTTCCGGTTTTCCCTACTTTGTTGCTTTTATAGTTCATTGTTCCATCTACTATCGCATTAAAGTCTCCTATTACACAAATATTTTGGTAGTCCATTTCTATTGTTTTTCTATGTAGGCTTTGATAAAATTCTTCTTGATTGTTGTTTGGTGCGTAGATTGCCACTAACAATGTTTGTTTTTGATGTAAATATATATCTACCATTACGATTCTTCCTTCTTTATCTGAGTACACTAATTTAGAGTCTATTGTCTCTTTAATATATACAGCGACCCCTTTTTTTGTTGTTGTGCTGATGCATAGTAAAGTTTCCCAATCTTTGAGTATTCCAATAGCTTGTGATGCTGTTCTTTTATATGTGTCTCTTGCAAACAAATTATGTCCATATTCAATTTTTGTAGTTTCTTAAAAATTCTATTTCTTTTGGTTGGAGAATTTAGTCCATTTACATTTACTGAAAAAAAATCCGTTTTCTTTCTCCATTTGCATTTCCATTATTTATATTTAGGTCTAGTTGATCTCGTGATCCTCTGTTCTCTAGGAATTCCTTTATCTTCACCCTCTTGTCCCTCTTTCTCCTTCTGTTCTTCTGCTTGTGCTGTTGCTTCTTGGGCCGTCTCTTCCGTTTGCTTCTCCCTTTGTCGTTGTTGCAGTCCATCATCTAAAATTGCTCTATTCCTTACTTCGAAATCCTCTGCTTTCCAAATTGAATCCAGTCGATATTTTGTGTTGTTCCAGTTGATTAGAATGCCTTCCAGCATTAACCATCTGAAGTTTATGCCTTTGGCAATCAACTTTGTGGTTAAGAAGTGGTAGTGTCTCCGACTATCTCTTACTCTCTTGGGTATTTGCTTTAAGACCACAATTTCTTTATTTTTGTATTGTAATGGTTCCTCTCTCACTTTTCTCAGTACTTCATCTCTTGTTGTTTTCTTTATGAATCTTACATGTACTGCTCTTGGTAATCTGTTTTTTCTTGCATAGCTCGAATTCATGCAATATATTTCATCTATCTATTTGTATTCCTGCTCTATCTGCATTCAGAGCCTCCGCCAGATCAATAATCACAATTGCTATGTTTTCTTCACTATCCTCAGGGATGTTTTGAAATCTCAAATAATGTTCCGCTTTTCCCATTTCTACCATTGCCATTGCTCCCTCTAGCTCTTGATTTGCTTGTTCTAATTTTTCATTCTTTAATAATAACATTTCCACCTTTTTATCGATGTCCTCAGTTTTATTTTCCATTTCCTGGATTTTCTGTTCATTTTTAATAATCTTTTGATTTTGGGCCTCAAATTGTTCCTTTATGTCCAGGATTTCTTCACTTACTTTCTCCAGTTTACTTTGTGTCTCTTCATGATTTTTTTGTGTCTCTTCATGATTTTTTTGCATCATCTCTTGAATCAGTTTTAATGAGGCCTGCAATTCATCTTGAGCAGTGCCTGCTTTTTCACGTTGCAGCATTGTCCCAACAGATCCCTGGCTTGTTGGACTAGATTGTCCCACAGAGGGTGCAGAGGAGGTTTTCTTTGTAAGTCTAGTAATATTTGATGTACTCATTTTACAGCTCACAGTCTTAGACCAATATCCAAAGTTTAAAAAGCAGCCAGCTATTGTGAAGCAAATTCACCTCTTCCAGACACGTCTTGGATTTAAAACATTCTCTTTCTCCAGATAATGTCTGTTTGGTTTTAGCCAGAGTCAACAAGTATAACTATAAACAGTCTTTTCACTTGTAATCTCAAGCCAAGACACTGTGTTATGCACAGGTGTCTGTCAAGGTCATTTATTGTAGAAGCACTTTTCTTTTTTTCTATTTCTTGGTATTGTCGTTCTTTCTTTCGCCACTAGGTGTCCTCACCTTATTTATCAATCTTTGATACTCTTTAAAGTGCTTTCCCCTTATTGTAATTAATCGCCGCTTTTAAATTGATTCTTCTAGGGGTCTTTATTTTTTCAGCTTTTCCCCATCAGGGATTCAATGTCTTATAGTCCACAGGAGAAGGAAAAGACTAGCTCACCCAGTCTCAGCTCGCTGTTGAACATCAGCTGTTTTGCGAAGCTTCCCTTCCGGCTGGAGGCTACTTGGGCTGCCTCGGCTCTCCCGGCAGCCTTTCTTCCGCCCCTTTAGAGAGGTTCTTCAGTTTGCTCAGGTCGGTCGCCACCAGATCTGAGCTCCTGGAGTGTCCCTCTTTCTTCATTGCCCCTCCAGGGCAACTTTCTGACCCTTTAAGGGTCTCTAGACGATGAGAAACCGGACTGGAAAGCCAGAGTACCGGCTTCTTCCATCCGTCCCGTCGGCGGCCATACAAGATATAACATTACAAAACTTATGGGACACAGCCAAAGCATACTTCAGAGGCATAGCTATAACATATATGGCAAAGAAAAATAAACAGAGAAGACAGCAATATGTACTATTAGAAAAATATTAAAAATTAGAAACAGAATTACAAAAAAATCCACAGAAAAAGACTTTGAAAAGAGAAATGGAAATAATAAGACATAAATTAAACCTGTTAGATTCAGAAAAACTGGCAGAACAGATAAAAAGAGTAAAACAATTTTTTTTTGAAAATGCCAATAAACCAGGAAGATGGTTAGCTTATAAACAAAAAACAAAGAGAGAAGAAAACGATACATAATTTAGTAGATGGGAAAGGCTACTTACAATTTAAAAATGAAGACATAAGATAATTAAGGAATACTACAAGGAATTGTATGATAAAGAGGAGATTTCAAGGGAAAGAATTGTTCAATATTTAGAAGAAAGTAAACTTCCAAGAATTTCAGAAACATTTAAAACTATGTTAGAAGAAAAGATTACAATGATGGAAACATTAGAGGCCATAAAACGTCAAAAAAATGGGAAAACACCGGGCTCAGATGGTCTCCCAGCGGAGCTATATAAAAATCTACAAGATATATTAAGCGAACCACTGAAGGGACGTTTTTAATGGACTCTTATTAGAGGCTAAACTCCCAGCTACATGGATGGAAGCGAACATTGCTCTATTACCAAAAGAAGATTCAGATTTGACGTATATTAAGAATTACAGACCGATTTCACTACTCAATGTGGATTATAAAATTTTTACTTCAATAATGGCAGAGAGATTGAAAAAATACTTAGCGGAATTTATACATCCAGATCAAAACGGCTTTTTACCAAAGAGACAAATTAAAAACAAGAGTGATAATGGACGTATTAGAGTATTATGAACTTCATCCAGGGAAACAACTGGCACTAATATTTTTAGATGCCCAAAAGGCTTTTTGACAATGTCTCCTGGCAATTTATGATTCAACAATTACAAATAATGGACTTTGGACAGAACTTTATAAATATGATAAAAACAATATATACCAAACAGAGAGCAAAAGTGATTGTGAATGGAGACTACACTGAGAGCTTTGAGATAAGAAAAGGCACGAGGCAAGGATGTCTGCTATCCCCATTGTTATTTATTTTTACTTTGGAAGTTCTAAATAGAAGGATTAGACAAGATACAGAAATCAAAGGACTGAAGATAAAAGATGAAACATACAAACTACAAGCATTTGCTGATGATTTAGTATTTATTCTAGAAGAACTTTGGAGATGATTCCTAAATTATGGGGAAAGATAGAACAGTACGGAGAAATGGCAGGATTAAAAATAAATAGAGAAAAAACTAAGGTAATAGTTAAGAATCTCACAGATAAACAGAAAAAGCAAATGTTAGAAAAGACAGAGGTACAGATAGTGAAAAAGGTTAAATATTTAGGCATATATCTTTTGGCCAAATGCTCAACAATAAAAGAAGATAACTATATAAAATTGTTGAAACAAATAAAGCTGGACTTGGAAAGATGGAAAAATCTGCAATTGTCAATATTAGGAAGAATTGCGACAGTGAAAATGAATGTGTTGCTGAAAATTTTATTCTTATTTCAAACAATTCCGATAAAACTTGAGAAAAAATTCTTCCAAGATTTAAACTCACTAATTTTGAACTTTGTTTGGCAGGGAAAAAAAGCTAGAATTAAGATGAAAACATTACAAGACGCCAAAGAAAATGGAAGTTTCGGGTTGCCGGAGTGGGCTTTATATTATCAAGCATCTGTTTTAACATGGGTGAAAGAATGGATAACTCTTAGAAATAAAAGGTTGTTATATTTGGAGGGACATGATTTGCAATTGGGATGGCACGCTTTCTTGTGGTATGGACAAAATAGAGCTCATAAGTATTTCCAAAATCACTATATATGAAACGCTTTGTTAATAGTATGGGAAAAAATTAAAGCTAAAATATATTTAAAGATTCCAGGGTGGCTATCAACGATGGAGGCATTTGTACATCTGAACTTGGTAGACTTTGAAAAAATATGGACATATAGAGAGATTCTAAATATTGATGGACATTTAAAATCTAAACAAGAACTGGAAAATCGGTATCAACCTGTCGTGGTGGACACATTTACAGTTGCAAAATAGATATGAAAAAGACATGAAAAAGTATGGATTTTATAAAGAACAGACTGTATTTGATAAGATTTTGTTAACCTTAGATGAGAAATTAATCAAGAAAATGTATAATTTTTTGTTTATTTTGGAAATGGAAAGTGAACAAGTTAAAGAATGATTAGATGGGCAAAAAACTTTGGTTACAATATAGAATTAGAAAACTGGCAAAAATTATGGGAGAGAAACTATAAGTTAACAATGGCAACTTCGTATAAAGAAAATTAGCAAAAATGTTTAAAAATATGTCAGATATTGGAAATGTAAGCATAATTCAGGCACGTACTATCACATTTGGTGGACATGTAGCAAAGCAAAGGCTTATTGGAAAAATATACATGCCTGGTTAGAAAAAATATTAGGTGAACATGTTGATTTCAAACCTGAACTTTTCTTATTAGGTATAATGCCTGAAAAGATTAACAAACAAAGCCTATATTTGATTTTACACGTCATTATAGCAGCAAGAATAACTTTTGCGCAATATCGGAAAAATGAAGCACTACCACCAGAAGAAGAAATAATCAGAAAAATATTGGAATGCGCGGAGATGGACAGATTAACTTTGAGCTTGAAGGATAAAAAAGATACAGACTACTTTCAAACTTGGGACTTATTCTACTATTGGCTAGAAGAAAGAATGAAGGATTAGGAATGGAATATGTATTAGTATTGTTGATTCCAGACAGCTCGTTGGTTGAAAAACTAACATACGTATGTAAGAGAAAATCAATAAAATCTTTAATTGAGAGTAGTTATCCCACCTTTTCCTACCCACAATATTGTCAGCGTCAAGCAGACAACTGATTAGGTTTCACTGTTCTAAACATTTTGTGTATTCCTCAGGCTACAGTCAGTAAATTGTCTTGATAGGACCTGGATTAGACTGGTTTTTCCTATTTAAATGGAAAATTATACTCTGTAATATCAGTATACAATTCAGTGTTTTAAACTTGACTTTCTCTTGTGTTCACTAATCCTGATTGCAGGTGCTTTGGAATGCTGCTAAGTCCAGGTCGAAATGTCAAAAACGGTGACATGCACTTACTGGATATGGTAATAATTCCCTAATGCAAAAGCTTATGTGATATTCATTTTGGCTTTAATGACTCTGTCAAAAAAATCTAGCGTTCTCATTCCAAAATGAATTGGAAATACTTTTGTTTGTTTTGTCATGAAGGCAGAAAATGTTTATGCTGCTAGAATATTCTTCAGTAGTAGTTGTGTAGTTGCCGTCATTAATTGCTGATTGCTGGATTCCATATTTGTCTATTTATCAAATGTATATAGCCACCCATCTCCCCCAAAGGGGATGCTGAGCAGTGTACAACAATAAATAAAACAACTAATAAGCTAATCTAAAAAGCCACAGTAATAAATAACATAAAAAACAAAAATATGTACTAACTCTGGACGAAGGGAAAATAAAAATGGCTCTCAGTAATAAAGCAATAAAACCATCAAATCTCATATTTCCTGACAGCATAACCAGGTCCTGAGGGCTTTTCAAAAAATCAAAAGGAATGGGCCAATCTAATTTCAGGGGGAAGGATGTTCCATAAGGCAGGGACCACAGCAGAGACCCACCTGGGACCCACCAGATATAGGTCACTAGCTGATCTTATTTGCATCATGCCTTCTCTGATAGAGCTAAATGGAGTGGACTAACCCTGGAGAGGTGGTCTCTTAGAAATTTCTTGTATGAAACTGAAACCTTCATTAAAAAAGCCTTTAAAAGGACTTTAATGGTGATTTTCAAGTAGCTCTCATCCCCTTATCAAATTTATGTAGATTAGCTAGGACAATCTTAGCTAAAATGTCAACCTGAGAGCAGAAGAGCCAAATTCCTCCTCCTATAGAGAAAATCAATAATGCTATAAAATGAGGTGAAGCTGTAGATGTCCTAAATAATTTCCAATATACCGAATCCAGTAGGCTTCCAAAAATAAAAAAAAAGATTTAATTAACCCGTTGGTCCAAATATATTTGTTCAAACTACTTAGATATGTATTTCACATAAATATTGAAAATATGGAAATTTGGCAAGGAAAATACTTGGTAAAAGACCAATTGAAGTAGACTATATGTACATGGGCATAATCCAATCTTTACAATGTAAAGATATGGGATATTTTTTATGTATCCTATGTAAGATGTGAGATCTAGTAATGTCCACAAAATTTGCAGTTTTCAGCTAAATGTGCTTTGTTTGGCTCTGTGGTATTACATTCCTTTACTCACATAAGCTATTATTAAAACAAATGGCAAATTGAAAGCAACTTATGGGAATTATCTCTACTATTGTTCAGTTGCTAATCAAGACTAAAGATTGCACTTGATTTAAGATGTTTATTATGGTTTTAGTTGTACAGACACAATATTGAAAACTGCAAAGCAATTTTGGAAAAATCCTGTTTTTGTTATTTAGGAGTCTATGGGGAAAAATTCAGATGGTAAAGCTTATGTAATAACTGGTCTTTGGAATCCTAATATACCTATCTTTTTAGTCTTAAATGAAGAAACTCCTAAGGGTAAGTATGCATTTAAAATGCTATTCTATTTCTATTGGAAAGGGATAAAATGTATAGCCTTCTGCTTTAATAGCATTGTTCATGAACTGAAATGGATTATAATGATAACATATGCATTTATAAAGCAATAGATATTGCATTAAAAAAGTCAGATTTAATGCATAAATAGAAGTGGGACTTTGGAGAGAAAAGGGAAGAGTAGGTGAGAGGGCAACATTATGAAATACCAATATGGAGTTATACAAGAGAAGAATCTCAGCAGAGTAGAAATTATAAGTTCCCAAGCATATAATGATATGAGTATACTTTATTGTTATTGACATTTAATGTGAAATTTAATTTTCTTTGTGTGCTACAGATAAGCGTGTGTACATGACTGTGGCAGTAGATATGGTAGTCACAGAAGTGGTAGAGCCAGTTCGTTTTCTGTTAGAGACCCTTGTGCGGGTATATCCAGCCAATGAACGCTTTTGGTACTTCAGCAGGAAAACGTACACAAAAACATTCTATATGAAATTAAAACAGGTAATTTTTAATAAAAACAGAATAAATAATTTAATGAGTTGGAAAGATATTTCATTGTCTATATATATTTTGCAAAATGCTATGTAAATTAAGTGTTGGGGATTAAATTCTATAGGCAAGTGGAACCTGGCTGTCAATGGTACATAGGAAAAATAAATAGGGAAGAATGCTTTTTTCAGTTGGACAATTTGGCAGGTTTCTTTGAGAGCTGGGAATTGGAGGATTGATCGCCTTAATCAAGTGACACAACTACAGTGTTATGTTCTGAAGTGAAGATGCAATTCAAGGAATTCTGAGGCATTTTTACCTAGAAAACTCTTTATTTATGCAACATTGCTTCAGTACGAATAAAATGAAGCCAAAAACTAAACCCTCCTACTTCTTCCCACAGTGTCTAAGCATATTCTCCTCCCTCATGTAACAAGTCATTAATCACATTCCCCAATTAGTTTAAAGTGTGAGCTTTCCCTCCCACCATATCTTTATCTTCTCACATTTCATCCTTTAAAGACGCTCTGCTGAAATATTGTTATGGCTAAATAGTTCTCAGCACATTCTTTCACTCCCTCCCCCCCATACTATCTAATAGTGGTTCTTAAAGTAATACACAGGTTAAATAGTGAATGTCTGCATCCATATATATTGTCAAGCATAACATTCGATGTTAGCAGCCTTGACATCCAGCCCCCCTTACAAAAACGACCAATCCTGTAATGTAGACAAAAGCATATGTTAATGATCAGGTTTCGGTTTGTTGGGATATTTTGCATGAAATCTTTTGACGAGTCTGTCAGCTTCCACCTCGCCTGATTTCACCCAGGTGGCTTCAGATAGCGGGTATCCTTTCCATTGTACTAAGTACTGCAATTTGCCTTTAAAGATTCTGGAATCAAGAATACGTTTCACTTCATAATGGGTCTGTCCTGCAACTACGAGGGGCCCAGGTGCTTTCTTTGGGGGAGGTCTTATAGTGGAGCCCTGATAAGGTTTTAACAAGCTACTGTGGAAAACAGGGTGAATTTTACCCAGAAGTCTAGGGAGTTTGTTTTACGGTGACCGGATTGATGACCTTTACAATAGGGAAAGGCCCTAGGAATTTCGGTCCTAACTTCTTGCTAGGTAATTTAGGCGTAAATATTTGGTTGACAGATAGACCTTTCCCCCGACTTGGAACGTTCTTTGGGGAGCCCTCTTTTTGTCAGCTTGCTTTTTATAGGTTTCAAAAGTCTTTTTTAAGGCAGATTTTGTGTTTCTCCAAACTTCCTCCCATCCCCTCACCCATTGGTCAAGTGTCTGGGAAGCGGTTGGCACTTGGGGATATTCAGGTATTGGACCGAACTCTTTGCCTGTGGCTACACTAAAAGGTGTGTAGCCGGTACTGGTGTGCACAGAATTGTTGTACGCCACCTTTGCAAAAGGAAGGAGGTCAGTCCAGTTAGTCTGTTGATAGGATACGTAGCATCTGAGATATTGCTCCACCATTTTGTTGGCGACTTCTGCAGCTCCATTGGTGGCCGGGTGAAAAGCAGATGATAAGCCTTGAGATGATCCAATTAATTTAAGAAAACTCCTCCAAAACTTTGCTGTGTACTGCACCCCCCTGTCAGAGATTATTCGCTTAGGGGCACCGTGCAGTTGGTAGATATGTTTCAAGAACAATTTAGTCAGTCGTTGGGCGGATGGGAGTCCTTTGCAGGCAATGAAATGAGCCTGCTTCGAAAACAAGTCTATTACAGTCCAGATGACAGTATTTCCTTTACTTTCAGGTAAGTCTACGATAAAGTCCATAGCTATTTCTTCTCAGGGTTGGGAAGGGTCTGCCACCGGCTGCAGTAACCCAGGGGTTTTCCCCGGGATTCTTTTCATTGTGGCACATACGGTACAACTCTTCACATAATTTTCCACATCCCGTTTCAGTCCAGGCCACCAGAATTGCCGGCGGGTGAGATGTAAAGTTTTTAGGTATCCAAAGTGTCCAGCCTGTTTAACATCATGGCTATGTTTGAGAGCATTTAGACGGAGGGATTTGGGTAAATACAGTTTCCCTCCCTTGTAAGCCAAACCATCCCGGCACGTCAAGGAGGTTTGATTATCTTTGAACCATTGATCGGTGAGGAGCTCTCGTTTTAACTTCTTTGCTCCAGGGTCATCCGGTTGGGGACCCTGCGAGGTGTGATTTGTGCAACAGGCTGTGGATTAGAGATAATCGCCTCATTAACTTCTTCACGTTTGCTTTTGTATTGGGGCAATCTAGATAGCGCATCAGCTAGGAAGTTTTTTCCCCCTGGGATGTACTTTAAAGTAAAATTGAAGCGGTTAAAGTACTGTGCCCACCGTACTTGCTTTGGGGACAATTTGCGGGGAGTTTTCAGTGCCTCTAGGTTTTTGTGATCTGTCCATACTTCAAATGGCACCTTGCTCCCCTCTAGGTAGTGTCGGCAGTTTAACAACCCCCATCTAATTGCAAAAGCCTCTTTTTCCCATATTGCCCATCTCCGTTCACTTTCCGTAAATTTTTTTGAGGTGTAGGCGCAGGGTTGCAGGATTCCATCCTTGTTCTTTTGAAGTAGTACAGCTCCAATGGCCACATCGCTGGCATCGGCTTGTATTACAAAAGGTTCCCCTGGACAGGGGTGCTTTAGAACTGGTTTAGCGGCAAATAGTCTTTTTAAATTCTCAAAAGCCATTTGACAGTTCATAGTCCATGCTAGTGGTTGGCCCGGTCGCGGCTTCCCTCCTTTCTTCCCTGTTTTGAGTAAGTCTGTAAGGGGTAGGGCAATCTTGGCAAAAGAAGGGATGAATTGACAGTAGAAGTTGGCAAACCCTAGAAAGCTCTGGAGCTGTTTGCGGGTTCTTGGGGGTTGCCACTCAATTATAGCTTTCACCTTAGCTGGATCCATCTCAATGCCCTCGTTGGAAATTCTGTAGCCGAGGTAATCTAATCGGGTCTGATGAAATTCACATTTTGACAATTTGGCATAAAGCTTGGCATTCAGTAGTTTCTTTAATACTTCTCTCACCAGCTTTACGTGATCAGTCATATTCGTGCTGTATATAAGGATATCGTCAAGGTACACCAGGACCCCTTTGTACAGGTGATCATGTAGGACCTCATTAATCAGCTGCATGAATACAGCTGGGGCCCCCTGTAGTCCAAATGGCATGACCTTGAATTGATAGCTCCCCATGGGGCAGTTGAAGGCAGTCTTCCACTCGTCTCCCTCCTTTATTCTCACTCGGTAATATGCCTCTCTCAGGTCTAATTTTGTGAAAACACTCCCCTTAGCCAGATGAGTTAATAAGTCCTGTAGGAGGGGGAGGGGGTACTTGTTGTGCACACTTACAGCGTTAAGACCCTTATAGTCTACACAGAGATGAAGAGACCCATCTTTTTTCTCTTTAAATAACACAGGGGCTCCCACAGTAGATTTGGCCCTTTCAATGAACCCCCTCTTTAGGTTCTTATTCACGTATTGCTGCATCTCTTCCATTTCGAGGGGGGACATAGCGTACATTCTCGGGCGTGGGAGCTTGGCGCCTGGCACCAATTCAATGGAACGGTCATTGGGTCTGTGAGGGGGTAGGACATCACATTCATTCTCACTGAATACCTCCAGTAAGTCCCGGTATTCATTGGGGATGAGTGAATCATCTGGTGACGGTGAGGCAGTTGTAAGTGCTCATTCATTAAGTGGCCTAAAGTGTTCCGCAATGTCTGTTGAATGGGGGGGGGTTGGCCCTATTGGTAACCTCACAGTTCTCATCCCTTTCTCCCACCAGTTAAATGGCTTCCATTTGTCTAACCAGGCTAATCCTAGGATCACAGCCTCAGTTAGTTTTGGAGCCACTAGGAAATGTATGAACTCCCAGTGCTCACCTATTTCTAGGTGTAGAGGCTCAGTTAGTTGCGTGACAAAAGTTCCTCCCATCAGGGAGCCATCGGCTTGCTCAAACCTCATTGGCTGGGGGAGCGATTTTGCTCGTATTGCCAATTTCATGGCAAAGGGCAAGCTAATGATACATCGGGAGCATCCAGAATCTACTAGCACTTTTAAGTCTGTCTGTGCTCCTGACTTAGGGCTGATTAGCCTTGCAGCCAGTTTGAAAGGAGGGACAAGTCGACTCACCATTGGGTCGTTCTCTCCTTCGTCATCGCTGTCAAAAAAGGGTAGAGTGACGGCGGGTCCAGTCTCAGCCCTGGCGTCCTCCTGTGTAGGGGAGGTAGCTTGGGCAACCAGTTGCTGTGTGATCCCGCTGGATTTTTCTCTCGACGGCTGTTGGCTAGGTCTTTTCCTCACTGCAGGTGCCGGTTTATTCTGCTGTCGGGGATAGGGGACCGGGCAGTTCGATGCTCGATGTCCCTGTTGTCCACACCGGAAGCATGTGATCGGTGGACCTGCTGGTGGTCTGGGCCTTTCAGTGGTCGTAGACGTTGGGGTTTTTCGGGGGGGCGGTTGTCGTCTGGGTTGCTCAGGGCTTATCTCGGGTTCAGGTGGGGGAGGCTTCTTATAGCGGGTGAGTTGAATGTCCAGCTTCACCGCTGTCTGGTACCACTCATGTAGCTGATCAGGTACTGCTCGAATGAGGCAGGCCTGGGAGAGGTGGTCATCTAACCCCTCAATGAAAAGATGGATTAGGGATTGTTCCGGCCACCCCTCTATTCGACCAGCTATCTTGCGGAATTCATGCACATACTCTAGAGCAGGTCTACCGGCTTGTTTTATTTTGTGGATTTGTCCTCCTGCTCTAAGGCTGGTAGAAGGGTCCTCAAATCTCTCTCTGAGCCCCAGGAGGAAGAGGTGGGGATTGCCTAATTCATTGGCTTGCTCATTGTATAGATTGTTTAGCCATTCGGATGCCTCTCCCTCTAGGTTGGACGCAATCACATCGACCATCGCACCTGGGTCTGGGTAGAGGTGGGCCCAGCGATTTAAATGAGAACGTACTTGATTGAGCTTCTCTGAGTCCCCATCGAAAGTTGCTCTGAGACGTGGGCCAATCATAGGCTGTTGTGGGGCCCACTGGGGTTGTTGCTGCTGGGCCCAGCCTTGTTGCTGTTGCATGCCCAAGGGTTGCACGTTCAGGGCTGGCTGCTGCAGGGGTGGGGCTCTCAGTTGTGGTTGGTCCCAGCCTTGTTGCTGTTGCATGCCCAAGGGTTGCTGAATAGGTGAGGGTGGTTGCTGCCTTCTCTGGTATTGGCCTGTGGGGGGTGATGGCGCCCTCTGCTGGCCTTGCACTATCCCAAGCTGCTGTAAGACCTCCATTAGCTGACGCATGCTCAGAGGCTTTTCATGTCCCGTCTGAGGGGGCAGCCAAACTCCCCATTGAGGCAGGTTTCTCTCTCTCTGCGGGGCTGGAGGCCCTGGCAAGGGGTTCCAGGGATCGGAAAACTGGTTGATCTGCAAGGGAAGGGCTGGGGGCCTCTCTCAGCAGGGACTGTTCCGCACCCTTTACTTCTAGTGCTTCAAATCTCTCTGCTAAATTCTCCACAGACTCACTATGAGTTGTAAATTGACATCTCCACTCACCCGAGTCTTCAGCTGCCGAAGGCTTGGCAGTTTTCCACTGGCATGGGGGATGTAATCTGTGAAGATCTCTTTGTTATGGTTCTAACTCGTCCATCTTGGAAGTCTTTGAAGATGGAGAAGCTGTTACGAAATCTCCGGATTCCACACTTGTCTTGTCCCAGTCTGAAGACCAAATCAGCTCTTTTAATCTTTTTGGCTTTGCTCCCAGCTGGGGGACTTGTGAGGGTTCTCTCTCAACAGGTTCACACGCTGCGGCTCCTATCTCTGAGGGACTTACAGCTGCAGGAAAGCTAGTCTCCGGTAATTCCTCTCCTTCCATGATGTTCCTTTATTTTTGGAATAATGACTAGGAATTCAGATCCCTAAACGTCTAAAATGTTTGTTGGTTTTTGGCTTGCTGTTGTGTTCCGAAGTGAAGATGCAATTCAAGGAATTCTGAGGTATTTCTACCTAGAAAACTCTTTATTTATGCAACATTGCTTCAGTACGAATGAAGTGAAGCCAAAAACTAAACCCTCCTACTTCTTCCCACAGTGTCTAAGCATATTCTCCTCCCTCATGTAACAAGTCATTAATCACATTCCCCAATTAGTTTAAAGTGTGAGCTTTCCCTCCCACCATATCTTTATCTTCTCACATTTCATCCTTTGAAGACGCTCTGCTGAAATATTGTTATGGCTAAATAGTTCTCAGCACATTCTTTCACTCCCTCCCCCCCATACTATCTAATAGTGGTTCTTAAAGTAATACACAGGTTAAATAGTGAATGTCTGCATCCATATATGTTGTCAAGCATAACATTCGATGTTAGCAGCCTTGACATACAGATTAGTTGTATATGGTCCATCTTTATTTTTGAACCCTGCCCTTTTCAACTGTTAATTACCCAGGAAGAAATAGCTAAGGATAATAATAATACAGGCAGTTCTCTATTACAAACCGCAATTAGGACTAGCAACTCTATTGCTAAGTGAAGCAGTTGTAAAGTAAAATGTCACATGGCTGCACCTGACATCAGCTTATCACTTCTGGCTGCAATTGTTAAGCAAATCACCATGGGTTGTTAAGCATAATATCACATGCCTGGGATTTGCAGCTTCTTGCTGTTTTGTTATTTATGTATGGAATTTATATAACCTTAATCCACTTGCATGTGATTCTAGGCAATGTGTACAATTAAAACAAAAACAATCAACCAATATAATTCATCCACTAGTGGCTTCTCCATTGAATTTGCTTATTGGAAGCTGGCTATGAAAGTTGCAGATGGCAGTCATGTGACCATGGGACATGGCAACCATCATAAATATACAACAATTGTAAAGTGCCCAAATTGTGCTGGGGGGCACTGCTGCAGCACACCTTTGAAGACTAGTTGTGAGTGCCACTCAGCACCATCAAAACTTTGAATGATCGCTGAATGAGTGGTCGGTAAGCGAGGACTACCTGTAATATTATTGAGTCACCCCTCATGTATGGATGTTAGGCAAATTAAACTTAGAGAATGTGACAAATCAACTCCATATGCTTTTTGGGGAAGCAGATATAAATAATCTTTGATGCTTAATGTACTAATAACTTTCCAATTCTATATTGTAGTAAGTTATATGAGCCTGGTTTTGAAAAAGACCAAACATCTTCACTTTCTTCCAGTTGCAGCAGCCCAAACTGTAAACAATACAGACAGAGATCATATTATAATTACAATTATGCAATATGCTGTGGTGACACATTGACTAAAACAATGCTGTTTTTAGTTTGCGGATATAATGTCTAGTTTATTGGTCTCAATCTTAAATTATCATGAATATCATAATATACCAATATACCAACACAAAGGTTTCCAGTAAATAAAAAATGAAGCTCATCGTAGTATGCCACAAAATATTTTTTCAGATAATCCCCCTTATGCCACCAGTTTAATCATTCCTACCGTCCAACAGCTGGCTCCCTATCCTGAGAGAAAGTCAAACTCAGTATTGTCTACAAACACCCAACAGCTCATCCCAGCCTTAACACAAACTTGTAAGTTTTCACAACTAAGAGAGACTATCCATATTCATATGCAGTCCAAACGTAGGCAGCATCCCCATGGAAGCAGCATGTGTCATGGGAAATCCTCCTTAGGAAAGAAACTTGAAGCAATCAGTAATCCTTTTGCTTTCAAATAGTGACAAACTCAAGCTCCACAAACTCTGCTTGCACTTCTGCAATAGTGATACGCTTCACAACAAAGAGTGATAGCATCAAAAGAAACTACAAACAAAGGAACAAGCACAGCGCTCAGTTCAATGAACATGGGATCAGTATCTTTGATTGTACTCCCATACCTGCAGAGTCAGAAACAAATCCCATGGAATTCAGCACTCCCCACTTCCAAACAATTGTTGTGCCCCTCTCCCCCGGAATAAATTGTACTGTACCCAATGAGACCTGTCCCTGAACATCTTTGAATAATGGCAGCCAGATAAATTTTTATGACTCCAACTTATGTCTTTGTGATATTTGTTTATTATTAATTTATCATTTGTATTTGTTTATTGTCCTTGTTACAGCATGAGAGGGATAAGTTGAAAACAGGTTAATGGAAGTGTATTTGAAAGTTTTGCTGAAATTAAAATTTGTTGTTTAGTATTCTACTTCTAATCCTTAAGAGAAAGAATGCTACATGGGACATTCACCCCCTCCTCCCCACTTCTGGGCAGCTATTTTAGCGCCATGCTGCATGCCATCTTGATTAATGTAACTTAAATTTACAAACTCAATTTTGTATTCATCAAAGCTGACCATTTGAAAAGGAATTATAGTGAGATTCTTGCACTAATTTCTATACTTATTGATTTTTTTCTGTGTGTTTCTTTTTTCATGGAATACATCCTATTGTGTATGAAGATTTTTCATTTTGGCATTTTACATATGAACTGGAAGATTGATTGTTTGGAAAGCAGTAGGGTAAAGAATTTTTGTTCATAAGAATAGCTGCAATAAATCTCAGGTAGGATACTCTGCTGCTTTAGGGGTGACATGATTTGTTTGCTTTGAAAGATTCAGAAGAGCCAGTTTCATGAAATCCCCTTTTTTTGCTGGTGAGGCTATACTCTAGCAAGTTATATTGCTGAAAGGAAATTGTGTTTCTCATGTCAAGAGTAAGTGCAGCATACTGTTCTTTTTATTAATGCATTTATTAATTGCTTTTTTTTTATGCCAACTCTGAAAAATAGTTCCTTTTATCTGAAAAATAGTTCTTTTTATCAGATTCTGAAAGAGTTTCAAGAACTGAATGATCATTTAAAACCTACATATCTGAGAATATTGTAACCTTTTTAATTCTAGACTGGCTGATAACATTTATAGGCTATATTCTTATGAAAATAAATGCTACATGTTTTAATGAAAACTGTGGAATCTTAGTTACTTTGAAAGTTTGTGTATGTTAATAGGAAATTTTGGAACTTTAACAATTCTCATTCAGAAGAGTTGCAAGTCTTATTTAATAATTTTATTGAAATAGTAATTCAGTGTCTTAAGTAAATAGTCTAAAAGCTGTCAGAAGTTTGTTATGCTAAGCCAGGGGTAGGCAACCTTGGCTCTTTTATGACTCGTGGACTTCAACTCCCAGAATTCCTGAGCCAGCCATGCTGAGGGGAAAGGGAGAGGTTTCCAAGCTGAGCCATGCTGGCTCAGGAATTCTGGGAGTTGAAGTCCACGAGTCATAAAAGAGCCAAGGTTGCCTACCCCTGTGCTAAACAAAACAAATGATGCAGGTAAAGTTAATTTTTAAAATTATTTTTCAATCTATATCCTATCTTTTTATTCAGACATTCAGGATACTTAATACTCTATTACAATTGAGACACAGCAGAAGAAAAAAATTACTTATTTTTAATACCAGGATTTAAGAAGGTGTTTAGGATTCCTTGCAAATATGATAAAACTGCATATTCAAATGTACGTATTTTAAATATGGGTCAATCCTGGGTTGAGAACAGAATTAACTTTACTGTTTTTATGGCTAGACTTATGCTACAAATGGGACAGAGATAATCCATTTCTGTTTGTTCTACAGGATTTCTTGATGTCATATGATACCCTTCATAGCAATATCTTTCCAGGATTTATGACTGATTAGGAAAGTGATTTGAGCTATTTTTGCCTTATTCCTGGAAGGGAATACAGGTAGTCCTCGACTTACATCAGTTCATTAAGTGACTGTTCAAAGTTAAAATGGCACTGAAAAAAGTGACTTATGTTCATTTTTCACACTTATGACCATTGCAACTACCCCGTGGTTATGCAATCAGAATTTGGATGCTCCACAGCTGGTTCATATTTATGACGGTTGCAGTGTCTCGGGGTCATGTGATCACCTTTTGTGACATTCTGAGAAGCAAAGTCAAAGGAAAAGCCTAATTCACTTAACAACCATGTTACTAACTTAACAATTGCAGTGATTCACTTAACAACTGTGGCAAGAAATGTTGTAAAATTGGGCAAAATTCACTTAACAAATGTTTTGCTTAGCAACAGAAATTTTAGATTCTATTGTTGTAGGTCAAGGACTATCTGTAGTTAGAGATTGGATGTGGATAAACTGAGGCTTAGTCGTAATAGACAATATAGGTAACCACTGTAATTAAATCCAGGAAAATAAATTAAGTCCAGTTTATTTTTTTTAATTTTTTTGTAACAAGTTTTATTATTTTTTCAATTTTTACATCCAAGTAATTAGGAAGCAGCGTGGTGATAGGATAATCAATAATCCAATAACAAAATCATTCATGTATATCTCAGGTTACATCATTAAAGGTTCCCTCTCTATTTCCCTTAATTATTATATCATATTCAAGTTAATACATTTGTAAATAGCGCTCAATCAATCAATACATTTATCAATAAAATTTTACTTATAGATATCCAAGTCCTGTTTTTGAGTTTTACTTAATTCCAATTACCATGTTCCAATTTAGCCTTTGATAACCATAATGTTTAAACTTCGGGTAGCCCTAATTTCCCTCATTTCATTACAAGATAATTATCGTGTCTAAAATACACATATTGTTCAAAAAATTATATTCTTACTTTATTTCACAATATATTCTATTTCTCGTCCTAGTAGCTCCTCATTTACTAATAAAATATCTTTCATTGTCACAAATCCATTTCCATATTACAATTCAAAGCTATAATCTAACAGTTAATTTTCATTTCCATTATAAATCTAGGTCCTAAATATTAAATCAATCAGTATCTCTAAAAATCTCCTTACCCCATTAAGTAAAATTTTAAGCTATTCCATCATCAATCAACGAGAGAAGAAAAAAAAGGAGAAAGTCCCATTTTTAAATCTGACTCTGGCTTTCTTTTTATGCCAAGCAGGCTTCCATACCAGTTTATTTTTTGTTTTGTTTTGTTGCATACCCTCATTTAGGTTTACTTTCTTCCACTTAGCATCTTATTGTCCTACTCTCATCACTAAAATCTTTGAAGGTTTAGAAATTTTTCAGGTTTGTAAGTTAACATAACTGGGTGGAATAGGATAGTGGAGAAAGTTGGCTGACATAGGAATAAAGGAAAACAGGCTATTATATAATAACTAAAATGGGTTTTGTAATAGGTTCATTTCTTTCTACAGTTTATCTGTACCCCATCCATTTTAGCATATACCAATCTGAAAATTATTTTTAACTTTGCCTCTCTGAAAGGGAGGCTTGAACAATGACCCTCTCTTAAGACATGTCCTTCTGTCTTCAGTTCCCAAACGCTCCTCTCTTAGCTCCTTCTCCTGCTGCTGCCTAAGATGCAAGGAGTATTGTCCTTCTTTGATTTCATCTCCTAGCCCAGTGGTGGCAAACCTATGGCATGCGTGCCGGAGGTGGCACTCAGAGCCCTCTCTGTGGGCACGCGTGCCATTGCCCCAGCCCCGCCTCCCCCGCGGCTCCCTCCTCACCAGCAGCCCCCCTGGAGGAGAGTCACCCCTGAGCGCAGCCCACATGGAGTAGCATAGCCAACAACATGGTAGCCGGGCAGCGGGGACAAGACTCCGGCCTCACGCCCCGTCACGCGCAATTGATGCTATGGGCGGAGGGCGTGGCCACCACGATGGTGCTGGGCTGCCTGGGCGATCTGTGGTAGGCCGTGGAGGTGGTGAGTGGCCCTGCGGGTGGGTGGGCTGGGGACGGAGCAGGGGTGGGCTGGGGCGGTTTTGGGCCACTCGGTCTCTAAAAGGTTCGCCATCACGGTCCTAGCCCTTCCATATCCACAACCCCCTTGGCAGTTAAGTGCCTACCCTGAAAAAGATTGTGCCCTTGGGCTGTTTTCTTTCATTTTGCTGCTTGTTCACAAGGTTTGTCGTGAAGCTGGACTCCCTCCCCCCCCCCAAACCAGGCTTTACTAGTGCATGATTGGATCTGTCTCGAAAATGTAAAAGGTCCTCAATTTAAAGCTTGACTTTTATGTTACTCAGGATGGTAGGTCCTGTGCCAGAAGAGGGATTTGGCTCAAGAATTTTTTTTCAGATGTGGCAAGTAAGGGTCTGCAGCCAAGGGCTTTGTTTGTTTCACTTGTTTGTATGCTACCCACTCTGTAACAGATCAGAATGTTTTATGGAAACAGAATTAAAGCGGCAAAATACAATTAAAATGAAAATTGAGGTTTAAAACAGTAAAACTATAATTTAAAGCAATTAGCGTGTTAAATTTGTAATTGCAACAAAGAAAGTGTATATAAGGACCCTGTAAGCATGGATGAGGCTTATCCACAATAAGGGTTCCGCCCCTGAGAAAACATAATAGTTTAGTTAAACTCCACAGATCAGAGAAGCACATGTAATTTCTTTTCAATTCAGAACTGAATATACAGGTATAACAATTCAAAATTTGGTAGCTGGATGCAATATTGCATACTCAGGGTTTCTTTTTTTACAATAACAAGTTTTATTAATTTTTTGTTTTGTTTTACAGCCAAGTGCTTAAGACACATCGTGGAGATAGGGCACTCCATAGAACAAAACAAAAAATACAGTCATACATATACAATTTAAACTACTTCTTTAAAGGTTCCCTCTCTATTTTATCAATCAGAGAAAGAAAAAAGAAAAAAGACACAATAACAAAAAACAAAAACTGTCAATCATATTTTCACCCGTTTTCAGGCTTAACTAACTTTCAATTAACCTATTTCAATTTAATCTTACATAAACATATAATATATAATTCGAGCATTCCTACAATATAAATTGTTTAAATTCTATCTCTTATTATTCTGTTCCACATACATATTTTGTAAATGAACATAACTTTATGTATTTTAAAACCATTACATTTTAGTCTAATATAATAAAACAATAATTATTTCTATCATAAACATATAATATAACTGTTATATTTTAATGTTTCTCAACTATATTCTATTTCATATATTCTATCAAATATTTTTTATAAATCCATCCAAATCCCTAAAAGTTCCTCAATTATTTCAATTTAGTCCACTTAATACATTGCTAATTAACTTTCAATTCTTATAAGTAAAAATATCAGTAATATTTCACCAATCTCAATCTAACTCCTTTAGTTTTAAATTTTTCAATTTTCCCTATTGCCATTCCAAACCATAATCAAATCCATAATTTAAATCTAATGTTGACTCAGACCAAAATAACCTTAAAAATCTCAAAAGTATTAGCTCAATCAAAGTCTCTAAGAACCCTTTTTACCCATCAGATAAAATTTTAACTCTCATTTTTAAATCTAATTCTAGCTCTCTTTTTGTGCCAGGCAGGTTTCCACAGTAGGGCCTCTAGTTCCTCCCATCTTAGTGTTTGGCTATAAGCATTTTCCCACCATTGAGTCCAATCATAGTCTTCTTCTCTTTTATCCAGTGTTGTCTGCACTATCATATTGTCAGCGTTTTTTGTGCCTCGTGTTTGGAAGTCCATTCCTGTTGCTTTTACAATTGTAAATGTTTTAGTTGAATTCTGCCTTTGCTCATCAGGAATCTCCATCATTTGCATGTGGGGTGTATCCTCTTCCTCATCAGTAAGTTGTGGGTATATTCCATCCATCTCGTTAAATTGTAGATCTGATTGTGTATCATAGTCAGTCAGGATTTGAGCCTCAGTTTTCAATTCTGAAACCCCGTTTTTCCCAAGCATTTCAACATGTTCTCTAAATTCCACTCTCATTTCTAAAAAAATTTCTAATATAAGTCCATAATTAATCTGTGAATAAGATTCCATCCTCTCTTTTTTCAGCGTTGTAAAATATAGAGTCCAAACCGAAATAGGGAAAGGCAAATAGTCAAGTCCAGCACAGAAACAAAAAAAACAGCAAGAGTCCCAATCAGTAACAGTCAATCATTATATTATAATCCTAGAATGGAAAAGAAAAATCCATTTTTTGGAAGTATGTTCAATATTGTAAAGTGAAACGTGGTACAAGTAGAAACTTGAGCAAGTTCCAAAGGAAATATACCAGTCTGGGCGTCACGCCAAGATCAGGGAGTGAGAGTTCAGCTGGAGATAGTTATTTTGTATCAAAGTTTCTGGGCTTCACGCCAAGTTCCAGGCTAACCTGTAGCCATAACAATCCACATGAGTCCACCCAGAGAACAGGAAGTTTTTTTTTTTTTGAAGTAGGCAATACTGTTCAGGAGCGGGGGAGGAAAAAAAGCACTCCATCCCCCTCCCTAAAGGTTTTCACTTAAACTAAAGATAGACAAGCCAAAAAAGAAGGAGTCACAATAAGGACTTTTTTCAGGATGCCCGAATTAGGAGCTCGTATGAACAAAAAAAGAAAAGAAAAAATAATTATTTTTCCAAAGCCCATTTTCCCCAGTATCGGAACGCTGCCTTCTCAAACTAGGGAAATAGTCCTTAAAGCTGTTAACAGGGAAGTAGATAGTTTAACAAGAGGGAAGGAAAGGTCTCACCCAGATCTTCCATGGTGGTTCTTTTTGCTTAGATGTTGCTGTGACTTTCGGCTGGAGCAGCTAAGTGATCGGCCATGTTACTGGCCGATCTTTTCCCCGTCGGCCCAAAGGTGATTTCTCGGACCCCAGAGGGAGCTGCCGCTCCCTCCGCGATCAACAAGTGCCCTCCTCTACGGTGGTCGCCCCTCCAGGGCGACTTTCGACCCTGTCCAGGGTCTACCGGCGGGGGGAAACCGGACGGCAAAGAGAGCAAGTTCTTTGCACGTCCGCTGGCGCTGCCACCGGATCCGGAAGTCATACTCAGGGTTTCTTGAAACGGTAATTCTAACGTTGAAAAAAGATTAATAGAAATAGCATTCTGTTTAGGCCTATTAGTTTTCCAGCAAGATTGGAGTTTTGATGGACCCCCATCAGATCCAACCAATGAGGGTTCAAAATACTTCTGTCTCAAAGAGCAATTTACATAAGTGGAAGTAAAATGAATGGCATGGTGGTCTGGGATTATGGCAATAATAAAAAAACTGGACATGCTTATAAGGCTAGAGAAAGCAAACTGCATGCAGCAAGGTCGTAATTTAGCAGTTTGGAGTTTCCTCTGTTAAATACCCATCTGTGCCCATGTTCCCTCTGTTAAATACCCATAAATCATATATAGGATATGCTATATGAAGCTGTATAATCTCCTTTAAACAAATAACTGAATTGTGGAATTGCATTTAAGGAAGTGTGGGAAGTCACACACACACACACCCCGAAAGAAATATTTTTGGTAATATTAAAAGGCAGAATATTACATTTCCCCAAAGGATCTTAAAGGCAGAAACCAACACCCCCCCAAGTCTCTCTGCCCCAAACAGAAACCAGGTCTGCAGAAATGCAGATGTGATAATCTTGTCAGAAAGATTGGAGCCAGGAAGCTGGGATTAGAATCAACAATCCCTCACACCAAAAAAATCCAACACAGGACCATAGTCATCAGCCACAGCCACAGGGAAGCAGGATATGACCTTTGGGACATAATAGGATTTTACCCACCACCATCAGAATACCAGAAAGGCACACTCAGACTCAAGTCAAAGTTCATGCCACAGGAATAACTCCAAACAAAAGATCAAGATGTGGCAAGTAAGGGTCTGCAGCCAAGGGCTTGTTTGTATGCTACCCACTCTGTAACAGATCAGAATGTTTTATGGAAACAGAATTAAAGCGGCAAAATACAATTAAAATGAAACTTGAGGTTTAAAACAGTAAAACTATAATTTAAAGCAATTAGCGTGTTAAATTTTTAATTGCAACAAAGAAAGAGTATATAAGGACCCTGTAAGCATGGATGAGGCTTGTCCACAATAAGGGTTCCGCCCCTGAGAAAACATAATAGTTTACTTAAACTTCACAGATTAGAGAAGCACATGTAATTTCTTTTCAATTCAGAATTGAATATATTCTGTTACAGGTATAACAATTCAAAATTTGGTAGCTGGATGCAATATTGCATATTCAGGGTTTCTTGAACCGGTAATTCTAGCATTGAAAAAAGATTAATAGAAATAGCATTCTGTTTAGGCCTATTAGTTTTCCAGCAAGATTGGAGTTTTGATGGACCCCCATCAAATCCAACCAATGAGGGTTCAAAATACTTCTGTCTCAAAGAGCAATTTACATAAGTGGAAGTAAAATGAATGGCATGGTGGTCTGGGATTATGGCAATAATAAAAAAACTGGACATGCTTATAAGGCTAGAGAAAGCAAACTGCATGCAGCAAGGTCGTAATTTAACAGTTTGGAGTTTCCTCTGTTAAATACCCATCTGTGCCCATGTTCCCTCTGTTAAATACCCATAAAACCCACCACTCCCTACTACATGTGGTCAGCTTTCCCAGAGCCTTCTTTCTGTCTGGCTCTCCTCTTCAATAAACTACAACCTTCTTTCTAAAGCAGTCTCCATTTTGATTATTCTCAGCTTGGACTGGACCCTGATGAAGATTTTTCTTTCAACAATTTGGCATCCCAGATGGGACTCCAAGCTAACCTCTCCAATGGACTGAGACTGGTAAGCCCCATCTTGCCAGCAGCAGACCACTTGTGTCTGTGGATGGGTTTCCCAGGTCCTGCCCATGTGGGGCGAGGGTAGTAAAGGGAGTTTTGAGTTTGAGCTCATGGGCTGCTTTGGAAAGAAGGTGAGTACCTCTAAATTTTAACTTTAACTTTGCCCAGGGGAGCAAAGGAAATGAGTGTATGTCTGTGTGTGTGAGTGAGAAGACCCTTTTCCCAATCACAGTTGGATTTTGCTGTCTCTGGCCTTTCCTAACCACAGAAAGGATCTGTTCAAGTTACAGACCCTAGAAAGCATGGGGGTTTGACCAGAGCGCAAGACCTTTTGTTAGAGAAAAGGGAGAGGCTGTGTGAAAATGGAATGGAAAAGTGAGTGAGAAAATTGGATTTGGGCAACTATGTAAGAATCACTGAGCAGAGCCCTATTCTGGAAAGGAGGTATCCATACTCTGAAATCACAGTGGACAGAGTCCTCCCAGGCCATTTGCCTGAAAAACCGAAGGGATACCACAGGTTGGAAGGTATCTCCACCTGTTGGGGGCAGTATATTCCGCGGGTGGTGTATTCCGCAGGTTGCGAGGGACCAAGGAGAAAGCCTTGTAGTCTTATTGTGGACGGGAAAGAGCATAGGAAGCTCAGGATCTATGATCCCACCCAGGTCTCCTTTAAGGAGGCTAATGGATGCCTGAGGCCGGGACAAATTGCCTGTCCAGGCGGGAATGTGTAAGAAGCGCCTGCAAATTATGCAGGAATGGATTCTGCTCACAGATAAAGCAGGAAAAACCAGTTGGCTAAATAAAGGTACTTAAAAGGAAAAGGAAAATAAAATATGGGAATAGTGATTTTCTCTCTCTTTCTATGCAACCAAGTAATATGTTTAAGATTTGTGCCTTCCCTAATTTGAGTTAACTGAGATTTATGGTGGGAATGACCGGGATGTATAAAACCTAAGAGTTCTGTTTCCTATGCTGTTCTCGTTCCCTTGGTCTGTGTATGTGTGTGTGTGTGTCTGTGTCAAAGTCTTTGTGTATTAGGTAAATGTTAACTGTTAAATGTCCCTAATCCCTAGAGAGAGAGAAAATTAAATTCTGCTAGGAAAAGAAAAAAAAAGTTAAAATAAGCCACCAAAAGGAAAATACTCTCACTCTGTTTACCTGGCCAGCAAAATAGGATGAAGAGAATTGAGTTCCCTTTTGCGTTCCCTTGTTAGGAGGGAATGTTTTAAGTTCATCACAAAAAAGTTTCATTCTTGTATTTACTGTATGTGTTTAAGTGGGTTTCATCTGTCTATTTAACATCTGCTATGTTAATCTTTTCAAACTCTGCCTGCAAGCTACCTCCCCCTCCCACTTCTCCATTTCTTATCCTCTGTTCTCCATGCCTTTGTCTGATCAGCACTGTCTGTACTGGGAGAGTCACTCAGAAAGGGAGGAGGGGACCTTGTTCTCATATCTTTCAGCCCTACACAGATGACCCCCACAACCTTTGGAAGCAGAGCACACTGACCGAGATGCTGCCTCCATCTATTTGAGCCAGGAAATGGGGTTTGAATCCAGCCATTCACTAGAAAGCCACCATGCCACCAGAGTGGATCAGATATTCCCAAGTCCTACCATCACCCAGATGCCTGTGGAAAGCTGCAGAGAGAGGAAAGACTCCTGGATCCAGTGGCCCCCACATGAAGCCTCAGAAGACAACCAGGAAGACTATGGGGGGCAGTGCTTTTTTTGTAAAAAAAAAAAAAAAAAAGGTGCCGGAACTCACATCTTGTTAATCTTTTATTTAAAAAATTATATATTCAGTTATTAACATAAATTTAATTTATTGTATTTAAGGCAAATGTTCATAGTAAATTCCAAAGTTTTGTCCGATTCTCATCCGGCAAATCTTCTCGACTCCTTTCCTTGCTGTTAGTATCTATGGCCGAATATCATCCTCTGAGTAACCACAGATCAATGTACTTTGAAGGATCGAAAAGTCTCAGAGGTGGTCTGACAAGTTTGATGAACAAAAGTGCTGAAATTGTCTTAGTCTTCAACGAAGCTCTTGTTGGGGTGGCAATTGGATTCATCTGTGAACACCCACGTTCACATTCACTTGAAGAAATGGGAATGGTATTCAGAGTCCGTATCAAATGCAACAGTTTTTCTCGATATGTCTTTTCAAGAATGTATTCACGGAATCCACGAATCATTTCTCTTTCATTTAGTTGCAGTCTGATTGACAAGTTTCTAATTTCCACTTCTCCAAATGTCAGTTGAGTATTAACATCTTCAGGCCAATGTTTTTGATCAAGTATGCGAGACCAATAAGCCAACTCATCGTCTTTGCTATCAAGCAATCTTTTTTTTATTGACTCTTTCAATTTTGTATAAAATGTACTTGGGTCAATGGGAGGATCCTTTCTTGAATCTTTTTCGTGAAGTAAAGCTCCACCAAAGCAAACATCACGTACAGCAGCAACAGTGCATTTATAATAGGGCCCAAAGTTCTGTCTTCTTTCTTCAAAAACTTGTACCAGTATTTTTATTTTGTTATTTGCCTTGTACAGGTCCATATTGCGGTCCTGTAGGTCCAAACTTAATTCTGATAATTTTTGGAGAGCGTCACACATCAATCCTAGGTCCAATAAAAATTCTGTAGATGTGATTTTTTTTTTTCAAGCCATCATAAGTGCATTTATCATTTTTATCTCTTGTAGGATCATGCATTGCTTCTTCAAAATAATACCCAAGGGATTCAAAATTACTCCACACAACCAAAAATGTACGCAAACTAGATGACACCCATCGGGTACTTAAAATTCTTCCAATTTTCAGCAGCTCAGCCCCCAGTAATTCTGCACATAAATGCAACTTCCTACTATTCTTTGCCGAAGCATGGTATATGATGTAAAGTTTATCAATAAATGATTTGAATCTATTTATTCCTGAAGTTTCCTTGAAGGCATCACCTACTGATAATTTTAGTCTGTGATTAGCACAATGCCAAACTATAATAGAAGGAAAACGTTCTGACAGCAATTTTTTCATTCCACTTTTACACCCTATCATCACAACAGCGCCGTCGCACGCCAGAGAAACCAAATATTTTTTTAAATAATCTTTTGTCATCCCATAAGAGTGAAGACATTGGAGTAAGGAATCAAATACTCCTTCTGCCATTACTTTTTCAAGTTCTACCAAATCCAAAAACAAATTTATCAGTGAATTCATTCCAACACCTTCGATACAGCATCGAACATATACTATGAGGGTAGTTTTTTTTGCTTATTGTGGTTGATTCATCAATTATCAATGAAATTTTATTATTGGATTGAACAATTTCTTTAACCACAGTTTTCCTCATTTCTTCACTTATATGATTAACAATGTTAATACACGCATTTGTAGAATGAAGAATATAACCCATTTCAACTCCGTTCAGTTCTTGCAGATCAGTTTCAGTTTCAAAATGATGGAATGATTGATTTTCCTTTGCTACTTTATATGCAGTTTGAAAAAAATTTGCAGTTATTTTTTCGTGAGATAATGATGTTAAAAAAACATTCTCAAGAGTCATTTTTTCGCTTTCAGCAACTATTTTTAATGCTGCTTTATGTGCAGCAGATTCTCTGTGATCAAATTTTTTTTCCCGAAGTGAGCTCAACTGTTACTTCCTAACTTTGCCAGAATAGGTTATCTCATTATTGGCCTATTCTTTGGAAAGTTTCATTCCCATTTTCATTTCAACTCCAAGAGTTCCAACTTTTCTACAAGGCGTATAGCCAAGTTTCATTTTGCAAACACAGAGCCATTCATTTTTCAAGCAAAAATTTTTGTCCATAAGTCATAAATCCGGCCAGTCATTTTTAGTTTGGCTTTGTTTCTCAAGATCAGATTCAGAAATATCAACAGACGTCATTATTTTTGTATGTTCTGTCATTGTGTCTGTTAATATTCTGGCCTTTTTATTAGCAGGACTGGTGGTTGAGAATTAGTAATTTTTTTCATTTTTAAATTTGGGGTCACACTTTTACACTAAAAATTAAAAATAAATTCAATTCAACGATTTTTTAAAATAAAAATTATTTACCTTTCGCATGTAGTCAATCACTGTACACACACCCACACACGTCAGTTGTGTAGCGAAACATAATGGTCGCTGCCCACAGTAAGCACTCAGCGCGTGACCACAGGACCAATCACAAGCCCAGCAGTGTCCACCTCCCAACAAATCCGGCAAAAGGTGGTGTAAACATTAAGGGCCCTTAAGCCCTCTGTCTTGGAACTGGGTTTGTCTGAAACCAATAACACTTAATCCACGTTTCGCCCGCAAGCGCAGCAGATTCCACCCGAGGGTTCCCCTCGCAGCTCTTTCTAGACCCAGAATCTACAGGAAATGCTAGGGCTATATCAGAGACCCCAGAAAAAAAAAAGAGAAGAGGCTTCTAACCATGAGTTCATGGCTCCATAATGTAGCAATGTTTTTTTTATTGATAGTTGCAGAAGGCTCTTTTAAGAGACTCAGTATCTGTTAGCACAATATCACCCTCCTGGATTTTCTCTATTATTATTATTTTTCCATTTTTTCCCCCTTTTCCCTTTCTTTTCTTAACTTTTATGCCAGACTTTTCCCTGGCTTATTTGCAAATTCAAAGTGTCTCTGTTTCACATAATTCAATTTCGTTTTTATTTCTCATACAGTCAACAGATATTTCCCGACGTAGCAACTTAATCTGATATAAAATCTTTGAGTCAATCGGTTTTTTTCTGTAACTCATTCTCTTTTCTTTTAATTTAATCTGATATTGTTTGCATCTTCTCTTGAGATTTTCACAAGATGATTTGTGTTGAATGAGGTAACCACTTGTAACAGCTTTACAACTTATATTAAAAACAGTAAATGGATTTGGAAAATGTATTCTGACCATGCACAAAGCCCCGCCCCGACCTGTAATATTTCCAGGGACCTGATCTGAGCCTCTACGCAGAATTAAACACTGCTCCCCCCACCTCCCACCCCCGGTCCTCTCTTAGTCACAAGACGGTGTGGTTGGGCAGTAGGGAGGGGTGCACAAGTTTCTGCCAACTCGCCTCCGCTGCAGACAACTTTGATGCGTAGCGTTTGCCGGCCGGGTCCCTTGGAGCACTCGGTGGTGCAGAGACAGCTGTCAATGACCAAGTCCGGGCAATTCCTCTTGGCTTTCGAAAGCCAACAGAGGGAGTAGCACAGCTCATGCATGGCGAGGGGGCGGCGCCTTGGTTCTCCTGCGTTTTGGCAGCTCTTAAGGCGGCATTGCCACTGCTCATAGCATAAATGGTGTGCACAGCAGCGCTTTGTCCACCCTCACGCCCTCTTCTCCGCCAAGTCGCGGGCACAAGCGTGCGAGTTGTGCCCCGGGACAAACCACGCGCCGTTCCCCTGTTGGGGGCAGCAGAAGCCAGGGGTCTTTTCCCCAAAGCAGTGTGAGCTGAGTGAAGAATCACCTTCACTAGTGTTTCTGTGGAAGTTGAAAATCCGTTGAAAAAAGGTGCCGGAACGCCGTTCCGTGCGTTTTATGACAAAAAAAGCCCTGATTGGGGGAGGGTGGAAACTCATTGTAAGGTTTTCTTTCATGCCTCATTTGTAATGTAATCAGTCAGTTAAATGGATTCATGGAGTGATGGTATTTGGGAATAGTTGGCACAGCAAGTATTGAACACCTTGGACTTCTGTCTGGTGGGAGGAAAATTTGTCCAGGATGCTTGTACAGTATTGCCTGTTTTGTATTAGTACCTGCATGTGCATATGTGCACATGCACACACGCACACACCATTCAGAATCGCACTGAGTCTATCCCCTTCATTTCCCCAAAGGATCTTAAAGGCAGAAACCAACCCCCCCCCCCCAACTCCCTCCCCCAAACAGAAACCAGGTCTGCAGAAATGCAGATGTGATAATCTTGTCAGAAAGATTGGAGCCAGGAAGCTGGGATTAGAATCAACAATCCCTCACACCAAAAAAATCCAACACAGGACCATAGTCATCAGCCACAGCCACAGGGAAGCAGGATATGACCTTTGGGATATAATAGGATTTTACCCACCACCATCAGAATACCAGAAAGGCACACTCAGACTCAAGTCAAAGTTCATGCCACAGGAACAACTCCAAACAAAAGCTCAAGAAGGTATAAAAACCCACCACTCCCTACTATTATGTGATCAGCTTTCCCAGAGCCTTCTTTCTGTCTGGCTCTCCTCTTCAATAGGCATCAGTCAGGCTGTCCAATACACTTAGATTTTTGGAGGTAACTTGATATGTTCTTTATTTTAAGTTTGTCATCATTATACTTTGTAATAAAGCATTGAATGGCTGCCTGGGAGCTGGCCTTCCTATTAGGGTGTGGAGCCTGCCTCGTGCAGTGCATTTTGAATATCTTGAACAGACAATGAATCTTTTGTTACTAATTTAGCATTACAATACTTTTTTATTCCTCAGGATAGACACTGAGTTTATAGATTTTCTGCTTAACGAATATGGCTGGCTTTGGATATTTTGCATGGGTGCTTTCTCTTCTCAGCTTCAGGCAACAAAATGTTTCAGATAGAAAAATAAATTTGTTAAGTGGGCTGCATTATATTTTATTCTGTTTGTTTTATTTGACTTTTACTTTGAATGGTTACTCTTTTTGTATTCTTAGCATATCAAACTTTAAATTAGCTACAGTGTTAGCAAACAACAATAATAGCTTAATGGAGACTTCCGGTTTGACGTCCCCAAAGTCCCTAGCTTGACATACCAATAAGAAAATGTTGATGAATTTCAGAAGGAAATTCTATGTTAAAATCAATACAAGAGACAATTGCCTTAGCTTATGATGAGACTAAAAATAACACAAAGGAGATAAAAGAACAATTATTTAATCTAAATCTACAAACTCAGAAATGACTAGCAACCCAGAAGGAACTAGCAACCCAGAAAATAGAAGGAAAATCAGAGGAAGCAGATCCAAAGATGGAGGACCTTAAGAAAGGAACTAACAGACAGACTCAGCCAAATGAAGAATTAGAAGACGTAGCGATAATATCGGGAATGGAAAAGATATCTTATCTGTCAAGATCTCAGAACACACTTGAGGATAAGAAAGAAGAGCTGATTGAATGGAAGATAGAGCTGTTAGGAGAATTGTGGGAAATTGGAGAAGGAGGGAGGCTGTTTAATGAATATCAATAGGGCTGGTCCTTCCAAAAATACTTCAATCAAATTGTCTTTCTTATTCCAAACAATATACACAAAAATAGAGGAAGAATTACTTGATGATTCAAATGCATTGACTTGGAATGTTAGTTGGCAAAGGAAGAAAGCTAGACTAAGACTGAAGAAAATAGAGGTGTTGACCCATTAGATGGGATATTATACTATTAATCAGAGGCTGAGAATCATAATGGCTGAGAATAGATAATGTTAGAAATAGCAGTATTGTTATAACTAGAAAGATACAATTTATAACTAGAATATTATATTTTGGTATGAGAAGGGAAATATGAAAATGCTAAGAGGGTTTGAATAAAGGAAGCTTTTGGTTACCAAAATATAACTTATGAGAAATTATAAGCAATAGAGACATTTTGAACACTGATGGGAAATTAAAATTAAGAAAAACGGGAAAAACAGGATATTAATTGAACAAATGGATATTAAGTGCAAATGCAATAAAGATATATTTTGGTTAAAAAAGATATTTTAAACCGACATTAATGATATTATTAGGAAAATGTAACAAAGATGTTGATATTCAATTGTATATGTATTAATAACAATAAGAATTGTATTTGCCTAGTGTGGGAAAATGTGTACTATCGGAAGAACAGAGGAAGCATTGGATGGTGTAATATTGGGCTTAGATTGAAGAAGTTAATATGTACCACTGATTTACTAAGGGACCCAGACAACACGTTGTTTATTAAGTACTTATGATTGTAAAACTAGAAAATTAATAAAATATTTATAAAAAAATGGATTAATGGAGTCAGACCAATAGATTTTTTTTATTCATTAGTTTTTTTCATTCTTATACAGGAAAAAATGAACAATCAATTTAGTATTTAGAATTGCTTAGGCTAAATTATGTTTTTTGTTATTTGTATTTAGTGTGAAGGGAAAGGCAGTACAAATACTGGAGATGCAATCTATGAAGTCTTGAATCTACATTGCAATTCTGAAAAAGAGGAAGAAGCCGTTAGTCCACTAAACTTTGCTGATCAAATTTCTTTGCAAGAGGATGATGCTGAAGAGGGTGAGAGTAAAATGGACTTTTGCAATTCCTGTATAGGCAATACTGTATTCAATAGTCTCTTCAGAACTGTTTGCTATGAACGTATTCTTCCCCTTATGAGTCTTGAATCTCGAGAAACTATTTTTGATGAAAGGCAGCTGAAACATCTGTACTAAATGTTTGCAAAGCTTTCATGAGTGATATAAATTCCTCTCATTCTTCTGAGTCAAAGGCTGAGGGGCCTCATCCAGCAGATTGGCAGTTTCAAGAGTTGGCAATCACGAACCATCTAAGCCTGAGGTAGCAGATAATCAGCCAGAACAGATACAAAAGGAGGCGGGTGATCAGAGTCTGGGCCTGCCTGGTATATTGGCAGCTTGGAGAACTAAGCAAGGTGATCTGCTTGGTTCTTCAAGGGACAAAGACTCAAGCCTCTATAATTGAACCACATCTGCATCTGACCTGTTTAAGAAAATTGCCAGTGGCAGCCCTTCTGTTGAACACAACTATCCAAAATTTGATCTGTGTTGCTGTATTCTTTGCTATCTGAACTATTCCTTTAATTTGGATTATTCAAATTAATTTGTATGCTTTGCCCCAAAAGCCCAGTGAAAAAGCATGATTTTTGAATGTCTTTCAAAAAGACAGTAGGGAAGGGGCCATCCTAACCCCGCAAACAAACTGTTTCATAGCAAGAGAGAAAGATGCAATAAGGATAGGAAAGTCGGGAGAACACTTTGCTCCTTTACTGCTTTCTTTCTATTCTTTCATCTCAGTTTATTGAGAAGCTGTCTGAGATTAACCCATGGAGAGAGTACCCTCAGAACATGGATGCTGAAGTCTCTCAGTCTAGCATCTGGGGAACTACTCACATTTGGGAATGAAGTCAAGCTTCTTGAGTAAAGATGCTGCTGAGCAGTAGGATGGGCAATATACCATCAGCATACCCAGCTTATTCCTAACTCCCACCTTCAAATAAAGGATATATTGTGATATTGACCAATATTGTTGCTCCTGCTCTCTCTTGTAGGAAGTGATAATGAACTCTCAAGTGGTACGGGTGATGTATCAAAAGATTGTCCAGAGAAGATACTGTATTCTTGGGGAGAGTTGTTGGGACGATGGTAAGAGTTAATGAGAATTTTTTTAAAACTACCTTTTAAAAGAGACTTTCAGAACTGCAGAGTAGGAAAATATTAATAAGCTTTCTTTTAGAAGTATTTAACTCAGCTATGCAGAATCTCAGTCCCAGTGTTGAAAGCTGTTTGTGGAATCCCTCCTATTTTTACCAAACTGTAATTTTAAAAGACATAAAAGAAAATTATCATACCAATAGAGGGTAATCTTATTAACTATTTAATGAAATAGTATGTAATTATAATAAAATATAAATTAAATTACTTTGTTCTGGCCTTGCCTTTTTGGGGAGTATAATCCAGTTTTGTGTTGTGGTTAAGGCATCAAGCTATAAACTGGGAGATCTGCCTTAGGCATGAAACTAGCTGGGTAACCTTGAGCCGATCATTCTCTTTCAGCCCTAGGAAGGAGGAAATGGCAAATCACAAAAATTGTGCCAAGAAAACTGCAGAGACTGAGAAATGGACATGACTGAATGGAAGAAAAAAATATCTAAAAGAGCTATACAATTGTCTGAAGTCTTATGTAAAATAAATGATACTAAATAGATAAATGCTGGATTATAAATTGTATGCACGTTACATGCTTTTTTAATTTTTTGTATTTTTAGTAAGTTAGATTTCATTCCAAAGAAAACCATCTGCTATTGATATAGTGGGAGCAGTCACTGGTCAGATCATTCTGTGTTAGCCACAGAGTTGCCTGCAACCAGTCTTCCCTTCAGTGGGTCCTCCTCAGGTGTCTAATGGACCCTGTTGAGTTTCAGAGGAAACTTTTATTTTTCCTGCCATTCTTAGGCACAATTCAACCAAGTCCTTGTCACTCCCTAGAATGAAGGGACAGCCATGGCTTTGAATTGGATCATAGGTGCAACTGGAGAACTTCCTTGTTTTCTGAGAAATTCGAGGAGATGAAACAACAGAAAAGATGTTTAAAATGCTGGAGAAAGCAATATTGTATCTAATTAAGCATGGATAAGAGCCTTTCTTAAGGGTGACCTTGTGGAAATAAAAGCAGCAAAATGTAATCGTTTTTCCACTGTTATGGTGTCCACAGATAAATTGTCCCACAGTGTTGTTTAGGGTAACTCCCGTCTTCAATTTTTAGACTTGCAGCTCCAGAAGGACCTGGAGGAAATGAATCCCTTGGGTTTCAGGCTGGGATATAGCATTGAGATGGTATGGATTATACTTAAATATAACCTTACCAAGATCAAAATGGTGGTAAAATATCCATTTTAATCCTCCATATTTCCTTACTAGTTTTAATATCACATATAGAAACATGAGAAACAGAAAAAAATTGAACTGAATTTTTTTTTTTATATTTTATCTAGGCATAATAATCTGGACATGCGACCAAAAGGTCTATCTTCATTGGTGAAAAGGGGTGTACCAGAGGCTTTGAGAGCTGAAGTGTGGCAGTTACTTGCAGGATGTCATGATAATCAGGCGATGTTGGATAAATATAGAATTCTTATAACAAAGGTCAGTGTCTACTTTCTTTAGTACAATGTGGCTATACATTTTAAAGCAGTGATTTTGTTTTTTCAAATAAAATAGGTTAAAATTATGGTAGGCATACTTTGGTATCTGCTGTGACCTTTCAGTGAGGAACCGTGCTTCTCTGAATGTATTTTTGAAGTTCCATGATTATCTAATCTTTTTAGTTTGCTTTTGAAGTACTGTATTATGTTACAGAATGTATTTAGTTTTATGAGTGCAAACCAGTGGTGGGATTCAAATATGTGAACAACTGTTCTCTGTGTGGATGTCGCTTCAGGAAATCCGTTCTGGGCCTGGGCAACAAAAAATTAGCTACCGGTTCTACTGAACTGGTGCGAACTGGCTGAATCCCACCACTGGTGCAAACCTATACTATATACTATACTATATACCAAATCTTTCATTTTTCTATAGTTTTAAATACTGCACATTGTTTAAGAGAATATTTAAGTAGTTAGGGTGGTTATAACCAGGAGTGGGATATGACCTCTATAACTCTACATTGCATAAGATCCAGTTATTTGAGAGATCGCCCATTTCAGTACTGTCAGCCTGGCCTGTTTGGACTGATAGGATGGTTGTATTTTGAGTCTCTCATTTTTCAAGATGGATGCCTTCTCGTTGTGGTTCTTGTCCTTTGAAATGGGCTTCCTCCTGAAATCTGGATGGCTCCCTTCTCAATGGCATTCTGGAGGCCTTAAATACCTGCCTCTCCTCCTCCTAGGCTTGGGCTGAAATGGATGGAATTCTTGCTAAGTGTATGATTTCTGCTTTATGTGTTGTCTGGATTTGCCATCAGTTTACTGGTTCATGTAAATTGTTATTTTTATATTATATTGTGAGCCACCAGGAAGCAGTCTGCAGCCTGGCGATGCATGAATGAATGAATGAATGAGTGAGTGAGTGAGTGAGTGAGTGAGTGAGTGAGTGAATGAATGAATGAATGAATGAATGAATGAATGAATGAATGAATGAATGAATGAATGAATGAATATCTTGTTTTAGAATTCTAATGCAATTTGATTCATCTTACCTGTTTGGAGAGCAGATTACATAATGAACCCTAGAATGAAGCTTAGAATGTAACAGAAAGAACTTCAAGAATTCCATAGTGATTCAATCAAAATAACCATTTTATTTACTTATTTAGTGCTTTAATGTTATGTAATCTTCAAGACTTATGTAAGAATTCTGCTATCCAGAAGATTTTATAAAAAATAGTAATCTGGGCTTTTTAAACTTGAGTTATAGATAGTACATTTGAGGGTGGCTGACATTTAGTTCTACTTTTGGTTTCTTTTAATTTTACAGTTGCTGTAACAACATCCTACCTTCCTTTCTTTTAGTAAGCCAGTTTCCATAACAATAACATTCAGTTTATGAATGTGTCTTCATTCTTATCTTACTAAAAAAAACAACTTCCCATTGGATTTTGTGGGTGTTTAAATATTAAGTCTTCAACTGAACATTGTAAATTAAACTTACTTAAATTTCACTGAAATGAATGAATTTTTCATTTATAACATAATTGTGTCTCGGTTCCAAACTGGCATGTGAACATTGATGAATATGTTCAGAAGGATTATATAACAGAAATAGAATTGTTATATAACAGTAAGATAGAATTCTAATTATTTTGTCTTTTTTGCAACTAACCTGGCATGTTGCTCAGTCAGTTCTTCTTTGTTTTCTCTACCATGAAGATCAATTGAACAAGCCAGGAAACCCCATTTATGATCTGCTTAATATTACATGTGAATTGACTTGATGATGATGATGTTATCCCTTCAGTCGTGTCTGACTCTTGGCTATTCTATGGGCTGGGTCTCTCCACATCTTCCGATCTGGCACTTCTTTTTTGAGTTTTTCTATGCTCTGGCTGGTATCAGCTTTGATGGTGTCCAGCCACCATGTTCTTTACCGCTATTTCTTCCAAGCATAATTGCTTTCCTCAGTGAATTTTTCTGAATGATGTGGCGAAAATAAGTGACTGAAATGGCTTATTCCTCTCTTAACAAGCTAGAGCAGGGGTGTCAAACTCGATTTCATTGAGGGCCGCATCAGGGTTGTGGTTGACCTTGGAGGGCTGGGGTGGGCGTGGCCGGGGTGGGCATAGTGGGGGTGGGCATGACCACCTCAATGTTGCTCGTGTCGGGGGGCGCCTATGGTGGCCCGAGCGGGGCTGGGGGGATCCATTGTCTCCAGCCAAGGAAGGCGAGACCAGGGCGAGCACTATACCCTTGTCCAACAGAGGAGCCTTGCTGTCCCTCTCAGGCCATGCAGAGGACCCCCAGTGATACAGGCTGCCCGGAGCCCTGGGCAGTGGAGGGCAAGCGCCCAGTCCAGCCTTTCCTAAGGGGGTGCCTGGCTGCGCTTACCTCCTCCTCAAGGCTGCTGCTGATTGGCTCACTATCCTTGGCCAAGTTGCTCATGGTGTGTGCGGGAGGGCAAAATGTGTGGGTCAGAGGGAGGCCTACTCCCTCTTCCTGCAAGGAGACCCGGCTTTGTAACCAAAGCATCCTCAGCGATAGGATGGGAGAACACCAGGAGAGGTCAGGAGGAGGGGACAAGGGGATGGCGAAAGGGCAGCAGGGCTGCTCGTGGCCATGTGCTAAGGCAAGACTTCCCTCAGACCCTTCCTTCCTCTCATTATATCCTTCCTTCCTTCCTTCCTTCCTTCCTTCCTTCCTTCCTTCCTTCCTTCCTTCCTTCCTTCCTTCCTTCCTTCCTTCCTTCCTTCCTTCCTTCCTTCCTTCCTTCCTTCCTTCCTTCTCATCTCTTTCCTTCCTCCGTGCTCAGGAAGGGGTGATGGGAAGGGGAGAGATTGCCAGCGCTACTGGTGTCCATGCTACCACATGCCGTCACTATCCTGGGCGGGCGGGGCCGGTCCTGGTGAACGGGATGCCTCGTGGCTTCAAGGCTACGTCAGCAAGCGGGCCATGGAGGTGCTGGTGGGAGGGGGTGGTGGCGCTGATCTACAACCTGGATGCGTCCATCAAAGCCAGAACGCGCTCAGCCTTAGAGCCACGGGGCAGTCCTGGAACCAACGAGGAGCTACCCCGCCACCTCTGCCCTGCCCCCGCGCATAAGAGACAGCCAGCACCGGCATCCTGGGTGAAGTCAGCCTGCGGGGCAAGACAGCTAGCAGGGACGCCGGACACTGCTTTGCGCATGTGCCCAGGGGGCGGGGATGCCCGTCACTGGTTCCAGGGCTGCTCCGTGGATCTTAAGGCTGAGCACGTTCTGGCTTTGATGGCTGGCACCAGGTTGTAGATCAGCTGAGGTGCTGCGGGCCGGTCCCTCGCTGTTTCCAGAGCAGGTCCCCGGGCCAGACAGAATCACATGGCGGGCCGGATCCATCCCATGGGCCTTTTGTTTGACATGTCTGAGCTAGAGCCATAAGTAGGTAAAGTTAATTTGATTATCATTTGAATTTGCTCAAGCACTATAAATCAAAACTAGACAGAATACGGTCATATCAAAATTGACTCATCACAGGGCTTCCGGTTCCGGATCGCAGCGCCAGCGGATGCGCGGGGAGAGCCCTCCGCCGTCCAGTTTTCCTTCGTCGGAAGACCCTGGAAAGGGTCGAAAGTCGCCCTGGAGGGGTGACCACCGCTGAGGAGGACCCTTGCTAGATTGTGGAAGGGCGGCAGCCCTTCCGTTTGATCCGAGGCAGCTCCTTTGGATCGACGAAGAAAAGATCGGCCATTAACATGGCCGATCACTTAGCCGTACCAGCCAAAAGCCAAAAGCACTACTAAGCACAACGAAGCACCGCGGAAGATCTGGGTGAGGCCCTTCCTTACCTTTCTTTTACCCTAACTACCTTCCTGTGAAAGCCTCCTGAAATTTCTTCCCCGCTCTTAATACAGCGGTGTTTGCTCACTTTGGGAATTTAAGCTTTGGAAAGAAAAGAAAAGAATAATTAATCTCAACAATTAAATAACTGGATTTTTATTTTTTGGATACTTTGGGGTCCCAAAAAGTTCCTATTATAGAGACTTATCATCTTATCTATTCATTAAGTTCGAAAAATTTCTTTTTTTCTTTTTTTTAACTGGATAAAAGCCTAATCGGCATCTGGAAAAAGATTTCATAGCCTACTGGGGACATCTTGTGGCGAAGCCTGGTACAGCAACTGAATTTTTCTGACTGTGAGGCCGGTTGTCTCCCTTGATTTGTCCTTCAAATTATCAAAAAAAAAAAAAAGAGATAAGAATTGGAAATAGCTGGGTGGCGAAAACAATTTCTAGAAATTGTGGAGGTGAACATTGGCTGACTCTTATAGCCTCCACTAAAAGACTATCTTCAATCACTATAGAAATGGAGGAACTTTACCCACAACTTAACTATAAACTTATACTTGAAAAAATCCTTGAAGCCACTGAGCGAATGAACTCCAGAGTGAAAGCCAAAGATGTTACCCCAAAACTACAAATTTAATCCCAGACTCCAACTGATCAACTTACAAGCCAAAAAACAACAGAAGAGGAACAAATTAACATCAAAGAGGATTCTACACAACAACACGCACAACCTATTCAGAACTTTGATAATCAAACACTGACTTTTTAACTAAAGTACCTGTAACTCCAAAAGCAACAGGAATTGATCAACAAACACAATATATTGAGAACTTTGACAATCAAATAACAATTGCAACACTGGACATGACCTTTTATTCTAGTCAGACGAAACTGGAAGAAGAAGAAGAAGACCAGACTGAACTGATGATAAACATTCCAAACCAAACACGGAGATTTGAATTATTAGGGCAACAACCTAATAACTACAAAGGGGCCAGTTCCTTTGAAAAATTGATAACTGGATGTTCTCCCTTGATTCAAATGACATCTGTAGGAATGAAGGGAGACTCATCTGAGGATTTAAAGGCTCTGGTATGGAAGCCTGCTTGGCACAAAAAGAAAGCCAGAGTTAGATTTAAAAACGGGACTTAAAATTTCACTTAATGGGTTAAGGAGATTTTTAGAGATATTGATTGATTTAATATTTAGGACTTAACTGTTAGATTATAGCTTTGAATTGTAATATGGAAATGGGTTTGTGACAATGAAAGATATTTTATTAGTAAATGAGGAGCTACTAGGACGAGAAATAGAATATATTTGTGAAATAAAGTAAGAATGTAATTTTCGGAACAATATGTGTATTCTAGATACAATAATTATCTTGTAATGAAATGAGGGAAATTAGGGTTACCCGAAATTTAAACATTATGGTTATTAAAGGTTAAATTGGAATATGGTAATTGGAATTAAGTAAAACTTAAAAACAGGACTTGGATATGCATAAGTAAAATTTTATTGATAAATGTATTGATTGATTGAGCTTTATCTAGAAATGTATTAACTTGAATATGATATAATAATTAATGGAACTAGGGAACCTTTAATGATGTAACCTGAGATATACATGAATGATTTTGTTATTGGACTATTGATTACCCTATCACCACGCTGCTTCCTAATTACTTGGATGTAAAAATTGAAAAATTAATAAAACTGACTCATCACACAAATTTTTGCCAAAAAAGTGAAAATGGAAGCATAACCATATTTTTATTGTGAACTGGTTTTAATAGCATATTTTAATTATGCAGATGAATATAGTACAATTGCTACTAATTTTAAAAAAATAGTAATAGGTTTATTAGTAAGAACTTTGATGTGACAATGGTGAGGCATAGAAAAATAATCCAAACTCTTTTTCATATATTGTAAGGTTACTATGAGATTGCTTTTCCTTTATTATGTCTTCAAGATAAATACACCACATTTCTTCTGGTCCTATTCCAAGTAGATGGACTATTCTAAGATAGGACTCTGTGCCTATCATGAGCTGTGGTGGCACAGTGGTTAGAATGCAGTATTGTTTGAGGCTCACCGGTGCAAGGTTGACTCAGCCTTCCATCCTTCCAAGGTCGGTAAAATGAGGACCCAGATTGTTGGGGACAATATGCTGACTCTGTAAACCGCCTAGAGAGGGCTGTAAAGCACTGTGAAGTGGTATATAAGTCTAAGTGCTATTACTATCACCATAATTATATTCTAGTTTGTCAGTACCAGTATCCTTGGACTGCAGTATCCAGAATTGAGACATGTTTTTCATCCAAGGTCTGATGAAAGCAAGCTGAGTGATAGAGTTTCTTTATATAAAGTGGACACTTTTTCAATGAAGCCATAAAATATGTCCTACAATTTATTAGGTGGAAGTAGTCTATGTGTCAGAATCCAATTATATTTTATTTCTAACTAATCTACTCTGGGAAAACCCAATTCTTACTCTCTTTTGGATTCTGTCATACTACAAAGGGGGGGGGAGTAAACACGGGTGTTTATGACTGGCATTCCTCCTATCAACTACAAAGAAACATCCTCTGTGGATTCCCTCTCTGGAGTACTAACCATAACAATACGGCAATCAGCCTTTGATCTCACTCCCTATGAAGCTTCCTTTTACCGGCAGCAAGGGAAAAGAGGGGGAAGATTGCAACGTTTGGGATCCGATGGATTTAACACCCAGCCATCTGCCAATTTGGATTGACCAGAAGGAATGTGGGGTGGGACTGCTTGGGAACACTTTAAAACATTGAATGATCAGGGGGGTCCCCCAGATCCTGTCTAGCACTCCTTCAGTCAGTTTTTCTTAATAAAGATTCCTGTTGGAAAACCCGTTCCAAGAGTTCTGTCTTCTTAAGATGTAAATTGAGGTGGGTCCTTACATTAGACAGGATCTGCAAAATTAGTCAACCTGGAAGGAAGAACCTTGCCGGGGGACTTTGCAAAAATTACCATGTCAGACGATGAAGCAGGGAAGGGGGAAAGCCCCCCGGAGAGGGAGCCGTTGCACCGACTGGAAACCTGCCAAATATCCGGATCTGAAGGGTCAGATTCCTCAGGAGAAGAGGTGGTGGAGACGCGTAACCACAAACCTCGGTGGTCAAGAGGACCCTCAGCTCCCTAGGAGAGGAGAATCCTGAGCCCCACGGCCGCACCAACTCCTGGAGCCGCAACTGGAGAGACACTGAGGGGGAATTGGAACCTGCAGCCCCGGGGACATCCGCTGATCCAGTAGTCCCCACCCCCCGCCGACCTGCAGATGGCAATCCGGATGGAAGACAATACCGACGAAGAAGGCACCGATCCATTCAAAGATTTCCGCCGTAGGACGCGAAATTCAAGGGGGAGCCGACACGCTTGGGGTTTTTCCTAACCCAAGTCCTTGGCTACATGGAGGAACACGGGCGACACATCCCTAGCGACAAAGCCCGTATTCGTATCATGCAATCTGCTCTGGATGGACCGGCCGCCGATTGGTGAATTTGCATGATTCCAATGCCCCAGAGCTCAACGACTTCAACCGTTTCATGTCCTCTCTGAGAAGGCGATTTGAAGACCACCTGGCTGATCACAAAGCACGCGAAAGAATCAAAACGAGGCAAGGCAGACGGCCAGTAGCCGAATATACGCAAGAATTCCGAACCATTGCCAGCAAGCTGAACTGGCCGGAAGACATCCTCCTTAGCCATTTCAAAGACAGTCTGAATTACGACCTATATGACACTTGCCTGCCCCGGGGGGACCCACACCAACTCGACGAATGGTACGTCCTGGCAGAGGAAGCAGAGATCGACCTACTGAAGAGGCACCGCCGAGGAAAACAATGGAGCCGCTCACCGCCTGAACCAACGCGCGAACCAGCGAAGCCATCGGCTATGGCCAAGAAACCAATGGGCTGTTTCAAATGCGGGAGAGAGGGACATCGGGCTGTAGAATGCCGCTCAAAAGCCCCCCAGCACAACCCAGACAGACCACCAGCCAGCAAATCTGGGAAGTCCCCAACTAAGTCAAAAGAATCTGCCATGAGAGGAATAGAGGCTGTGGAATCCCCTACCTCCACCCATCGTGGGGAAAGAGCCCCAGCCTAGACCGCAGGGCCGGTGGACGCCCCAGATGACAGCTCGTAGGGCGAACCACTGGTAAGTGGATCCATCCCACCCATCCTCAAGACAGTGACTATATTAGCCCCCTCCATGCCCGAAGCTGTCAAAGTGAAAGCCTTAATAGACTCTGGCTGCACCCGCTGCCTAATTAGCCCGACCCTAGTGGGAAATCTGGGCATTCCAGTGAGGAGGCTGGAACAACCAATCTCATTTGGCCAGTTAGATGGGTCCATAGCAGGGGGGGTGCCAGCTACCCTAGCCACGTTACCAATCCACCTATCCCTGGGAAATCATGAGGAAGACATAACGTTTGTAGTGACCCCAGGCATGGAATGCCCGATGATCCTAGGGCTGGAATGGTTAACAAAATGGAACCCCTGGGTAAATTGGAGGATGAAAGAAATCAATTTCCTGAAAGAGGACCCTACAGACTGAAAACCCCAAGGGGATCTATCAAAATTAAAAACGGAAATAGCGTCCATGGGTGAAGAAAAGGGGCTACCAGAAATACCAGAGGAATACAGAGACCTGGCTGAAGTTTTCAGCGAGGAGAGGGCGGATGAGCTTCCCCCCCACCGACCCACGGACTGTGTCATAGAGTTCAAGCCCGGGGCAAAACTCCCAAAGCCCAGATTATACTCCATGAGCCCAAAGGAGAAGGAGGAAATGGAGACATTTATAAAGAAAAACCTAGAAAGGGGGTTCATTGAACCAGTCAAACCCAAGGTGGCCGCTCTGGTCCTCTTTAGAGAGAAGAAGGACGGCTCTTTACGCTTATGCATGGATTATAGGCTCCTGAATGCGATCAGTGAAAGCAACCTATACCCCCTACCCCTCATGAAGGACTTGTTATCACACCTCTCGAAAGGAAAGATTTTTACTAAACTAGATCTAAGGGAAGTGTATTACCACGTGAGAATTAGGGAAGGAGATGAATGGAAAACCGCATTTAATTGTTCAATGGAGTGCTACAAATTCAAAGTTTTGCCATTTGGATTACAAGGGCCCCCCGCAGTATTTATGGAATTAATCAATGAGGTACTAAGGGAGCACCTATTTAAGGGGCTCCTGGTTTATCTAGACAACATCCTTATCTTCACCGAATCAAAAGAGGAACATGTCAACCTAGTCAGAGCGGTTTTAAAGAAACTGCGAGCCGCCCACCTATATGCCAAATTATCAAAATGTGAATTTCATGAGGAAAGAATAGACTACCTAGGTTACCGCATATCCCCACAAGGCATTGAAATGGACCCAGAAAAGGTCAGGGCAGTATTAGAATGGGCACCACCTCGCACAAGAAAGCAGCTGCAAAGTTTCCTGGGTTTCGCAAACTTTTACCGCCAATTCATCCCCTCATTTGCCCAGATAGCCCTGCCCCTCACGAGCTTACTAAAAACGAAGGGAGAATCCTCAGTGAAACCTAGCCAGCCACTAAAATGGACAATGGAATGCCAAGCGGCATTTGAGAGATTAAAGAGGGTTTTTTCTTCCGAACCAGTACTGAGGCACCCAGACATGGACAAACCCTTCGTAATACAGACGGATGCAAGTGATGTGGCAGTGGGGGCTGTACTATTACAAGAAAATGATGAAGAAATGTTGCAACCCTGCGCGTATACGTCCAGGAAACTCACTGAAACGGAACAGTGCTGGCCCGTGTGGGAGAAAGAGGCATATGGGATACGTTGGTCATTACTTACATGGCGCCAATTCCTTGAAGGCAATAAAATCCCTTTCCAGGTGTGGACAGACCACAAAAATTTGGAAGCCTTGAAAACACCCAGAAAACTCAACCCCAAGCAAGCCCGCTGGTCTCAGTATTTTCACCAATTCAATTTTAAGCTCAAGCATTTGCCGGGGGGAAAGAACTTTCTGGCAGATGCATTATCTCGCATGCCCCAATATAACAGCACGCGAGCCACTGACTCTAAACCGATCATGGGAATCACAACTGGCAGCGCCAGTGACTACCAGAGCCCAAGTTAAATTAAAACCACAGCTGGATAGCCAGACCGGAATTGAATTCCGGAAAAGTTTGGAAACAGATGAATGGTTCCAGAAAAATAAACACGTGTGCACAATGAAAGACGGACTGCCTTGGGTGGGGCAGAAGTTATATATACCGACCACCCAAAGGATCACATTCATGCAACTTTGCCACGACACAAAATCAGCAGGGCATTTTGGATTTGTAAAAACATTACACTTAATTAAACGGCAATTTTGGTGGCCATCCATGAAAAAAGACATAGAAAGTTACGTGGCCAGCTGCCCAAAGTGTGCAATGGCAAAAAGGCTGCAAGGGAAATCACCAGGACTGTTACAAACAGTGGCAAATCCCTCAGCCCCCTGGAGGGAAATAGCCATGGATTTTATAGTGGAATTACCAGAAAGCAATGGGAATACTGTCATTTGGACGGTCACGGACCTATTTTCCAAACAGGTTCACTTTATTCCTTGCCAAAAGATCCCCACCGCAAAAGCTTTAGCAAAACTTTTCGTGCAACATATTTACAGATTGCATGGGGCACCCCAACGCATCATATCTGATAGGGGAGTGCAATTTACATCTGCATTTTGGAAGGAATTTCTGTCCCTTTTAGGGACCACCCAGGGACTGACGTCTAGCCATCATCCTCAGGGAAATGGTCAATCAGAAAAATGTAACGGAGTACTTGAGCAATATTTAAGATGTTTTCTAAATTTCCAGCAGTCAGATTGGACGGACCTGTTGCCTTTTGCAGAGGTTGCCTACAATAATGCAGTCCACTCCAGCACAGGTTACACTCCTTTTCAAATAGCTACCGGCCAAAGTTTCAACCCCATGCCAGAACTAACCCCAAACGAACCGGCAATCCCATCACTGAAAGAATGGATGGAACAATTACGAAACACCTGGCCAATAGTTAGAAACGCTCTAGAGGAAGCTAGGCAAGCATACAAAGCACAAGCAGATAAGAAAAGGGTGGAGCCCACACCATTCATTATAGGAGAAATGGTGTATTTGTCTACAAAATACTTAAAATCCATACAACTCTGTAAAAAACTTGGACCAAAATATATAGGGCCTTTTCCAATTAAAAGAATCATAAACCCAGTAACAGTAGAATTAGAATTACCCAAGAATCTTAGGCAAATACACCCAATTTTCCACTGCAGTTTGCTGAAAAGAGAACAACAGTCACCCTTACGGCCAAAAATCCCCCCCCACCAACACCAATCATGATAGAAGGCGAACAACACTTTGAAATAAGGGAAATCCTGGACTCTAGAAAATATCATGGGTCAACTCAATACCTAGTAGCATGGAAGCACCTCCCCGCCTCTCACAACGAGTGGGTCCATAAACATCATGTCAAAGCCCCGAAGCTTTTAAAGAAGTTTCATACAGAGTATCCTAACAAGCCAGACTAACTTTTATACCTGTTTTGTTTTCTCTACAGGTGGACCTCTCTTATTTTTAAGGGGAGCCGGATGTCAGAATCCAATTATATTTTATTTCTAACTAATCTACTCTGGGAAAACCCAATTCTTACTCTCTTTTGGATTCTGTCATACTACAAAGGGGGGGGGGAGTAAACATGGGTGTTTATGACTGGCATTCCTCCTATCAACTACAAAGAAACATCCTCTGTGGATTCCCTCTCTGGAGTACTAACCATAACAATACGGCAATCAGCCTTTGATCTCACTCCCTATGAAGCTTCCTTTTACCGGCAGCAAGGGAAAAGGGGGGGAAGATTGCAATGTTTGGGATCCGATGGATTTAACACCCAGCCATCTGCCAATTTGGATTGACCGGAAGGAATGTGGGGTGGGACTGCTTGGGAACACTTTAAAACATTGAATGATCAGGGGGATCCCCCAGATCCTGTCTAGCACTCCTTCAGTCAGTTTTTCTTAATAAAGATTCCTGTTGGAAAACCCGTTCCAAGAGTTCTGTCTTCTTAAGATGTAAATTGAGGGGGGTCCTTACACTATGTGACATACGTATAGATTTAATATCTTTATTTTCATTAAGAGGATATATTGCACATATATTTTACATACCATCCTAGAACTGAAATGGTTGCAATTTCTGTCCCTTTTTTTTTCATTTAAGATGATAGCTCACTGGAGCCTGAAAGTGGAAGGACTTTTGTTGTGTCATATTGAACCCTGCTTCGTACTAGGAATTCAGAGCCAGCATCTGGCAATTACTGTCTACAGATAAGAACCCAGATTTTCTGGCTTCTTCTGAGTTTCTGTGCTTTGAAAAACAGAAGATTGTAGTTCATGAGGTAGAATGTGAACATATTTTTGACGTTTGTTCTATTCAGTCTTTTTCTTCCCAGCTCTATTCTTTGTACAATTCAAAGCTGCTCAAGATCCAGTGGGGTTAGAAATGTGCCATTGATTTCCTCCCCTTCCACTGCCACATCATTGCATCTTTCCTGCTGTTCCTGTAATAAAACCCTCCCCCCTTCAGCTTTGTAACTAATTTCTAACAAATTGTAATCATCCTTGCCTCCTTTTAAATTTTCTAAATTTTTAATTTTTATGTTCTGTTTTTATATTTTAACATTTTACTGTACACCTTCAACCCCCCCCCCCTGAGGAAAATAGGTGGTCAAAAATGTAAAAAATAAATAAATGCATAAAATAATAAATAGTCTATAAAATAGGTAATATACAGTAGAATCTATTAGTAGAATAGAATTTATTAAATACTACAAATCTAGCTATATTATCCTGGGTTGTTTGGTGACCTTAAATATTAAAAAAATACTTTTGGGAACTGTAGAACTCTGTTGGTCAATATATAGTAAATATGAGCATTGTGTACTTTATCTTGAGAATAACAAAAGAATGAAAAAACATTTCACATGCAAGTTCTCCCCAGAAAAAAAGTCAATATATTCTGTGACTAGTTCAACATAAAGATTTTCATCAGGTTCATTTTAAATAATATGGATATTTCTTGAATGTTCTCTGCTATAATTTCTCTATTTTTTTTATAATATTCATGATGTCCATCATAATTACATTATTAACTGACTATTATAGTAACATGGTATATATGATTGGCTTAATTCATTTTCTTTTGCAATTAGTAGCTGCACTTTATGTATGCTGATCTTGTACTGTGTAGTGCCTGCTCACCCACCTGACTGTGTTTAGCTGCCTGTGTGCCCTCCTGTCCCTGGTGGCAACCACCCCAGGCCCAACTGTGCCTGTATTGTGCTGCTTCAGCCAATTCTACATCCTCCATCTACTGGCAACAGCCACTCCTGGCCTGGCTGCTTTTTCTGGACTGCAATGGCTGCTTGCACACCTGCCACCCTCCAAGAGCACCTATCCCCACATCTGGCCATGCTGTGCCACAGCAGCCACTTACCTGCCTGCCAGCCTGCTTAGAAGCTGCCTGAAAGTCACAATTTCCTGCTGACTTCCCCATTGATTTTGCTTATTGGAAGTTGAAAGATAGTTGCACGGAAGTCTTCACTTAACAGTTCATGATCTTTGGTTAACCACAGGAGTGAGAATTACCAGGATTCCCACAGCTAAGTGATGTGGTCACGTGATGTCATGCTTTATGACAGCATTGCTAAGCGACAGAAACGCTGGTCCTGATTATCATTGTTAACCGAGTACTACCTGTACAGGTTTATATTTGCTGAATACCTCCCACAAAAGACTCTTTATGGTGTGGTGTTCCCTGCTCAACGCTCTTAGAGGGATGATATAATGAAACTACCCTCTCAGACTGTTTATGTCTCTATGATGACTGATCATGTCCTTTTCTACCGTCAGTATTATAGAGATATTTGTACAGTGCTTATTTTTCTACTTTTGACAGAAATGCAGTTGCTAAAATCAATTTGTACTTTTTTCTTCTAGGGTATAATGAATTATATTGGAAAGTTTGTGTAGCAGTGTGAATGATCCATCGGGCATTGTAGATATAAATTTCCCACAGTTTAACTTATGATATCAAATCAAATGCAGATTTAAAATAGATGAAACTGCATGAGCTAGGTTTAGTTTTATATATTTCTCTACTAAATATTGTAAAACAAATGCATGATGAATGGGAGAATAATTAATAAATCCATACTAGATAGACAACTGTTATTATTCATATATAAGTTGCATGACCCCTCACATCCTGGACATAAACTATTTCAACTTCTTACCTCAAGACGATGCTATAGGGCATGGCACACCAGAACGACTAGACATAAGGACAGCTTTTTTCCCATGCCGTCACTCTGCTTAACAACTAATTCTTACAACACTATCAAAATACTTAGTAAAGCTGTATTACTATGATACTCCTCATCTTTCCTATTACCTGTCCTTATCTTCTTATGACTATAACTTTGTTGCTTGTATCTTACAATTTATATTGTTTTTTTTGGTACCCTAGTATGATTTATGTTGTTTGCTTATCTAGTATTCTATGACTATCAATAAGTGTTGCATCTTATGATTTATGATGAAGTGTTGTATTTATTATGAATGTATTTTCATGTTGTATATGATCATGACAATTTATGATGAATGTATTTTCATGTATATGATCATGACTATCACTATTACTTGTATGTACACTGAGAGCTTATGCACCGGAAACAAATTCCTTGTGTGTCCAACCACACTTGGCCAATAAAGAATTCTATGTAAAAATTCAGTTTAGTTCAATAGGCATCTTGCAGTAACAATCCCATTAGTGTGAGGAGTGAGATGGATTGAATTCTCTATCATTAATATCATTTATCATTAATATCATCTATCATTTAATGTTTATATAAATTCCCTGGTGGTCTACCAGAACACTCCTGATTTTTTCCCACTAAAGTTAGCACATAGATATATCTCCATGCTACTTTATGCAGATGATGCAGTCCTTCTGTCCCAGACTCCCATTAGGTTAAAATGTGAATTAAGATAATTTCCCATTCATGTCACAGGTGATGAATTAACAAATTATGAAAAGACAAAAATATTGGTATTTGCTAAGTATCCAGAACCCATGGTAATTAAATGGACATAAAATTGAACAAGCTAAAATTTTCAGATACTTCAGAATTGCCTCCTGGGTCTCAGGGAGGAGAAATGCACATATGAATTATGTAGTTCAGAATGCTGAAAAATCAGTCTTGCAATTTTTTTTTTTTTACAGAACAAGAGATGTCTTGTTTAATCTGGCCTTCCTAAAGTTATTTACAGCTAAAGCATGTAAATAACTTGTATGGTGCATAACATGGCCCAGGTGTCAACTATTCAAAATCAGAAATTGTGCAATCCAAATTATTAAGAAATGTGCTCTAGATATAATCCTGTGTCTCTAATATTGCTCTCCATTGTGAAACAGACAATGAAGATCAAATTGAAAATCTAGCTAATCTTCTTCACGTGTTGACTGAATCAACCTTTTTCCTCATAGGATTGATCCCCCCCCCTTGTAAGATTAGTATCAAGACTGATTTGCACTTTCACCTATATTCCGCTTTGCATGCAGCTTGACAAAGAAAAGGGAGGAGATGTGATGGAATGCAAGGGTGGGGGCAATTGCACCTGAGCCTCATCTGTTCCCATGAGAGAATGTTCCAACCCAAGGACACATCGAGCAGGTTGACTTGCACCCATAACAAAATTAACAGAAGTGATTAGTAGATGTAATGGACTGGGGGTGACCCATAGGGAAAGGGGGGGAAATTATGCTAGGGCTTGCACGGGAAACCCAGAGCTTTTCCTGTGCCAATATGGGTTATTCAGTAAAGTTTATTGGTAAAATAATGCCCCAGGAGTTTCTTTTTCTGGATCCTCCAACTGGACAGTTGATAATTAGAAGATAATTTTAATGAGGTATCTTTTAGACCAGAGATCCCCCACCTCTGAGCTGCAGCCCACTAGTGGGCCATGACCTGTTTGCAACTGGGCCGTGGAAATGGGTGAGTGTGCCCACGCATCCCCACTTGTGCAAGCAGTGGGTGAGGGCGTGCACACACACTCCATTTGTGTGCACGCCACTCATGCAAGTGGAGCTGTGTGTGTGTGCTGGATGCATGCGCGGGGAACCATCACTTTCCCTCCCCCCGCCGGTCCACAAAGCCAGAAAGGTTGGGGAACTCTATTCTAGACAAATTGTACAGGTAATCCTGGAACTATACCGGCTGTTTAATGATCATTAGAAGTTACAACACATTTCAAAAAAGTTATGACCCGTCCTTGAAATTACAACTTCCACCCTATCACATGACTACTTTTATGTCTGGTTGTAGCATTTCACGGTCATGTGACTGAGGTTTTTTTTTTGTGGGTTTCTGTCAAAAAACAACCTTAAAATTGAGTGCAGTCATGTGGTGCCTCAAATTATAACTCCAATGACTTCTGATCAAAATTCTGGGCTTCATTGTGATCGTAAGTCGAGGACTATCTGTACTTTCATGGCTTTTTACAGGATTCTTCCCTCCCTTGGGATATGAACAAGCCAAGAGAATTCTGACCCAACATGTTCTGGACATGGAAATCAACAAGACCAGCCTCTCCTACCCAGGAACATTTTTTCTGGTCTTATATTTTCAGATTGGCAAGATACTTAGATTGGATCACAATGTTTCAGTTGAGAAGAGCATTAATAATTAATCAATTTAATGTTCTGCCTTCATCTATTCTGGAAGGCAGACACAAATAATTCCATATGCTGCCTGGCTATGGCTATGTAATACAGGTGCTGTAAAATCTATTGCCCACATTTTATTATTTTTATAGGGGAATTACAGTCTCTTATAGTATTTTCCTTGAAGTATCCAAGTCATTTTGATATCTTCTATAATACAGACTCTTTTTTTGGCTCCAAATAGACTCTTATCTCCCTGGATATTGCCAAATTCTATTATGCTGCCAGTAAGATAGGATCCAAGCTTACTAATCCCCACATTTGTCAGTATAGTACAACTGTGGTTAAATCTTGAGTAATTCTGAATAGATATACACAAAATATTTTATTTTTGCCTACTTCTGTCTTAAAATTTCAGTTTTAAATGTCACTAATATTGAGTACTTAGGACAAATAACAGTTTCAAATAACAATTGTTTCCTAATATTAGAGATTGATTATTGCTATAACAATAGTGGTAAAATTCTTTTCTATTTCTTTAGCTTGTGTTTTGTATCTGGCCTTCCTCTTTTATTTTTATGTTGTTTGTTGATTGTTATGTTTTATACTGGTCTTTAAACAAAATTAACTTTGAACTTGATACTAATTTCTCAGTTGGCATGTACTGTAGGTAGTACTAATGTTGGCCATTGAGTATAATAACATTTTGTTGCAATAGTCTTGATTCTGCAGAAGTACACAGTAATGATTAATACAGGCTAGTAGTAATTTGGCTTCTTTCTGAATAGTTGAGTAAAAATTCTGAGATATAGAGTATTTGTAGCCTCCAGTCTGGAACTTCTCTTATATGTCTGTGGGTCTTTTTTCCAGTCCTTTAGTTGTATTTCTAGCATCACATAATTCCTTCATGTTTGGTAGGGAAGCTGTTTTATCTTTTTGGCATGCCAGTTTTGCTTCTGACTTCCCAGGAATTGAGAGGTTGTATTGTTCACTTTCATTGGCCCTACCAAAGTTAGATGTTGCCTCACCCTTAGTTGGTTCTATGCTTAGCGTTATACTGTAATGAAACACTAGTTCACAAAAAGCAAAGCACTCTTCTAGGTACAAATTAAAATAAATAAATAAATAAATAATTGCACACTGAAATATAAAAAAAAGCTCTTTAGACTTTAACCTACATTTTTGCTACAGCAATTGTGCAATGAAATCTTCCTCAAATGCATGGAATATTGTCCTGTGGAATATAGGAACATTCCCTTCCATTAGGGTGGAGCATATTATTGTGGCGTAGTAATGTAGTCCAGCCTATGCTTTAATCAATTTTTGAATCTTTAAAGTACCACAAGGCTTTATTATAGCTGAATTGTACAATACCACCCCCATGTTACATATAATAAATAATATGGCATCAATCTAGACATATTAGCAATCTAATATGCTCCTTTAAAAGTCTCTCTAAATGCTCAAATTGATTTGTACCTTCAAGTGATCATAAGATGTAAGATGGTTCATGCATTAAAACACTTCCTTGTCACAAGGAATTCAGCAATTTAGAATTTCTTTTTACTGTTCCCTAACTAAACACAAAAAACCCCCCAACAAGAATACACAACATTATAAAAGAAAAAAGGAACAAAAACAGGGCATATATTCAGATGCATACATACGTACATTTGTATAATAAACCTTTTAATGAATGGAGGCCATAATTAGTTACAATCATCCATAGCTTATCTATATTGATCAATTCTGCAGACCGTTTAAATAATTGGAGCTGCATGTTTTTCTTTCTAATGCTTTCTAATGTCTTAACTGTAAGTAAAGTATAGAAAATCTTTGTTTATTCAGATGTCAACTCCCATGAGACAGGATAAACTTTAAAATAGTATAAACATCTGAAAATATCGAATCTCAAAGTTTAGTTAATGCATGTAATACAGGTAACACTTTTCCTAAATGGAACAGTTGTTGGACACTGTAGAAAGATGTTTAAATAAGTTATTAATTGTACTGCATCTCCAACATTAGCCTTTTTATATAAATGCAGTGATGTCATTATTTGTTGAAAAAGATATAATCTATAATCTAAAAACTGGCCGTTCTCTAGAGTTATGCGTAGTGAGGATTTCTGAAGGGTGCAAAAGACATTTTTCATTTCTGGCATCAAGTTTAATTAAATATATGTTGCTAAATAACTTTTATTCCTGAGTTGTTGTAGTTGAATTACAGTAGTTAGTAATACCGCTATCTGTCAAAATACTCTGAAATATTGCAATATGTCAAATATATATGGTGGGATGATGTTTTCAGCCTACAGACCCTAAACATTAAATATTATTTGAGGATGCTAGCTCAAGGGGGAAAATGTAAAATCAAATTTTATGCTTTGTTATTTGAGTTTCTTTGAAACTTACTGACTATAAAATAAAGCTACACATTTCATAAATTTAACTAGCTTAAAATAAAACAAATCTTAAAATTAAACTTATAAAAATAATACTGTGTGATAAAAAGGCAGATAGCTGAGGCTATACTGTTTGCAAGCAAAATGAACAAACATTGGAATGCCTAGTGGAAAAACACTTTATAGCACATTTTCCAGACCATAAAAGTGTTCTTTTAAGCAGAGCATCTCCCCTGGAAAGGCTCTGTTCTAGACCAAAGAATTTTCTCTAAATACTGTATTTGAAGTTTTTTGTCTAAGGTAGAAGATAGATGAGAATGAGGATGATGAAAACAGTAACAATGTATGTGAGACAAAGCCATACAATATACAGACTTATGGGTGTGATTCAGTGTGTTGATTGTCACCTATATAGCTAGCATATGACCAGGCTCTTCGAGGAACCACCTGTCCCTATTGTTTCTGCCTGCCCCATCAGGTCTATTGGGGAGGACATGCTCTGGATACCTTCAATCCAATAATACCACCCTGTTGGACCCAGAAGTCACGCCTTCTCTATGACAGCACCTGCCCTGTGGAACAGCATTCCCCACCTGGAGATTCAGATGACCCTGACCATGTTAACCTTTGATAAGGCTCTAAAGACCTGGCTTTTTTCCAGATATTTGGGCCAGATAGTTAGGTGAGCTCTGCTGTTGATGTGTTTTTTCGCTTTGAGACATATTATATACTTTAGATGTCAGGGATCATGATGTTTTAAACGAGGTATTCTGTTGGGAGTCACTGTTGTAAGATGGTTAGCCAAAATAATTGTTTAAAAATAGAAATAAAATATATGAAGTATTACTTTGGAACACAGCAATTCACTCATATTTAGCCTATTTACAAAATGCTAAGTATTCCAGTAGAAGATGTTAGCAATCCAGTAATATGAAACAATGCAGTTATTTAACATCAGAGCATTTTCTTTCAAGAAAACAAACAACTCCTGCATTTGGTATAATTTTAGGATCTTTAATGATGCAATTGCTAGGCTATTACACTGATAGCAATTTTATAGTGCTATTAGAGATTCTGTAGTTTTGGATAATATATAGTAATCTAAGTTTGCAATGTAGCATGTGTTGAGAATTTGATTATTATCATTATTTACCATGTGCATTCATGGAAATAAATGCATGGGTGTTTTTTATAGTACATTTTACATGTTTGTCTTTGTTATAGTTATTATAATGACTCAAATTTGAAATGTCAATTGACTAGGAATTTTTTTGTTACTTTTTTGTGAGTTTAATAATTAATAGACAATTCTTGTCAGTAAGAATTAAATTACTGCTGACTTGCTAACTGGTGTTGTTCCGTATATGGTGCAGTAAAAACGTCTTTGGTGTTGAAACATTGTAGTGTTAACCCTATTGAATATTTTATGGCTTGTTAATTGGAAGAATATAGCTGACAAAAATGTCTCTGTTCCTACAGTCTGTAATATATTAATTTGGTTGGTCATTTTCATTATCTTCCCTTGTCATCCTTATTCATGGATTGCTGTGGAAGGGTATAAGCTAGCATTGTGCCTGGCAACTGTTACCTAGTGACAGCTTCAGCTGTAATAGCCATTGGCTGTGCTTTTGACTGGGACTGAAGGACCGAGTCACCTTCCTGATGGTGAGTTTTTCTGCATCAGCTAATGATGAAGAGGAGCGGCAGACTTAGGTGAAAACTGTAATATCACAAGGAAACATGTAAAGAATAGAAAGAGCACTCTTTCAGCAAACAGGATAGCATCTATACCTCATTTTGAGACAAAAGCTAGTGTATTACCAAATACACTTTCTTATTGCTTTGGGAAGAGAATGCAATCAATATTAATTTTATAGTAGTTTGGACTGCTTACGGAAGCATATCACAGTCAACATGTTATGGATGTCATTAAAAATAAGGATTTTCAGCACTTCGTGGTGATAAGGAACATGAGGCGTGAAACTTAGAAAAGGATGTCTTCTATTCCATTGCTGCAGCAGGAGCAGAGAAAGGAATTCCACACCATGGACTATTAAATAGCACAAGTGTGATTCCAGGACTTTAAAAAGGAAAAGGAAAAAAAAAGAGCCCTTCACCTGAGCTTTAATATAAAATTGAAGTGACTTTGGATTTTTATTTTTTTAAGACTGGATGATTTGCATTTCTTTGGATCTTTAATTAAAAATGCATTTGATTTGTGTAGAAATAGGTTAGAAAGTAAGACTGCTGCATGTATCTAATGCCTGCTTATTAGTGAGTATTGAAAGAACTTTTGTAACCCATGGATGTGTCATTATTGCAAATGTAATGAATAGGTTAATGTTTTGCCACATCATACAAGCCTTTGGAAGCAGATGGTTATTTTAATTGCTAAAGAAAATACATACACAGCATCTGAAAAAATGAATCCAGAAAATAAATGGAATAATACTGTACCATGACAACTTTTCTTGTTAAATCAACATTTCATTAGCTTCTCAGAAAAATGTAGATGAGAGTTAATGATAGCATTGTGTTGAGCATATGAAAAAAAAAATATGGAGATTGCTATAGAGGTGAGAAGTGACTGGGACAGAGCTATGAACTTTACTTTAATGATCCTATGTTGTTGCAGTTGTAGCCTAATTTCAGAAGCCAATGATTTCACTTTGTTTTTCCTGACATTAAATGCAAGACAGTTTTGTGTTCTGTGAGAAGCTTGGATTATCTTGTTGACATTTTCACATTAAGGTCGGCAACGTGTTTCAAACTGAATTAGCTGTTGAAGCTCTAATACTATGCCAGTGTGTGCCTTTTCTTTATTATATTTTATCTTCTTAACTAAACAGAAGATCTAGTTCATCAAAGGGGTGACAGGAGTCTCCATATATCAGTTACTACTTTAACTATATTTCTTAACACATCACCAAAGACTAATGAAGCTAGTTTGCATTCATGTGTTCGAACAATATCCATACAAATGCAGAATTGATTAAGAGATACAAGGAACGCTATGATCTGAAAGCCAAAAGATACCATATACCAGAATAAACATTTTACTGGATTTCTTAGTCACATTGTTCTTAAACAATACTGTTATTTGGTTTAAAAAATAATATATGGAGCATTTTTTAACATGGCTTCCTTTTTAAAAAATTCCTCCCTTCTCCAGGAAAATGTACTTCCAGAATTTTTAACTGCAACATTGTGTATTTCTTTTCTTCCCACCCTACTATTTTTGTATTTCTGCCTTTCAAAAGTGTAGTTTGAATGATTGGCTTTGTTTAAAAGTGCCTTGTACTTTGCTGAGAAAGGAAAGAGTACAGGAAGAAGCTGGATAGTGGCCTTTCTGCCTGCTTTCTTGATTTCAGTGCTGACTATTCAGAAACAATGTTAATATTTACATGGAGAAACTGAAGCACAGAAAAAAAATTAGCAGGTGAACAATGGATCGCTAGTAACTGGAATTCTGACTATATTGTCAAATAATACAAACTATGAACCAGTTCACATGGACTGAATGGAAAAATCTGGATATGAACGATAGTAATGTGAATGTATCTGAGCATCTATCCTGCCCTTTTGGATTTGGACATTATAACACCATTGACATTTGCATCCTTGAGACTATTGTTATTATCTTACTAACATTTTTAATTATTACTGGTAACTTAACAGTAATTTTTGTCATTCACTGTGCTCCACTTTTGCATCATTATACCACCAGCTACTTTATTCAGACTATGGCATATGCTGATCTTTTTGTTGGGATTAGTTGTTTAATTCCTACTTTGTCATTGCTTCACTATTCTGTAGGTGTTCATGAGTCCTTAACTTGTCAAATTTTTGTGTATGTCATTTCTGTATTGAAAAGTGTTTCTATGGCCTGCCTTGCTTTCATTAGTGTGGATCGCTACCTTGCAATCACAAAACCACTCTCCTATAACCAGTTGGTCACCCCCTGTCGATTGAGGATCTGCATTATTTTGATTTGGCTATACTCGGGTGTTATCTTCCTGCCTTCCTATTTTGGTTGGGGAAAGCCAGGTTATCATGGAGACATTTCTGAATGGTGTGCAGCTTCTTGGCTCACCAATGCCTATTTTACTGGATTTATTGTGTGCTTACTCTATGCTCCAGCTGCCTTTATAATCTGTTTTACATATTTCCACATATTTAAAATTTGCCGGCAGCACACCAAAGAGATAAATGACAGGAGAGCTCGGTTTCCTAGTCATGAAGTAGATACTGCTGCAGAAACTGAACATAGCCCAGATAGCCGCTATGCTATGGTTTTATTTCGTATAACCAGTGTGTTTTATGTGCTCTGGCTTCCCTACATTATATATTTCATGCTAGAGAGCACTAAGGTGCTGGAAAATCCAGCACTCTCTTTTGTAACAACCTGGCTTGCTATTAGCAATAGTTTTTGTAACTGTGTAATATATAGTCTGTCAAATAGTGTTTTTAGGTTGGGACTGTGGAGATTGTCAGAGACAATATGTTCAGCTTGTATATGTAAAAAAGACAACGTGGTTCGAGAGCCCGTTCCTAGAAAACGGGCTAACTCTTGTTCGATCTAAGGGGGAAAAAATAGGCAGTCATATACAATCTGATGTATAGACTTTGTAATATTTGTATGTTGCCAGCTTAAAATTTCAAGAAGTAATATTCATTGTAAACACGAATTATATTTTGCAAGAGTAAGAAAACATTGCTGGAATGGTCATAAATGGGGACTAAGTTGGAAGTGGAAGCCAAGCTTCCAGCAGACTGAACTTAAACCCAGACTAGCTTTAATAACAAAATTGTCACTTATGAATATGTAGAAAACTGTGGTAGTAATATAAGTACTGTATGTTATGTTAAAATGCTTATTTGTGGAGGAATACATTTTATTTTTTTCTAATGTAATATATAAAGATGAACTAATTTTATTTTGTTCTTTTGGAGTCTGTGACCGAATTGTTCGGACACATTTTTGCTGTTCAGAGCAGAGCATGCATTTAGCATGCATATGAAACTGTTTTAAAATGTACATTTTGTATTCTGTATCATGTGGTTTCCCTAAACTATTATTAAATCATTGTTTAACACCTGGAATAAATAATTTTAAAATTGACTGTAAAGACCTTTTTGTTTTTCTGAAAAAATCCTATTCAGGTTCTAAAAGCGTTAATGCCAAATGCAAGTCAAAGTACTTTGTTATGTAATAGTATGCAAATTCTGAAATTCAAGTAAAAAGGAATTTGTATCTAAATTTCTGTAATTAATGTAAGGACATTAAAAATATTGGACAGGAACCAACTAAAATGTAGCAATGTGTTTTGATTTCTACAGAACAATTGAGAACACATAATCTCATTTAGTTTCATTAAAACCAGTGTGATTTATATAGCTTAGTTTTATATAGGGTTTGCTCCAAAAATATCAGTAAATCATATTAAAAATCTTAGCTCAAGCTGTTATTGAGTTTTTACATGTGGCCCACATTTTTAATGTCAACACTGTAATTTATTATTTCATGACAGTCCATACTGTGAAAATCTTTCTGTAACCTTTTGCAGTAAAGATATATTTAGAGTAGAATAGAATAACAGAGTTGGAAGGGACCTTGGAGGTTTTCTAGTCCAACCCCCTGCTCAGGCAGGAAACCATATACCAGGGGTCGGCAACCTTAAATACTCAAAGAGCCACTTGGACCCATTTCCCAGAGAAAAGAAAACACTGGGAGCCGCAAAACTTGCGCGTGCACGAGGGGGGGAGCTTGATTGAAGAGTTTACTTAAAAAGAAATAGAGGCTGCTGTGCATGAGTTCTTACCTGGCAAGCTGGCTTCACGCTGTTCTCCAACAAGCTGACACACATTCTTATTGGGCTGGCTCTCTCCTGCCCTTGGTCTGCCAGTCCTCTTCCTCCACTCAGTGTGAGTGAGTGAGTGAGTGAGTGTGTGTGTGTGTGTGTGTGTGTGTGTGAGAGAGAGAGAGAGAGAGAGAGAGAGAGAGCTGCTGCTTCCTGCTGAGACACAGCAAAGGGAGGAGCCCCGCCCAATAAGCTTGTCAGCTTGTCCGAGAACAGCGTGAGGCCACTCTCTTTTTTACACACACACACACACACACACACACACAGAGAGAGAAAGAGAGAGAAAAAGAGAGAGAGAGGCGCAAGTGCCTCTCTCTGTCTCTGTCTCTCTGCAAATGGCGGAGGAGGCTGGGAGCTGCAGGAGAAGGCTCAAAGAGCCACATGCGGCTCCGGAGCCGCGGGTTGCCGACCTGTGCCCTATACCATTTCAGACAAATGGTTGTCCAATCTCCTTAAAAACTTTCAGTGTTGGAGCATTCACAACTTTGGGAGACAAGTTGTTCCACTGATTAATTGTCAGGAAATTTCTTCTTAGTTCTAGGTTACTTCTCCTTGATTAGTTTCCATCCATTGCTTCTTGTCCTGCCCTTAGATGCTTTGGAAAACAGCTTGACTCCCTCTTCTTTGTGGCAACCCCTGAGATATTAGAACACTGCTATCATGTCACCCCTAGTCCTTCTTTTCATTAAACTAGACATACCCAATTCCAGCAACCGTTCTTTATATGTTTTAGCCTCCAGTCCCCTAATCATCTTTGTTGCTCCTCTCTGCACTCTTTCTAGAGTCTCAACATCTTTTTTACATCATGGTGACCAAAACTGGATGCAGTATTTCAAGTGTGGCCTAACCAAGGCATTATAAAGTGGTATTAATACTTCACGTGATCTTGATTCTATCCCTTTGTTAATGCAACCAAGATCTGTGTTGGCTTTTTTGGCAGCTGCAGCACACTGCTGGCTCATATTTAAGTGATTGTCCACTAGGACTCCCAAGATCCCTTTCATAGCTACTACTATTGAGCGAGGTACCACCCATACTGTACCTTACTTTTTTCATCATTGAATTTTATTTTGTTAGATAGCGCCCAATGTTCAAGTCTGTCAAGATCCTGTATCTTAAGCCTATCTTCTGGAGTGTTGGCTGCCAGCTTGGTGTCATCTGCAAATTAGATGAGTTCTCCATCTATCCCCTCATCCAAATCATTGATGAAGATGTTGAAGAGTAGTGGGCCTAAAACAGAACTTTGTGGTACCCCACTGCATACTTCCCTCCATATAGATGCAGTTCCATTGAGGACTACACGTTGATTGCGGTTGGTCAGCCAGTTACGAATCCATCTGGTGGTGATGCTGTCTAACCCACATTTTTCTATCTTATCAAGTAGTAGGTTGTGGTCTACTTTATCAAATGCCTTACTGAAGTCCTCTAATCCATTAATTTTGTCACCTTATCAAAGATTGCAATAAGATTCGTCTGGCATGATCTGTTTTTGACAAACCCAAAGTTATGACTTTGTTTGCCTCTAGGTGTTCACTGATTCGTTGCTTGATTATCTTTTCCAGAATCTTCCCAGGTATTTGAGATCAGGCTGATAGGTCTGTAGTTTTCTGGATCTATTTGTGCTTAGTTGTGCTAATAGTAAAAAAGAAAAGCATTTGGTATATTTTCAAAATTGGTTTCTTAATTTCAGAACTCAAGTTTCAGAACTCAATATTTCTGAGAGATCTAGACCAAAGTCTGATATGTACTGAATAAAGGTCTCCATTTTGGTATATATTCAATAATTTTACAGGTTATTTAGAATGAAAATGCATCTATGAATGAAATTAGTTGTCTGAAAGAAATTGGGAGAGAGAATTTGTTCCCACAGGAGACAACTTAAACTCTCAATATCTTTTTGACAAGGGTTTCCTATTGCCAAAGGAGATTCATAGAGTGGAAATAGTATTCATGGGTTTGAATTTATTCAAGATACTTGCTGTATTTAAACTTCAAGTCTAAAAAATGGGCGAGTGATGTTTTACTTTAGCTTATCTTTGTGATTTTTATTAGTTGGGAATTGTCTGGAGACTAATTAAGTTTTCACTAGGGTGTAATGGCTTCATGTCCATTTCAAGTTTAGGTATGAAAATGAGATGCCTAGAACAGGGCTTTTCAACCTTTTCACCCATTGTACCACTTTTAGGATAAGGCAACATCCGAGTACCACCACTCGCCCAGCAAGGTGTCAAAAACTTGACCCCCCCCCCCCAAAAAGGAAAAAAATGATAAAGTACAGGTAGTCCTCGACTTACAACAATTTGCTTAGTGACTGTTCGAAGTTACAATGGCACTGAAAAAAGTGACTTATGACCATTTTTACACTTATGACTGTTGCAGCATCCCCAGGGTCATGTGATTTACATTCGGATGCTTGGCAACTGATTCATACTTATGACATTCACAGTGTCCCAGGGTCATGTGATCACCTTTTGCAACTTTTTGACAAACAAAGTCAATGGCGGGGGGGCAGCTCATCACTCAGGTTGCAGGATGCCTGTGTGGGGGGAATCCATTGGTCTCTGGTGGAGGGGGGGTGGGACTGGGGTGGGTGCCCTCCTTCCCTCCCTCTCTCCCATTGTCCTTCCTTCTTTCCTTCCTTTCTTCCCTCCTTCTTTGTCCCTTCCTCCTTCCCTCCCTCCTTCCATTGTCCATCCCTCCCTCCCTCAGGTTGCAGGGTGCCTGTGGGGGGGGAATCCATGGGTCTCTGGTGGAAGGGGGTGGGACTGGGGTGGGTGCCTTCCTTCCCTCCCTCTCTCCCATTGTCCCTTCCTTCCTTTTTTCCTTCCTTCCTTCCTTCCTTCCTTCCTTCCTTCCTTCCTTCCTTCCTTCCTTCCTTCCTTCCTTCCTTCCTTCCTTCCTTTCTTCCTTTCCTTCCTTCCTTCCTTCCTTCCTTCCTTCCTTCCCTCTTTGTCCCTTCCTCCTTCCCTCCCTCCCTTCCATTGTCCCTCTCTCCCTCTCATTGTCCTTCCCTCCCTCCCTCTATCACTCAGTTTTAATTTCTTCGATGCTGGTTCCTTTGCTGAATCACTTTCCTTTTGCGATCGCGCTCGGTGCAGCCGGGAGCCCAGCACAGCCGCCGTTCTTCCGCAGGGAGAGGAGAGCGCAGGCAGTGGAGGAGCGCACGGGGCGGGGAAAGGGCCGCGGCTGCCAGACTCCTTCTGGTGCGTTGCGCACGGCCGCAGCTGGAGAAAAGCAGCGAGCGGGGAAGCGCTCATTCATTGCTGCAGCCAGCCCCGAGGAAGAGCCGGCACAACCCCCAGGCGAATCCCGCTTGGCTACATTCTTTGCAGCCGAAAGAAGGGCTTTGATCCCGCTTCCCCTTCGCTCCGGCCGGGTCCGTGAATGCCAGATCTAACCCCAGGGCGGTTCGAAAGGCCAGCAGGCTGGCTGGGGGTTTTGGGGTGGAGACATGTGAGCCTTCCTCTGTCTTCTTGAATCTGGCTTTGATCCCGCTTCCCCTTCGCTCCGGCCGGGTCCGTGAATGCCAGATTCAAGAAGTCCGTGAATGCCAGAAGAAGCAAAGAAGCGCTGATCAGCTGGAAAGCGGGCTGATCCTGGCGCTTTCCCTGGGCCCCCCCACAGCCCCAGAGAAGCGCCGATCAGCTGGAAAGCGGGGCTGATCCTGGCGCTTTCCCTGGGCCCCCCCACAGCCCCGGAGAAGCGCCGATCAGCTGGAAAGCGGGGCTGATCCTGGCGCTTTTCCTGAGCCTCCCCCACAGCCCCGGAGAAGCGCCGATCAGCTGGAAAGCGGGCTGATCCTGGCGCTTTCCCTGAGCCCCTCCCCACAGCCCCGGAGAAGCGCTGATCAGCTGGAAAGCGGCGCTGATCCTGGTGCTTCCCCTGAGCCCCCATAGCCCCCAAGCATTTTTTTACTCACCTGCTTTCAGCTGCACTCCCTTTCTCCTTTTGCTTCTCTGCCTTTGTTTGCTTCTCTGCCTTCGTCACGTGTTTGGGGTAAAAAAAAAAAAAGTTCCATGAGACTTTCTAACTTCTCGGGAGAAAGTCTCATGGAACTTTTTTTTTTGTCTCACAAACACATGAAGGCCAAGAAGGACGGGAGAAAGGGAATGCTGCTGAAAGCAAGTGAGTAAAAAACCGCTTGGGGGAGGCGAGGGCATCTGGGTAGGGGCGGGGACCCAGGCAATGTGTCCTGCAGCTCCAACGGAATCTCCCCTGAAGACTGCGTGAGGCTGCCTGCCACCCCCAAGGCCGCCGCCAATCAGCTGGAGCTGCGCGCTTTGATCCTGGGCTCTTAGTAGGACCCAGGCAATGTGCAGTTCCAGCTGACTTGCCACAAGCCCTGTGCAGCACTGCTGCGCTTCACCTCATCCACTTTTACCCTTTTGTTTACATTTTTTTTTTAAAAAAATTGTTTTACTTTTTTTTTTACATTTTTTTTTACATTTTTTTCAACCCGTCCTACGCGTACCACCAGCCAGGTGCTTGCGTACCACTGGTGGTACACGTACCACGGGTTGAAAAGCCATGGCCTAGAATCTCCAGGTAGAATTATATAGAAACTCCCATCCCCACCCAGTATGTGAGATTAACTTGGAATATACTACAGTCAAATTATTAAAAGTGTTAATTTGTTATATTAGAACCTTAATGAAAAAGTAATATTTTTCTTAACTTTTTGGTTATCTTCATATACAACCAAATGTTGGAAAGGAATTATGTAGAGTTCAGTCTGTGTGCACATCAGCAGGATAACCTCCCCAAAGAGAAGATAGCAGCATCAAATTTGGCACTCTAGAGAGCTCAGCAGAAGGAGGATCAGGTTTGAGAATGGGGGAGTTCCAGCTGAAAGCAGTGGGAAAAACCCCCAGAAAAAGAGAACCCCCTGGTTCATTCAAGGCAGCAGTTTGAAATATGGCTAAGTGTCCCATTCTTAAGCCCTCTCCAGTCACATGACCAAAGTGGAGCTGCTGTTGAAAGATTGGAAAGAATCAGTTAAGACATTCCCTGTAGGCTTTCTCTTTAACATCATTTCTACATGATCCCCTTGTTGAGGCATTCATTGAAAAGAGGTTCTTGATCAAGTGTCTTCAGCTGTTTGTGCCATCATTGCTTTAATTTATGTTTACTGTTCAGTTTTGTTTCTCTTTATTCTTTCTAATCCAACAAAATGTTGGAAAGAAAAGCTCAGGACTTTGTCTTTTAGTTGGATATATCTTTGAAAACTGAAAGCACAGAACTAAATTTGGTCTGGAAGAGGAAGCCTGTAAATGGGCTTGATCTAACCAGGCCATACAGAGGAAAATACTCCAGAGGAAAATCCACCAGTGCATCCCTGCGAAGAAGGTGTTATGTTGCTTGCTATTTCACACAGCTGCAAAATAAAGGGAGAGCAAAGACACATCATGCCCCCTCCCCCTCCCCTTATTCAACAAGTTAATTCTTTATCCGAAGGAAAATGCAGTAGTCATGCCTTCTAGGGCTACAGATGGAAAAGAAAGAATTCTTGAAACCATGTTCTGCAGGCTTTGCTTATTTATGTATTAACTCTAGAAAATGATGGAAATTGTTAAACACTGGCGGGATAATTAGTAACAAATTGAATGTCTTAATTCTTAATATGTTATTTTATGAAAATAGAGTTGCTCTATAAAAGAACATAACTATATATTGCAGATAAGCTTCATTTAAATAATTTATATTAACAAAATACATTAAAATGTGATATGTTCTATAGAATTATCATTAAATATCACCTTTTCTATAAGCTAGAACTTTGTCATATCAGTTCTGTTCAGAATGATAAGCACAGATTGCTAGTATAAGACCTGAAAAATCTATACAAGAAACTGTAATAAAGTTTCTAGTTGCCAGTTTCTATTATTGATGCCTTCAGAATGAGAGAGGAAATAGTAGCTAACAACCTCCATTGTGTATAGTACAGCATTTCTTCCAACTACCACTTGAGGCTATCAGAAAGAAAGAAATCAGCAGACCTTTATTGTGCTTCAGTTCCATTATCTACTAAATTACCTGCTGAACTTTTAGCTATTTTTTTCCTCTTCCCCCCCCCTCACAATTACTAATCTGTAAGCCTGAGGGCAGGAATTACCTTCTTTCTGATCTTTGCAAGGTAGCTTGGGAACTCTTTGGGTTGAAGATTAGGATAGCATAAAAATGCTTTTGCTGTTATAAATTCCCAATATATTATTTTTTAAAAAAATTTTTTTAATATTGTGGGCAAATATTACCACTATTCCACAGTTGTTAAGTGGCTTAAATTATAGTCACAAGAAAACAGGAGTGCAAGAAGGAAGTTTTATTAATTTCAGAAATGCTCTAAAATATTGAAGCTTAAATTTTTACCAATAAGCAACTTTTTCCTGCTTGAAAAATGATGTATCTTGAAAAGGGTGTAAGGGGTTAAAAGGGTAAACTAATGGACATCTTTTTAGAAATTATATTGTACTTCCAGTTAAATAAGTATAGAATTGCAGTCTTATTCACCAGGCAAGAAATATTTTGAGGGAAAAAGAAGAGGAAAGATATAAGACTGAAATTTTCTGGAGAAGCTTTTGAAGAATATCTCCAAATTTCTTAACGTAATTAAGGTTTGGGAGTTGTTTAGAGAGAAATAACACCTTGGACATACTGTGTTTCCCTGAAAATAAGACCCGGTCTTATATTTTTTTTGCATCCAAAAGAAGCAGTAGGTCTTGTTTTAAACAAGTTTTATTAATTTCCCAATTTTACAAAGCTCCAGGTGATAGGGAAGCAACATGGTGATTGGGTAGTCCATAATCAAATAACAAGCTCTTTCATGCATATATCAGGTTACATCATCAAAAATTTCCTCTCTATTTCCCTTAGTTATTGTATCACATTGAAATTAATACATTGCTAGTTATAGCTCAGTCGGTTAAGAGATTTATCAATATATTTTAACTTATACGCCTTCATATCCTGTTTTGAATTTTACCTAATTTCAGTTACAGTATTCCAATTAGCTTAATATCCAAAGTCTTTAGATTTCGGGTAACCCAAAGTTCCCTTAGTTCATTACAGAATAATTGTCATATCTAAAATACATTTATTATTTACTCAGATAGATTCTTACTTTATTTCAGAAACATATTCCATTTCTCATCCTAATACTTCATCACTTACTAATAAGATAACCTTTATCATCTCAGTCCAACTTCTATATTATAATCCAAGACTATTATTCTAGTGACTATTTTTTTTATTTCCCTTATAGATCTAAATCCTAAATATTAAATCAATTAGTATCTTTTAAAATCTCCTTAGGCCATTAAGTAAGATTTTAAACTCTTCCATTATAGGTCACATAAAAAAACCATTTTTTAAAGTCTAACTCTAGCTTTCTTTTTGTGCCAAGCAGGCTTCCATAGCAGTGCCTCTAGCTCCTCGGGTGGAGCTCCATTCCTACACATATCGTTTGAATCAAGGGAGACCATCCAATTATCAATTTTTCAAAGGAGCTGGCCCCTTCATAATCATTAGATTGTTGGTCCAATAGTTCAAATCTCCATGTTTGGCTCAATACATCTGTTGTCAGTTCAGTCTGGTCCTCTTCTTCTTCCGGTTTCAGCTGGCTTAAGTAGAAAGTTGTGTTCAATGTTGTAATTGTTGTTTGGCTGTCTGGTTTTTCTGGGTTCTAAATGTGCTGTACATGTAGGTCCTCAGCACCTTCCATCTTAGTGTTGCTTTCTTCAATTTCTGATGCTGTTAAAGTTGCAGTTTTTTTGATTAAGATCAAAGTTTGGGTATCAGGATTCTCAGTAGGTTGTAGCTGGTATTTTTTGAAGTCCACTTTAATATTAATTCCTTCCTCTTCTGTTGCCTTTTGGATTGTAGGTTCATCAGTTGGAATCTGGGCTGCATTTTGTAGCTTTAAGGTGGTGCCTTTATTTTTCAGTCTGGAATTCATTAGCTCAGTAGCCTCAAGGATTTTTTCAAGTATCAGTTTGTAGTTAAGTTGTGGGTAGTGTTCCTCCATTTCTATGGTGTTTACAGATAGTCCTTTAGTGGAGGCTATTTTTAATAAAAGTCAATAAATGTCCACCTCCACTATAGAGAATTGTTTTCACCACCCAGCTGTTTCAAGTTCTTATCTTTTTTGACAGTGTCAAGGCCAAATCTTAGTCTCACAGGTCTCCCAGTCAAAAAGAAATTCACTTACTGTACCAGATTTCACCACAAGATGTCCCCAGTGACAAGTCTTTCCCAAACTCAGGTTAGGCTTTTATCCAGTTTAAAAAATATTCTTTTTTTTCCAGCTTAACAGATAAGTAAAGTAATAGGTCCCTGTAAGAAGAGGAATCTTTTGGGGTCCCAAATATCCCAAAATTACAAGTCCAATTGTTTAGTCATTTAGTTTAGTTATTCTTTTTTTTTTATAGCTTTATGTTCCCAGAATAGGCAGGAGCTGCCAAGTTAGAAAGGGGGAAAAAGTTTCCAAAGGGTTTTACAGGAAAGTGGTTGGGATGCAAGAAAGGTAAGTTAAGGTCTCACCCAATTCCTCCATGTTGCTTTCGTCGTGCTTGGTAGTGCTTTTGGCTTTTGGCTGGTACAGCTTAGTGATCGGCCATGTTAATGGCTGATCTTTTCTTTGTCGGTCCAGAGGAGCTGCCGCTCTTCCGCGATCTGTCAAGGGTCCTCCTCAGCGGTGGTCGCCCCTCCAGGGCGACCTTCGACCCTTTTCAAGGTTTTCCGACGGAGGAAAACTGGATGGCGGAGAGAACGCTCTCTCCGCGCGTCCGCTGGTGCCGTGATCGCAAACCGGAAGCCCAGTAGGTCTTATTTTCCAGGGATGTCTTATTTTTTTCCCGACACCTGCCTTGTCTCGCAGCAGCGGCAGCACTGAAAGACTCGTCCAGGAGCCCGTGTGGCCGCTGGCCCACTTCTGTGGCTGCTCGCGGCAGGAGGCCACGTGGTCCATTACATTGTGCTGCCACCATGAGGCGAGGAAGGTGGGGGAGGGGGTGGAGCTGCCCCAAGAACCCAGTAGACGCCCAAACACTTTTTGCCCAGAGGGAGACTAGAAGCTTTGTCTGCTTGCAAATGGGGCACTTAGAAACCGAGAGATTCGCTCCATCTCCAAGCGTCCCATTTGCAAGCAGACAAAGCTTCCATTGGTCTCCGTCATTTCTCTGTCCAGGTGGAAAGTGTTTGGGCGCCTATAGGGTGTTTGGAAACAAGAGCGCTCCATTTCCAAATACCCCATAGGCACCCAAACACTTTTCGCCCGGACAGAGAAATGACAGAGACTGGAAGCTTTGTCTGCTTGAAAATGGGGCGCTTGGGAACGGAGCCATTAGCCCCGTTCCCAAGTGCCCCATTTGCAAGCAGGCACCCAAACACTTTTCACCCAGACGGAAAAATGACGGAGACTGGAAGCTTTGTCTACTTGCAAACGGGGCACTTGGAGACGGAGTGAATTGCTCGGTTTCTAAGCACCCCATTCGCAAACAGACTGTCACGCCTCGCAGGGTCCCAAATCCGGATGACCCTGGAGCAAAGAAAATAAAACGAGCTCCTCACCGATCAATGGTTCAAAGATAACCAAACCTCCTTGACGTGCCGGGACGGTTTGGCTTACAAAGGGGGGAAACTGTATTTGCCCGAATCCCTCTGTCTCAATGCTCTCAAACAAAGCTATGGTGTAAAGCAGGCTGGACACTTTGGATATCTAAAAACACTACATCTCACCCGCCGGCAATTTTGGTGGCCGGGACTGAAACGAGATGTGGAAAACTATGTGAAGAGTTGTACCGTATGTGCTACAATGAAAAGAATACCGGGGAAAACCCCTGGATTACTGCAGCCGGTGGCAGACCCACAACACAGACGTAGCTTCCAGTTTCCCTCTGGGCAAAAAGCGCGTGGCACGTCCAGGTCGCCTGCCTACCCTCCAACCTCTGCCTCTGTGCTTGGAGTTACCTGTGCTGCACCAAGGGGCCGGCAGGTGGCTGCTGCCAGACACCATCGGCCCCCGCGCGCTCATCATCGCTTGTGCTGGCCACGCACACACAGAAATGCTTATTTTGGGGTAGGGCTTACATTAAGCCCACACCAACAAATCAGGCTACGGCTTATTTTGGGGTTGGGTCTTATTTTCGGGGAAACACGGTATGTGTGCTGATATTTAACAGCTGAAGTTTATTTTTTTAAAGTATTGATTAAAAAATAATTTTTCTGTGCTGGCTACGGAAATTAAATTCACAGGTCTTCCCTCTCCCCAGTCCCAAATCTGCTTGATTCTTAGGCAGTATACCTTGGATTGCAAGAGTAAAAGGAAGACATCTTGAATGACAGGAAAAAGATGAGATAACATACCGAGGCTTAGGACTTCTTGCAAAGATCCAAACATATGTCATCTTAAAATAATTACCATGAATTAAAAGTATCACATGTCTGACTTCCGGTTTTGACATCGCGGTGATGCAGACGCAGGAAGACGGGGCTCCGTCTTTCGCGTTTGGTTTCACCCTGCTGGGGGACCCTGGAAAGGGTCAAAAGTCGTTCCGTAGAGGCGGCAAGCAAGGAGGGGACTCTCGTTGATCGTGGGGGGGAGATGGCAGCCCTCCTGTTTGATCCGAGGAAGGCCCTCCAAACCGACGATGGAAAGACTGGCTGCATTCGTGTAGCCAGTCCGAAGCTGCTGACAATGGAAGTCAACAAGCAAATTATTGTTTTTTCTAATGAAAATGCCACATTCCTGGAATACTTTGATCTGGTTTTGGCAAGTAACCTGGCTCTAAGATGGAATCTCTATTGGGGGGGGAGGGAATAGTTCTCCACAGGTGATGTCTGCATATTCCAGATTATTCTAACCTCCAGTGTGATGATCTAGGGCACAGCACAGAGGCAGTGCAGTCAACTGGCAATTCAAACTGCCCTTTAATTGCTTCAAATTTTCCCCAAATGCTTCCACATTTCTGGCAAGCCCCAGAACAAATAAGACACATACATCTTCAGCCGCCTCTGGCTGCAAGTAGTTTCACATACAGTCAGATTAGAAGAGTAATTTACTCAAGGCCACGTAGATAACAATATCCAATATTAGTAGCATTGACACAAGGAATGAAACATACATCCAAAATCTAACAAGTCTGTGGAAATACAAGCTTGCCTGAGCAGTTTCAGAAGAGAAGCCAAAATACAACCCGAGGTCTTTGAACACCCAATCAAATTTGTCAGTCAGTCCAATGGTCAGATTTTCAGGGTTTCCAAGCAGAAATCACAACATAGAACAAGAGATCAGAGAGTTGTTTCCAAGATCAGCAACAGCACACAAAACTCCAAGGAATCAGCATTTGTTCCCGACAAATGCCTCTCCCCACAGCGTCTCCTTAAGTCTCCGTCTCTAAGTGTGCCTTGTGGAGAGGGGTGGGGCGCTCTCCTCCCGAGTAGTTGAGCCTGCCTGCATTGTTCCCTCCTTCTCTCCACTCTCTATGCTCTAGGATTAGGAGGGGGTGGCCCTTGCTCATCGCCTGAACTCTGTCTCTCATGTTCATCCTGTCCCAATCCTGAAAGGCCCTGGCCTGCCTCGGCCTGCTCTTCCCCACATTCCTCTGAAGCCACAGACACCTCTCCCTCGACCTCCATAGGGTCCCATTTCAGCTCATTTTCCTCAGCAGATTCAGGCTGCGACAGAGGCATGACATCCAGTTTTAAATTAGTCTGTCATATCTTTTAATCCTATTATTCTTATATCTGCTTTACAAGTAAAAAAATGGAGATTATATACATCCTTGTCTATGCCTTTTCCCATTCTGAACCACTTGGTTTTCCAAACAGATGTGCCTTTTTAAAAATGGACTTTTACACATGAAACCTAAATTTAGATTATAGAAAAACACATAACTTTTTTGTTGTGGCACACAATTGCCAACCTGTCCACACCCATTAGCTCCTCTCCAATCTATCAAAGCTAAGGGCTTAGTACTGGGAGGGCCAATCACCATGAAAACGGTGCCTGTTATAAACAGGTCTGCCTATGTTTTTAGCAAATTCATCTAATGATGCTTCTAATCTTTGAAATTTATAGTATTTGCAAATAACAGTATATCAATTATTCAGTGGGCTAGAATGTGCTTGATCACTTCCACTTGGTTCAGGATTACTTTAAAAACTGACTAAGGGTCCTCAGGTTACTAACCAATTCTTTCAACCCTTCAGACAGAATAATGAATCTAACTTTATATGTAATGTCCTTCAATTAGCTTGCCTACCACCCTTATTAAAAATATGTTTTGAGGGATTTTTGACCCTTCCCCTCACATTTCCTAGCTGAAGATTTAATAGTGTAAACTAATTTTCATTGTTTGAAAGTGAATCATCCCAAAAATATCAGAACAAATTAAAGGTTCAGTTTGGGATTTTCTTTTGCCTTGAAACAGACATGTGATACTTTTAATTCATGGTAATTATTTTAAGATGACATAAGTTTGGATCTTTGCAAGAAGTCCTTAGCCTCAGTATGTTAGCTCATCTTTTTCCTGTCATTCAAGATTTCTTCCTTTTACTCTTGCAATCCAAGGTATACTGCCTAAGAATCAAGCAGATTTGGGGGTAGGGGGAGGGAAGACCTCTGAATTTAATTTCTGCAGCCAGCACAGAAAAATTATTTTTTAATCAATACAAGCGCAGAGGTGGGGGGCTAGGCAGGCGACCTGGATGTGCCACGCGCTTTTCGCCCAGAGGGAGATTGGAAGCTATGTCTGTTTGCGAATGGGGCGCTTAGAAACCGAGCAATTTGCTCCGTCTCCAAGTGCCCCATTTTTCCATCCGGGCGAAAAGTGTTTGGGTGCCTATGGGGTATTTGGAAATGGAGCACTCTGTTTCCAAACGCCCCATAGGCGCCCAAACACTTTCCACCTGGACAGAGAAATGACGGAGACCAATGGAAGCTTTGTCTGCTTGCAAATGGGGAGCTTGGAGATGGAGCGAATTCTTGGGAGTTAGCATTGCTGGCATCTCTTTCTCCTGAGCCCCTCGTGCTGAGTAACTGTTGCCACCCAAGAACTGTTTTAAGGTTAGGGAATCTTTGGGGGGATAGCCAACTAGCACCCCGATATGCCCCCCATGCCCCCACTTCAACAGCAGAAGCTGCACCCCCCCAAAGCCCCTGCAATTACCTATCGGCAATCGCATGCTGCTCCGAGGAGGAACGCTGGAGGAAAATGGGCGGAGGTGGGAGGCTCAAGGAGAAAGACGCGTGGCCAGGGGTAGGAGGCAAAAGATCCTAGACCTGCCGCCGATCAGGTGCAGCTGCACGTGCCAATCCTGGGCTCTCAGCAGAACCCAGGCAAACCTCACGCAGCTCCAGCTGAATCTCTGCCCTAAGTCTGCGTGGGGCTGCCTGCCACCTCTAAGGCCGCCGCCGATCAGCTGGAGCAGCCTGCGCCAATCCTGGGCTCTCAGCAGAGTCCCGGCGATACCTCAGGCAGCTCCAGCTGACTCTCCCAGAGGCTTGTGCGCCGCTGCCGCTGCTTTACCTCATCCACTTTTACTTTTTTTTACACTTTTTTTTACAGTGCTTTTCAACCCGTCATATGGGTACCACCTGCCAGGTGCCGACGTACCACCAGTGGTATGCGTATCACCGGTTGAAAATCCCTGTTCTATATTACATGGAGGAGGAGCTTGAACGAGGTTGGTATTATGAAGCATTTCATCCAGCTTACTGTGAATCAGGTCCCTCCTTTTGGCCATGAGTCTCTGGGTCTCTACAGATATTTGTCAAGCAAAACAGATAGCAGATAGGTATTGGGTGTTGTAGTTTTTCCTGGGTAAGAGAATGTTAGAATATTGACGTCATGAATACTTTCCATCTGGTTGATTTTTGCACGAAAAACAGCATGTATGAATAAGAAAAAATATAGAAAAATATATCATACTTTGTTGAATGCATAGTCTTTTACGCTATTCCCTTTTCAAAAAGAGTATGCATTCAATAAAGCATGATGGTTGCTTTGAACACTTCCTCCATGGCCTTTTTTAGATGAGGTCCTACATACCAAATATGTTAATAATGTAACACAGGTTGCCCCATCTAGCTGTCAGAGTTTGGGTCACCAGCATCTTGCCTTCTTGCATTCTGATACTTGCTTCAGCTATTCCTCTGGCTTTACAGCATGGAAAGACAGCTTAGATGTTTTTCCTTGTTTTTCTTCTATTCACTAAGAATCGGGAACAGTAGCCAAAGCAAACTATATATAAGCAGAGAGGACAAGGCTTAAGGCAGGCACTAGGAAAAATATATTGAGCAGCCTTTACAAAGATGTATATGACTAGGCTTGTGTTGAGCATGTGTGATAGAGAAATTTCCTCCACAGAAGAGGGTTCTGTTTTGGTCTTTTGGTTCTTACTTACGTCTCACTAGGGATAGCTGTTATCCAGGAGTGTCAAACTGCCGGCCCATGGGTTGGTTGCATCATGCAGAGGCCGCGCCCACCCCAGCTCCGGCAATGTGAAAAAAGTCACGATACGTCGCGACATGTCACGTGACATGGCGACTTTGACACCCGTGCTGTTATCTCTTTTCTCTTCTCTCTCTAATTCCTACCTTGCAACACCATCCTTAATTTTCTATCTCCTGCTATTTCTTGGCCTGTTAAGCACATGATATTAAGAAATGGACTAATGAGGGGTTTACTTAAGCTGTATTGAAGATTATATTACTATTTTTTTAGTTACATGAGTGGCTAATGAGATAAGATAACAAGGTTCATTAATCTTGAGACATTGTCAGTATGCAAATGTGGGAAGTATTTTAAAAGAAATTTGGTTAAAAATAAGGATAAGATGTCCTGTAGTAAAGAATTAGTTCATATAAGCTGGAAATGTCAGTGATATCATGCAAATGTGTATAATAAATGATGAATTTTCTGTTTACAAAAGCAAAATGAATTTAAGGATGAGGAGAACACCTTTTAGGCAATAATCCTATATAAATTATCTGGGAGCCTGAATTAAATAGGATTGCTTCTGGGTTTTTTAAAATCATTTCTCTTTATAGGTAGAAGACATTATTCCATACAGTATTTGTATTCATTTTAAATCTAATTTAAATGAATTTTATTTTCAGCTATTTATTCAACACAAATTGCTAGTGCTATGTTTGAATATGTTTGGAAAGGATCTGTGATACCCTATTAACCAGTTAGAATGTACTATTTTTAAAGAGATATTTGTTTGTAGTTCATTAACTTTTCCCAATTTGATATTCTTCAGATGTATTGCATTTTGGCTCTCAGTGCCAGGAAATAATGCTGGCTAGGAGATTATAGGAGTTGGAGAGCATCAGGTTAGAAAAGCTGATGAAGATATTGTAATTGGGTAGTGAAATGTGTATATTTAGATATCTACTTACATTTAAATGTGTAACTATATTTTTGTATAGAAAATAGAAAAAAAATGTACAACTCAACCTGCCTCCAGAAGTTGTGAATGCTCCAACACTGGAAGTTTTTAAGAAGAGACTGGACAACCATTTGTCTGAAATGGTATAGGGTTTCCTGCCTGAGCAGGGAGTTGGACTAGCAGACCTACAAGATCCCTTCCAAGTCTATTATTATCATTATCATTATCATCATTAGTATTATTAGTATTATTAGTATTAGTATTATCTTTTATTCATTAGACATGAACCTCAGTCAACTGAACATTCAAATTGGCTGGTGCTGATGGTTGACACGGGTTGCTACCAGCATCCTAGGTGTCAACTAGGTACCTCCTTAAAATATAAGATGTTCCGAGTAGCGCAGTTTTTTGTAACATTGCTGGAGTTATTGCAGGAAGCTGTAGTTTCTTGATGTATTTTGCAAAGTTTTTTGACATAGTTCCCAGTGCCCCGATGACAGTGGGTATCACTGTTACATGTTCCATCCATAATCGCGCAATTTCAATGGCCAGATCGCGATATTTTGTAATTTTTTCCAGTTCTTTTTCTTCGACTCTGGCATATCCTGGTACAGCGATATCAATCAGCTGTACGCTTCGGTTCTCTACAACTGCGATATCTGGCATGTTGTGTTCCAAATGGCAATCTGTCTGTATTTGAAAGTCCCACAAGATCTTCACCCTCTCATTCTCAACAACTTTTTCCACCCTATGTTCCCATGACTTTTCAGACACAGGCAAGTCGTATTTTTTACACAATGCCCAGTGGATTAATTTAGCAACTGGGTCATGTCTAGCTTTGTAATCAGTTTGCGCGATTTTGCTGCACTCACAGATTAGATGTGAAACAGTTTCAACTTTGTCATTGCAAAGTCGGCAATTTGGATTGTCAGTGGATTTTTGTATCTTCGCTTTCATGGCATTAGTTTGTAGTGCTTGTTCTTGAGCAGCCAGTATTAAGCCTTCCGTTTCTTTCTTGATGGCTCCCATCTTAAGCCATGCCCATGTCAAGTTGTTATCACATTTTCCTTCAATGTTTTTCAAATGCTGTCCATGCAAAGCTTTGGATTTCCATCTATTTAATCTGTCATCCAGCCGTTTTTCCTTATATTCTGCCTTTGTTTCTGTTATTTTTATAGTGCTCTCTGTTTTCACAGCCTGCAGCAGTTTTTCTGTACTTTGATTCACATAGTCATTCAAACTTTGTTTTTCTTCTTCTACAGTTTGGTGGATTATTATTATTATTGTTGTTGTTGTTGTTATTCATACAGATTCTGAGTTTAGGAGAATTTTATAGTAGCTGAAGATAGGACCAGTTCCAAGAGACAGGAATTAAGGAATATTGAGGGAGAAAAAAAGTGCAAGTGAACAATACAAAATATTACTATAGTATCAATTCATGAAAACTGTTTTTAATTTATCTCATTTTGAAATGCAATTTTCCTAAAAATAGATTATTCTCCCATGTACTTTAACACGCATTGCTTTTCTTGGCTGTAATCTCATTAGAGCAAAATAAGTTTTAGCTCTAAGAGGAAGAAGGATGAGTAATTAGGAGATTAGTTTAATTAAAGCAATTGAGTAGTGGTTAAATTTGTTCAGTTTGGGATTAATTAAGTCTCTTATTAGTGACAAGGTATCTGTTTCTATAAAATCCTGGGAAGTAATAATAGAATATCCTTTATTAACGGTACTATTTTTATAGAAGCCCTTACTATTTGAGGTTTTCCATTGGGTTTCATCATTCTAGCATCTTATTACTTTCTTCCACTTTCTTTTCAAAGTTTTGTTTGTTGTACTTCCAATACAGTTTAAATGGTTGGTATGAGAGATTGATAAGGGGACTGGGAGAGTAATGAAAGAATATAAACAACCAGAACATGAGAAGGAGTCTGTTGTTAGTTTATCTTGAAAATGGCAACTGATTACAGGTAGCAAGAAACCTTAGAAGAAGTGATTCAAAATATTTTGCTTTGTTAAGTTCACTAATAAATGAGGGTTGTAAATGCCTCTTGCAGCTTCAATGATTCAGTATTTACCCCTAATTCTAACATTAAAGTTTGTGTAATTCTTCCTTACATGTGTGGGCCTTGAAAGCTGAACATTTTTATTGTGATTTCAGAAGTAAAAAAGAATTGAAAATAAACAACAATAATTAAATGCTACAATAATTCTATAGACCAGGCGTCCGGTTTGCGATCGTGGCGTTTGCGGACGTGCGGGGCAATCGCTTTCTCCACCGTCCGATTTTCTCCCGCCGGGGGACCCTGAAGAGGGTTGGAAGTCGCCCTGTAGGGGCAACGAGCATGAAGAGGACCCCCGAGTGATCGTGGAAGGGTGGCAGCCCTCCCGTTTGATCCGGGGCAGCTCTTCAAACTGACGGGGAAAAGATCGGCCACCAATATGGCCCATCACCAAGCTGCTGACAGCCGAGGCCAGATCTACTAACAAGCACTTCGAAAGCAACGTGGAGGAATTGGGTGAGATCCTACCTTCTTTGTATCCCAAGTACTTTTCCTGTTAAAAGCTTCTTGAAAATTTTCTCCCCCTGTGAGGAGAGAGGGAAGGAAGCTTTTTTCTCACCCTCTAAAATGGCGGTGCCTGATCACCCAGGGGAAACAAAGCGTTGAAAAGATCAACTTAACATAATTGGATACTTACTTTTTCTTTGAATTTGGGGACCCAAAAAGTTCCTATTCTCACTGGAACCTGCTATTTTATTTTATTTGCAAAATAGAACTTAAATCGGAAAAGAATCTAGCCCGGGATTTGAAAAGAACTCTAAATGCTATTGGGGACATCTTGTGGCGAAGCTTGGTACAGCAGTCTATTGCTCCTGACAAAGAGACTTGCTCACAGCCCAGACCTGACCTTGGTATTATCTATGAACTTTGAGAGAGCAGCTGGGCAGTGAAATTGGTTTCTAGGAATGGTGGAGGTGAACATTTACTGACTTTGATTAATAAATAGCCTTCACTAGAAAGACCGTTTATAACTACATCAGAAATGGAGGAGGATCAGCAAAAAACCCTGACTATGTTAAAATCCTTACTTGAAAGCATTCTTGCAAACACTGAGAAACTCAAAGCTAACCTGAAAGACAAAGGTGCCAGCCTAGAGCCACAAAGCAAAACCTTGATTGCAGCTAAACAATTACTAATCCAAAAAACAACAGGAGTGGAAGAAGTGAATACCAAGACAGAGGGCTTTACAGATCAACAAGTACAGTTCACTGAAAATCCAGACAACGAAACAATTACTTTAAAATTGGAAATGACTTTCTATACAAACCAGAAGAAATCTGAGAAAAAAGAAGACCAGATCGAATTGAAGACAACTATACCAGAACAAATACGGGGATCTGGTCTATCAGGGCGACAACTTAATGAAAATTGGCAATTAGATGGTCTCCGTCAATCCAAGTAACATACACAAGAATGAAGGGAGATCTATTCGACAAATTAAAAGCATTGGTATGGAAGCCTGGTTGGCAGAAGAAGAAAGCTAGAATTAGGTTGAAAAATTGGGGCTTTTTGGCTTATTAGAGAGGATCCTAAACTGTCAACTAGTGGGCTAAAGGGAGATTTTGAGACAAAGGGAAATGTGATTACTAAATTTAAAATAGTTGGAAAATAGTAAAAAATAAGGGATTAATTTGTTTAATACTGAGGATTTAGATTTACAAGGGAAAGGTAAACTAACTATTAGGAAATAGCCTTGAATTATTGACTAGCCCAGATAATATAGATGACGGATCTGAACTAATAAAGGATATTCTACTATTAAGGTGATGATGTACTAGGATGAGAAATAGAAAATGTTTACGAAATAGAATAAGACTATATTTAAGTAATTAATATGTGTATTTTAGACATTATATTTTTTATGAAGTGAGATAAAGGAAATTTGGGTTACCTGAAAGTTAAATACTATGGATATTAAAGGTTAAATTGGAATACTGTAATTAAAAACTAAAAATTAGGTAAAATTTAACAACAGGACATGAATTGTTTATCGAGATTTATTAAGATATGTATAAGCAAAAAAATGTATTTATAAATGCGATAATGAAGTTTTTACTGAGTTTGATACAATTAGAAATTTACTAGTTTAAATATGAAATAGCAAATGTTAAGGGAAACAGAGAAGAAATATTTGATGATGTAACCCGAGATACCTACTAAAGATTTTGTTATTGAACTATTGCTTAACCCAATCACCACATTGCTTTCTAAATACTCAAATGTAAAACTGGAAAACTAATAAAATATATATATTTTTTAAAAATAATTCTATAGACCAGTATTTCTCAACCTTGGCAGCTTTAACATGGGTGGACATCAACTCTGAGAGTTTTCCAGCCAGTACACAAAAAGCTGAGCACCCAAAATTAAGTTTAAATAATAATAATGCCATACAACATCCACATCTGCCTATTCCAGGTTCTTGGGAAGGACTCGATAGGTAAATTAAAATGCCAGATTCAGTCTGAACATATGGGTAACAATGCAACGAACCATGATATTAACAGTGAAGAAGAAAAAAGGGCATTTGAAGAATAACTGAAGGACAGTGAAGAAGAGGCAATGAAGCTAGTATACCAGAAAGGCTTACTGAATACTGCAGAGACCAAACTGCCCTTCAAAAAAAGAGCAAATGAACAAAAAAGAAACATGGAAAGACAAAGTATTACATGGTCAGTACATTAAAAAAAATAGAGACAAAGCAGATAATAAGACCTGGCAATGTCTAAGAACTGGAAAGTTGAAAAAAGAGACCGAAGGGCTAATTCTAGCTGCACTAGACCAAGCCCGTAAAGGAGAATACTGTGTTTTCCCCAAAATAAGACCGGGTCTTATATTGTTTTTTGGATCAAAAGACCCATTAGGGCTTATTTTCAGAAGATGTCTGTTTGCGGCCGGCCGCCCACTCCATCCCACCGTCTGGTTGCTTGTGGTCACAACTGGGCAGGAGACAGCGTGTCACACTGGTGCTGCCGCCAAGAGGTGAGACAAGGCAGGTGGGACGGTGGAGCCGCCCCATGCGCCCCGTACCCACAGCCAGGCCACTCTCCACTCGGCGACCTCCCCCCCTGTTCAATGACTCAGCTGCCTGCCTGCCTCTTCCCTTTCACTCTCCTCCCGAGCTGGACTGCCATGCTATGGAGGATGGGCAGGGGAGGCTCAGTCACCTTACCCTGTTCCCCTCTGCCATTTCGGAGCCAGGGGGGAGTGATGGCGAAAGGCCTCTGCCGCCGCTGTGCATCAGCTGCGTCTGCCGCTCTGCATCAGCTGCATCCGCCGCTCTGCATCAGCTGCATCCGCCGCTCTGCATCAGCTGCGTCCGCCACTGGAGGGGCTTTCTTCTGTCCCCACTGGCCCTGCCCCACCCTGCCAGAGTTGGCAGCTGGAGTCATGGCAGTGTGGTCTTCGGAGTGCCCCTGCTGCCAGCCCTGGTATAACTCTCCAGTGGCTGTGTGGATAGAGCCGCGAAGGTGACCGGTAACTGAAACCGCCAGCCCAGGGACAATGCCAACCACCAGCCTCCAGAGTTGCTGCCATTGAAACCATAAAATACAGGTGGTGAATGGGCAGCAGGCAGTGCAACATAGCGCCCCAGGACTCAAGCAGCAGGCGGAGGAGGAGGTGGCAGCCGCTGGGTCCTGGCAGTTTACTGTTAGCTGTCATGGTTCCGATCTACAGAGAAATAAAGCAGAACTCCAAGGCTTGCAAATTCCTCAAAAAACATGTTTATTGATACAGAATATCGGCACTTCAAAAGTGAAACCAAGTCTGAAGAGATGCATAACAATTCCCCAATACAAAGTTAAGAAATCCCACCCCTAAAGCTATGCAAGCAACTACGTTTTCCCATTCAGCTTGTTGGCAGGCTTTTCATGAAATGCCCAGCCCGCAGTCTCGGGAGTAGCCGATGACCTTGGTTCCCGTGAGAGAAAGATGGAGAGAGTCTGTTTTGTCTAGCACAACACCTGGCAAACCCCCCCTCCCTCCCTGCTATGTGGCAACTAGGAATGAGAAGGAAAAAGATGGCTGCAGCCATGCTCATTCTAAAGTTGACAGTAGCTTCTTTGGCAGTTTCTTGCTTGGGGTATTGTTTACTTGACTGTTGGTCTGATGTTAATCTTGGAGTTAATCTATGCCGATTTGTGTGTGATTGATGGTGGAGAGGTCTTGCGTCTTTTTGTTATCAAAAAATCCCTGACCATTCAACCCAATAGAGCACAACCAACACAAACCCTAAAAAGAATTATACTGCCATACATCACAAATATCTTAGAAACCACCAACAGACTACTACAAGCACATGGAATCAACACACAAGCCAACTAAAGCCCTTCAAAACATCCCAAGCAAAGCAAAAGACCCAGCAACCCAAGAAGAAAAACAGGACTCATCTACAACATACAGTGTAATGACTGCAACCACCATATGTAGGACAAACAGGCAGAAGTCTGGCAGAACACATCCATGAACATCAACTAGCAGTTAGAAGTTAATTTCACAACATATAGCCAGACTTAACCACAATTTCATTTGGGAAAATGTGACCATCCTAGACTAAGTCAAGTCCAAAAACGCCAGGGAATTTCTAGAAGCCTGACACTCTGACAAATTAGCCATCAATAGACACATAGACATTAACAACAACATCCTAGACCATGGGTGTCAAACTCGCCACGTCACGTGACGTGTCGCGACATATCACGACTTTTTGCATTGCCGGCAATGGGGTGGGCACGGCTTCGGTATGATGAAACCGGCCCGCGGGCTGGCAGTTTGACACCCCTGTCCTAGACTTAAGAACTGTCAATAAGAAAGACAAAAAATTCTGGATCGTGAACTGGCAGTACCTGGAGACAGCAGACTAGAAAAGAAAGAACTAGAGAAGATAACAAAATACAAAATACCAACAAACAGAAATAGAACGACTGTGGCAAAAGAAAGAAAAGGTAGTCTCAGTAGTTTTGGATGCAATTCCAAAACAACTAGAGCACCACTTGAACTCCATCGGCATTGACAAAAGTACCATTAATCATTTGCAAAAGACAGTTTTACTCAGAACAGCTTACATCTTGTGATGATATCTTAATACACCTGGGAAGGACTCAATAGGTAGGTAAAAATGCCAAATCCAGTCTGAACATTTGACTGACTGTGTGACAAATCCATAATAATAATATTTACTTACCATTAAATCTCAGGCTTGCAGCTTGTGAGGAGCTTTGCATAAGTTTGCTACCATATCTTAACTGCAGCAGCAAAGATCACTTGGTGCTCCTTTGGCAAGGATTGAGCAGGACTTATAGGAGCTCCCACCAAGTGACCCTCTGTGCTGCAGATAAGGCAAAGCTTGTGCCCTTTATTCTTTCCAGTTGTAATTGTAGCCCACCTGCCCCAGACCCTTCCTGTCCACAAAGGAACACCTCTTTCCAAAATGGGTTTAATTCATTTCCCTTCTTCAAAAAAAGTTTAAATACCTGTTGAGTTGCAGGTTGCATAAGATGCCTGATCAATGTTAACTTTGTAAAAATGTTAATTTTTAAATTAATAATATGTTTACGTTCAAAATACATCCAGAGAAGAAAGAAAGAATGGGAAAAATGAAAGATGGGGCTATCTAATTACATTTTGTATAATCCTCCACTTCCCTCCGCTCCCCTCCTCTCTGCTCCTCTCCTAAGCAATTACAGCCTGGAGGCTAAAGACGCAGCATGGCCTTCTCCAATTTGAAGAGACACTTGTGCGGCAGGCTGAGGCAAAGAGGCAGTCCCGGAACCAGCAAAATCTGGGGGCTGGACAGGGGACAGATTGTATCTGCCCTCAGTGTGGAAGGGACTGCCATTCTCGAATTGGCCTTTTTAGCCACACCAGATGTTGCCTTAGGTCCTCTTTCCAGAGCACGATACCATAGTCTCTCGAGACTGAAGGATGCCAATGGATTCCTCAAGTTAATGATATGCCCCAAAATGAACCATTGCTTTAGTCCAATAGCCTTGGAATTCTCTCTTTGATGACAGGATATACTGTATTTCAATAATGAATTGTTTATCCATGAAGGCATCTTAAAGATTTTATACTAATCATTAATATTTATTATGGTCCATGGCCTGAAGAACAAGAAAAAATTATCATATTTTATAATATAGATAGTATATTTTAAAGAAAAAACTGAAATAAAAATAATTACATATAACTGATGATAATAAAAAATAAATGTGGGTTTTTATATTTATGATAGTGCCTAGTGATCTTTGGTTTTTCTTTATAAAATGTGATATATGCACTAGAGTAAGTTTAGTTTTGATTCTTAATATCATATTTACACAATCTATTTATGCAGGAATTTCTATGAACAATTCCTGCATTTTATCTTATAATACACATTATGTAATAAGTAAACAATTATAATAAAGTAGAAACCTGCAGAGATTTGCAATATGTTTGGTTGGTAGCGCCTTATCTGTTCATTATCAGCAATATGCTCATTCATATGCCTCACACACTGATAATGTATGCATATGATAGTTTCATATTCATATAAAACTTTCCTATTGTATTGTGAGCTTCCAGCCCTTTCTGCTTAGTCATTCTGTCACACTTGCCTCGACTTGAACTCTACCCAAGAACAACCTATGACTCCATTTTATGAGAAAGATAGTGTTTACTAAAGGTCAAGTATAGTATAGTATAGTAAAGCAAAGCAAAGCCAGGTCTAAGGTTCGTGCGCCAAATTCCCAAGCATAATTCCCCCTTCCCAGGACCTTTTCCTCCCCATTAGCCCTCGATTGTCTAATCATATTCAAACTAGATGTTGTTGGAATGGTCATCCTTGGTATGCAGCTACATTCCTTCACGGGGCGGTTGTCCTTGAATTTGAGTTTCCAACTGGTACAGTGAACTGTGGGATCTTCCCTCCCCCCCATTTAGCTTCCCTCCCCTCCTCCCCCTGTAGCTCATGGCACATTGGCACCGAAGCAAAGGTGTAAGGCGACTGTGCTGTGGCAGTTCTGACACATTCTTTGTCCTGAGAACATAATACTATAGTCCCCATAGCCCCAGTAATACAGTAGTGACAATTTGTTGGAGACTGCAGCAAAAGTGGAATTGAGACAAAAAATGATCATAGCAAAGGAAAGGGGGATATTGAGAAATACAGGGTTTATTTTCCTTAACATATAGTTTATTTGGTCAATATGTAAACAGGAAGGGGGAGAAAGTATGATCGTGATGGCAATTCCAGTGGCATATTTATACCCCTTAATATGGAGAGGGCTTGAACATTTGTAGGAGAATAAGCAAGCAGATAGTAAGACTACTGGTAACAGAAACAAAACAGAGCAACAACCTAAATAAGCAACTGCACAATAATGTTGCCAATATGTTTAACTATTCTGGATCTGGTGACTTTGTAAGTGCTTGTGAGGAGTTTCCCAATGTAGAAAAGCTGACTTTTACTGATTCCTCTTTCCTCTTATGACTTAAGTGCCCCTAAAAATCTCCCTCTACTCCCCGCTTTATTCCATGAGGGTCTTCCTTTGGATGCAGTTGCAGATAAGAGCAGAAGAAATCCTACTATTGCTCCAGTATTTGGTTGTTTATATGGTAAAACATTTTACTGACCTTCAGAAGATGATGATCCTGACTACTCAGACCTTCTACTATAGACCTTAACATTAGATTGATTGTTTTAAAACATGAAGAGTTATATAAGTAGGGTTGAGCACCATCTATTTTGAAAAAAGGTAATTACAGCATTTTTGCAGAAAAGGGTTATTTAAAAATAGCAGGTCAGTGTAAGAGAAAGATAATTAAAGCATGAATAATAGTGATTTATATTGTGCTGTCTACAGCTCTATAGTTCCTATAGTGGATTATGCATGTCTCAAAAAGTGTATTGTTGCACAAGTGCAAGGAATCAAATGTTATACTCATTCCTGATTGTACCACATGAATGTGAATGCTTTGGCCTTTTCTTGCTTCTAATTGGCCCGTAGACTGATATTCAGGAGCAATTACCATGCTGTACATAGTTTTCAGGAGAATATTAAAGGACAGAAAGAGAGAGACTTACATTCTTACACTCTTCTCCTGCCTTGAGCTCCTATTACCCAATGGTTTTTTTTTTTTCCAGAGGTTGTGCATACAAGGAATTTCACATGTAAATTAAATGATTTACTGCTATATAGACACAAGGATCTCATTTCAAGACGTAGAGAAATGACTTTGGTTAATGATAGCAATAAAGCCAAACATTATTGTATGAAGAGGCATATGAGCTAGAATTGCTGAACTGAACAATTCAAATAGGTATTAGGCTGTAATGAGTGGCAATTACAAAGACCAAACTATGGTGTTTCTAACTGCTGTAAATTGCTCAGAGTCATGAATTTAAGATAGGTTGCCATATAAATTGAAGTTATAAATAAAAGTAAATTAAAAAGAAAAGAAAATAATGATATTCTATCTACACAATGTAAAATTATTTTTTCTCTTTGACTGCAGTCCCATGATTACAGTATTCTAAATCTTTTAGCAGTCATGCTAATAGATATCCATGACTTCCTTACAGATCAAGTCATTGAAAGAGTTCTAAAATAAGAGATTGCACATTTTTCTGGGCCAAGAACCTGGAAGTTGCAGAAGGCTATTAGACTGGATTATTTTTTTGCATTGGAACCTCCTGAAATATTGACCCTGTCTGTCTGCCTGCCTGCCTCCCTCTCTTTCCCCCCTTTTTACAATAACAACTATGCACTGCCCAGAGTCACTTCTGTGAGATGGGCAGTTACATAAATTTAGATAAACAATAAACCAACAAATTAAAAACATGTTCTAACAGTGGCATCAGAGAGACTCCTGCAGTTCTTTGGGTCTGTAGTCATCATGCCTATAAGAATGACAAATCAAACCAAACTACCTAGTTGTGTTCTTTTCTCTACAGGTTTTACAAGAGCAAAAAGAGGTAAACAAATCTCATAAGGATCATGACTTTCTCATACTTCTTTGCTAGTTGATTCATGTTCTCAACTCAGTTTTAAGCAAGAGCCATGGTTACCAATGTAACAGCAATCAGAAACATTTGAGCTTTTTGCTCATTCTCAGTTTTTACTCACCAATGTCTTCTAGACTGGATCAAAACAATTTGGGAGATTTCTTTAAGCTCTCCCAATGAAACCAAAGATAAACAAAAGCTATTACCAACTTCAAAGGATGGAGAAAGTCTGTCTAAATAGTTGCCAAAGAAATTGAAAAGCTACAAATCTAAATCATACTCTTTAGACAGGTCTAATAAATCCAGGTCCCTGTAGAGCAGAAGTTCTAAACCAGGAAAAAAAAACAATTCTTTATACTGAGTGGGGAAAAAACGAATAAGACCCTTCAGCAGAAGAAATGGGAGGCAAAAAAGGGATTATATGTGGAGCAAGGGGTTGGGGATTGGTTGACATATAATGTAGAGAAGAGGAGGTGGAAAACAGCAAGTGGGTAATAATACTGAGGGAAGGGGAAAGCAGACACAGGCATCAAGCATATAGAGAATATTGGAAAGATGTAGTAAAAAGTAGCAGTAGGCTATGGAAGAGGAAGATAGAGATGGAGATGGGGAAAACTGGGGAGCATAAAAGACCTGTGAGAACATCAGCATAAAAGACACCCTGCCAATCCATTTTTTGTGCTTGCATCTTTCAGTTAAAGGGACAGCCTCCCCCACACTGATTCATGCTATGTCAGAAGAACTGCTCTGCTATGATTAGCAATTGTATTATGTACTTCACTGAAGCATAGAATAGAATAACCTTTGGTTGATGGATGCCGCAAGCTGTCATGCAGAATTGTACATTGTCAGTGTTAAAAAGATCTTCAGGAACAGGTTTCCGCTTGCATTGGCAGAGTATATACTAAAATTGAAACGATACAGGGAAGATTAGCATAGTCCCTTTGCAAGGAAGGCATTCAAATTTCTGAAGTTTTTATTTATTCATTCATTCATTCATTCATTCATTCATTCATTCATTCATTCATTTATTTATTTGGGATGACTTTGAACAGCCTTCAGATGTCTCATAATACTATTCTTTCACCTCTTAAGCCTTTCCTTTTTTTAAATTGTAATTTTATTAAAAATTACACTTATGAGAGAAAATAAAAATTTTAAAAGAAAAATTTAAAAAAATGGAAGGTGCAGAAAAAAGTGGAAAAAATAATATAGTAAATAAAAAGAAAATAAATATATGAAGAAATTAGTTGTCCCTTCTTCACAAGAATAAAGAATTTTAGTATATTTTCTTAAAATACAACAAATGATCTCTTCTTCCCATATCTCATCTCTTATCTATAAACAAATCCTTAAAAACTCCTCATTTAATTCCTGATCAACAAAAGTCCATTAAGCAGAGATAAGAACATATGTATTTTAAACTTGATCAGATTAAACTTTATATTCCTTCCTTTTATTTCAACCGTTTTGATCTTTGGTCCCTTAAAACTTGATTTATTTTCATTTTTTCATTATCCCTTCTCACAAAATTCTTCAAAGCTTTAGCCAGCCTCTTTTGTAAATTCAATGTAGGAAAATTACTCAGGTCACTCTCTTTACTGTTATTTGAACTGTATATCCCTTTTAGTTGTTAAGAGTTCAGCCGATTTATATTTCCAGTGTCGCATCTTTTTCCATATCATTCTATCATTTTAAAATTCATTTTCAGATAGATTTAAGTCTTTTTCTTGGCCAGTAATACATGTTCATCTTCCATAACATATTTTATCATTTTTTGTATTTTAAGAGACGGTGATTATTTATCTACAGATTATCTATAAAGGGACATTCTTAAATTTAACTTCTGGGTCCTTTGTTTAAAAATATCCTTCAATATGTCTAATGTTAAAATATTTTACTCCGTTCTGTATTAAGAATGTTAAGTGATCTTCTCCTTTAATTGCAATCATTAGTTTCTTCTTGCTCCCTCTGTTCCATGTTATCATGCTTTTTAAAAGGATTTCAGAACAACAGCTTTCCCCATAGGAAGAATTCTTATAATTAATTTCAAAATCTTATTTCAAATCTATCTGGATCTTTAATCCAAAATCAACTTTCCAAAATCAAACTTCTAATCAAGCTTTTTCTTTAACCTTTTAATCCTTTTTTGGATATACAAACAATTGAAAATGTTCCTCCAAATTATATTATGAATGAATGGATATAACCTAATTTGTTATAAACATAATAATGGATATAACATAAATGGATATAACATAATAATGGATATAATATAATGGATATAACATAACAGGAAAGGTAAGGCTCAGAATGAAATAAGACTTGCAACAAATGTCAAAAATTTTAAAAAAGCTTCTTTCAACATGTAAAATGCAAGAAAAAGTCAAGGAAACAATCTATCCATGAATGGGAGAAGATGGCAAGGAAGTGATGGGCAGCAGGGAAAAAGCAGAGCTGCTTAATTCATTCTTTTTATCTGTCTTCATGCAAAAAGAAAAGGCCCAGCCTACCAAAAACAGAACTGGAAAACATAGACTAGGAATAGAAATTAAAATAGGCAAAAATATGGTAAGAGAACACCTGTCCACCTTAGACAGGTTCAAATCACCAGGATCAGATGGATTACATCCGAGAGCTCTGAAGGAGCTGGCAGACGTGATCTTGGAACCATTGAACCATATCTTTCATATCTTTCAAAGATCCTAGAGCACTGGGGAACTACCAGAGGACTGGAAAAGAGCTGATGTGGTTCCTATCTTCAAAAAAAGGGAAAAAAGTGATCCAGGAAACTATAGACCAATCTGCCTGACATCAATACCTGGGAAGATCCTGGAAAAGATAATCAAGCAATAGATCTGCGAACACCTAGAAGCAAGCAAAGTCATAACCAGAAGCCAACATGAGTTTGTCAAAAACAGATCATGCCAAACAAATCTTATTTTATTCTTTGACAAAGTGACTAAATTAGTGGACCAGCAAAATACTGTGGACATAGTATATTTGTATTTCAGTAAGGCATTGACAAAGTAAACCACAACCTACTTCTTGGTAAGTTAGAAAAATGTGGGACAGACAGCATAACCACCAAGTGGATTCGTAACTGGCTGACAAATGACACTCAACATATAGTCCTTATTGGAACTACATCTAAATGGAGGGAAGTAAGCCCTGGGGTTCCCCAAGGTTCTGTTTTAGGCCCAGTACATTATAAATGATTTAGATGAGGGAATAGAATGGGAACTCATCAAATTTGCTGGCAGGAAACAGAAGATAGGCTCAAGATCCAGAAGGATCTTGACAGACTTGAACACTTGGCCATATCTAACAAATGAAATTCAATGTAGAGAAAAGTAAAATTTTACACTTAGGCAAAAAAAAATGTACAGGTTTAGAATAGGTGGAACCTGGCTCAATAGCAGTAACTGTGAGAGGATTTTGGAGTCCTAGTGGACAATTACTTAAGTATGAGCCAGTAGTGTACTGCAACCACCAAAAAAAGCCAATGCAACCCTAGGGTACATTAACAGAGGGATAGAATCAAGATCATGTGAAGTATTGGTATCACTTTATAATGCCTTGGTAAGACCATACTTGGAATATTGCATCCAGTTTTGGTCGCCACAATATAAAAAAGATGTTGAGACTCTAGAACAGGGGTGTCAAACTGCCGGCCCGTGGGCTGGTTGCATCATGCGGAGGCCGTGCCCACCCCAGCTCCAGCAATGCGAAAAAGTGATATGTCACAACACGTCACTTGACACGGTGAGTTTAACACCGTGCTCTAGAAGGAGTACAGAGAAGAGCAACAAAGATGATTAGAGGGCTGGAGGCTAAAACATATGAAGAATGGTTGCAGGAATTGGGTATGTCTAGTCTAGTGAAAAGAAGGACTACGGATGACATGATAGTATTCCAGTATTTGAGGGGCTGCCACAAAGAAGAAGGGAATCAACCTATTTACCAAAGCATCACAAGGTAGAACAAGAAGCAATGGATGGAAACTAAGCAAGGAGAGAACCAGTCTAGAATTAAGGAGAATTCCTGACAGAACAATTAACAAGTGGAATGGCTTGCTTTCAGAAGTTGTGGGTGCATCATCACTGGAGATTTTTAAAAAGAGATTGAACAGCCATTTGTCCAGAATGGTATAGGACAGTGGTGGCGAACCTATGGCACGGGTGCCAGAGGCGGCACTCAGAGCCCTCTCTGTGGGCACTCGCGCCATGCCCCGGAGATGGCAACCATCCCTCTTCAAGCAGCCGCCCACTAACTCGCCGAGGTCCCACATGGCCAGATGCATCCCAGCACAGCTGGTTTCCCTCCCTCCCCCCCATCCCATCCCTCCTGGCCTCGCATGCTCTCCTTTTCCCGGGCACGACCCACTGCATCGCCTCCTCAGCTGTTGGCCAGCCGTCGAGCTCAGAGGCGGCTTCTCTGAACTGCTGGCAGCGGGCTGCGGAGCCCTAGAGTGCGCCGGTTGAGGGGCCAGCAGGCTGTGGCTGCTGACAGACACCGTTGGCCCCCATGCACTCGCTGGCCTCTGTGTGCGGGGGCCAATGGTGTCAGGCAGCAGCCGCCCTGGCCCCTGCATCGCTTTGCCCTGCGACAATGGCACCCCCGCCCTGCCTCGCATTGCCTGGCCTCGCCCCGCAGGACGAGCCTCCTGCCCACCGCCCCACCTGCCAGAGACCCCCTGGATCTCCCCCAACCCTGTCCGGCCCCCACAGGAGGAACATCGAGGTGACCACGCCCACCCATTCTGCCATGACCACCACAGCCACGCCCACCCAGTGGGCCACGCCCACCTGGCACCCGGCGATAAATAAGTGGGTTTTGGGTTGCAGTTTGGGCACTCGGTCTCTAAAAGGTTTGCCATCATTGGTATAGGATCTCTTGCTAGTGCAGAGAGCTGAATTAGAAGACCTCCAAGGTTCCTTTGAACTCTATTATTCTGTTAATTTCGAAGGAAACAGGAGGAATATATTATTTTGAGAAACCCAAATATTGTAATTCCTGGTTAGGCTGTCATTTGGTTTGTGGAATTTGATTTTCATACTCTAATAATGAAGGCCATGATGAATAATGGCCAAGTTGGCCATTAAGAATCCTGTTATGAAGATCCCCAGACTGTCTGCTAGGGGAAGGACTTTCTAGAAGATATTGGCATGTATTGAAAAGCATTTCCATGTACTAAGAATTCCATGTTTAGCCTGCAACGGAAGAGCAATTTGATTAAATTACAAGAGTAATATTGTTACTGTTTTCGGTAACAGTAAGGGCAGGTAGTCTAACATACTGATCCTCCTATTCCTAGCAGCCATGAACTTCTTGCCTGTACAGCCTTTCCTAGAACAAGAGAAATAAGTTGCTAAGGTGATACAAATTACAAAAATAAATGCTGCACATGAGCTTTTAACAAATCAATGAGACATTTCTGGGAAAGGGGATACATCCTCAAGAGTTGAGAATTAGGAACAGCTCAGCCTGAAAATAAGTACTTAAAAAGAATAGAGCATACTACCATGTTTTAATTATCTAAATGCCTGGCTTAAAAACAAAAGTTGTATTATACTGGCCTTATGGCTGTAATAAATATTTGAATTGACTCTAGTCATAAGTGTTTACGTTTACATCAGAGTTTATTTAATAAGTCCATTTATGAGGAATTAGATACATTTGGTTCATGTTATATGCAGAAACTTAACATTATTGAAGTGCTGCATTAATAAGATGTAAATATACTTCAACAAAGACTAATTTAGGGCTAAGAAGAAAATAATTAAAATAATGGTACAGCAGGCATTACCTCTTCAGTTTCTCCAAAAAAACCAAGAATTTGGTCTGAGATAAAAATGAATTTTAAAAAATCAAATTATTTTCTATTAGAATTTGAGGGGGGAAAAATGGGATGCACTTGTTGTTTGTGACCTGTGTTTCAGAGATTTTTTTGCATTAATTGCTAAAATGAATTGGCTTGCTTTCTCTTTTAAGCTAATTCATAACCTGAATTTCATCCCGTTCCCAGTCTAAATAGTTCTTCTCTTTTCAGATCTTTTTTTTTATATTCAGTTTTTTCTTAGAGTTTTTACTAACCTTCTGATTCTTATTTTGCTTTCCTTCTATTCTTACTTCTTGAGATCTCTTAAGCAGATTTGCTGTTGATATTGTCAATTTGTTTCATAAGGGTTAAATATAGTTTTTGCTCTGTTAGTGTAATTGATTTATTATTTAATCTAATATCTAATATACATTCCATAATCCCTGAAAAGCCTTAACTATAGTTTTTAAGAGAGATTATGGAATCAGTTTTTTAATGTTGCTACTATGAATACAGTGATTTTTAAAAAAATAATGATGAATATCAAACCATTTACTAATTATATTAGTAAAAGATTCTATTCTTTTCATTAACTTGGCCTTGCACTGCTATCGCCTACAGCTGCTGGAGGTGCAGCACATGGGTGGTTATCAGTGAAGCATAAACTCAGTGCTAACACTAGAATAAAAAGACAGATGGCAGAATGTGCTATTTATAGTTCATTCCAACCTGCCTCAGGCAAGTACTGCCGAAATGGTTACAAGAAATGCTCTCAGTTACTAAGGAGATGAAGCAATGCTGTTGACAAAAAGTCTAAATTTCTAGTCTTAAGGAAAATTTCTGAACATAGGAAAATAGCTTTGGATATGCATGTCCTAAATTCATTCTGGGAGAGGGAACCATAACTCTCACTTTCTTTGCTGAAAATGAATTCAAAGGAAGAATTCAGTATTTATTTTAATTGTGTTGGCCGTAGATGGCTTCTGTACTTGTGTACTCTTCTCTGGCTGTACAAGAGAAGAAAAGGGGGATGGATCCAAGACCTAGATTCTGGGGGATGGATTCCTTTTCTTCTGGACAAACTTTATCTGCTTCCCTGATAACTTTTTGAATAACAACAACTTGGTGACCCTGATTGAAACAATCTGGGATTCTCATTTTTCTCATTCTCATTTGCACTGAAAGTATCTTCTCCCAGAAGGAGCAGATCTGCTTTCTCCATACAGAGACAAGATCTGCCTTCTTCCTCTTCTCTTACATTGTCAAATGATATAGAGGATTTGAAGTTAACCTCTATTCTTTGTCAGACAGGAAGTATGTTTCAACAACAAAGACATACTGTATATAACCAAATGGAATTATTTGTCTTCACTGAAATGGCTTGGCTTCATTACGTACACTCTTCACCACATCCACATAAAAAATGAAACAGGGTGACCTAGGCCTGTCTTTTTTCCAGGTCATTGGCTCTTCCTATGTATTGTCTACTCAAAGTGTTCATTCAGTCTAAGTGTATCCATCACCTCTCCCATTTCAAACTGAAGCTTTTGGTCTGTATTTGTAATGCTCTTATCCAGAACCTTTGATCAATGGAAAGTTGTGCCAGCCCTCTACCTGGCTTATGAATGAATGCAGCATCCTTCATTTCAAGATACTGCATTCCACAGCCACTGTATATATCTTTTCTTCCAAAGTGTGTTCCATCTTTCCACCCAGTTCAGGTCCTCGTTATTCTTTTTTTTTTTTTAATGATACAACATTATTGAATCAGTTGAGGCATGCTGGGAGTGCCACGAGAGCAATAGCTTGTCCATTCTTTTTTATAATAATAATTACTTTATTCAAGGAAAGTTAAGATACAAAACACTGAAAAAAAGAAAAAACATAACAAACAAGATATTAAAAAAGAAAACATGTCTTTAAAAAGATTAACATATATACACATAACATCCTCCTTAGTTGAATGTTGATTAATATAATATGACAATATTAATTTTCCACCATTACAAAACAGGTCAAAAGAATTTTTACTCAGCTACTAAATCTGTTTAGAAATTGTTAACCTGTCATCTATATACTATATTAATAATTATTATTAAGACTTGTCCATTCTAAAGGGATGAATGAGCAACTGTTTCTTTATACTCAGGTTCCTAAGAAAATTTTAAGCCTCAGTGCATCCTGGTATGGAGAGGGAGTAAAGCATTTTTGACCTTTTTCAGTAGAGATTATTCCACCAGAACCAGTTTATTATATCAGTAGCCCCTTTCAGATATCCCTTTGTTTGGAACTAATACACTGAATTTCAACCTGATTAAATCCTTTGCCCATCAATTAATACTATTGATTTGAGCTTCATGCTCCCCAAAATGATGCATTATTAGAGATGCATTTTTTTCTCTGATGATGTAGTCCCTATTCCCCTCCAGGTTTCTGTTGTTGATTTGAATCAGAAACCAAAATGAAGAACTCATTACTTAACTGTAATTTTGGATCTTTAACTGGTTATCACTGAATTCACACAAACCCCCTTTCTCTCTTGGTGTTTCACCATTGTCAGGCATCTGTCTTTGTTCCAAGAAATGGAAGAAATTAATGGAAACAGCACACAGTATATAAATTGTAATAATGGAGTGTGGGGCTTTCACCAAAATTGCTACTCTGCCTCTTCACCAACCTGCTCAAAGTAAAATGCATGGTTATTTCTTCAATGTTATTTTCCTTCAACCTGTTATAGAAGTAGATAGGAAAGGATAGTTACTGATTTGATCCTGAGATTCAAGGCTGCAGATATTTTAATCTAAGTCTCATCAGTCATGTTTCAGTTCTATTTTGCTCTGCACTTTATTAAAACCAAGGAAGTGTAGATGGAAGCATCTATAACTAAATGTGTATAGGGAGACTATTTGTTGGACCACAGATTTTTTAAAGATTCTTGGGGGGCACAGTTGTGCAGGGAAAAATATGCTACAATTTATTCTGAACCCTTTCTTTTCTTTGGCAATAAATGTAGTGAAATAAATAAATATTTATATAATAATTTTCCAAGTCTTTATTGTAGAGGAAAAGAAAGAGTTAAAGATTGATTATTCCTAATTCAAGCAATGTTAAAGGATGTACAAAGTATCACCTAAATTCTTTTTATGATGCTTTTGTTCTTCCAATTGAACAAAAAGCACAAAATATACACGTTTTAAATAGTCAAAATGCCAATGTTAATTCTACTTTAATTTGTTTACTCTTTGCTGTTAAATATTTTTAAACATGTTGACTAACAAGCTGTTAGCTGCATTTTAAAACCTACATGCCATAATTTTGTAATAAATATCTTGAATTTCATTGTTAACCGTGAAACAACTTGTACCTTTATTCTGATAATGCAGTTATATGTTGACGTCAAAAATAGAATGCATATTATTATTACATTCACATTTTATAATTTATTATGACTTCATGGACTGCAGAACTTCTCAAAATGAAATGAGAGCAAAATGTATTCTACTAATTAGCCTATTGTAAAGTTCAATTTCATTAGTTTTGACTAAGAAATTTATGCCATCTGTGGACTTTTTTTAATATTTGTTTCAGAAAGTATATAAAATTTGAAATGGAGCAGAGAGTTCTTCAGCATTGTTATCAATTTGTTGCATTATGCCCTTTTATATTATGAGGGTATTATGTGGTAATATCTAGCAGCTTTCAGAAGCACTACACCACAGATAATTGGATATGAGGTCTTGTTGAAGTTAGGTTCTAAGGAACACTTGCGATTGCTGCTACTGCAGCACTGGCCTTTCTGTTACATATGATTTCTCTGTGCTGCCTGATTCCACTGAGGGATTGACAGTGGAGTCTTCTAGATTTATGGCTTTGGGAGGCTTTATCCTGCCTCTCTATACAGTAGAGAACAAAAGAGCTCATGAGTTTTGTGAAGTAGCAATCATGGATCTGACCCAGATCATCAAGGACCAACATAGGCTAGGTTTGGGTTTTATCTTGAGGCAGTTGCAACATTATTTGAGGGTAGAAGGCATTACCATCAATCATTTTTCATAGTCCGGTCATCTCTGATCATTATGCAAAGAGGATGAAGCTATTATTTTGGTTCATTCCTGGCAACTAATGGATCCAAAGAGGGCTTGTATTTTTTTCTGAGGATCTGATGGGCAGTTTGCCTTGAAATGAGTGTACAATTTGTTGTTGTTAGTTGCGAAGTCGTGTCTGACCCATCGCGACCCCATGGACAACGTTCCTCCAGGCCTTCCTGTCCTCTACCATCTTCTGGAGTCCATTTAAGCTCACGCCTACTGCTTCAGTGACTCCATCCAGCCACCTCATTCTCTGTCGTCCCCTTCTTCTATTGCCCTCAAATCTTTCCCAGCATTAGGCTCTTCTCCAGTGAGTCCTTCCTTATCATTAGGGTGGCCAAAGTACTTGAGTTTCAACTTCAGGATCGGGCCTTCTAAAGAGTAATCAGGGTTGATCTCCTCTAGGACTGACCGGTTTGATTGCCGTGCAGTCCAGGGGACTCGCAGGAGTCTTCTCCAGCACCATAGTTCAAAGGCCTCAATTCTTTGGCGCTCAGCCTTTCTTATGGTCCAACTTTCACAGCCATACATTGCAACTGGGAAAACCATGGCCTTGACTATACATACCTTTGTTGGCAGGGTGATGTCTCTGCTTTTTAATATGCTGTCTAGATTTGCCATAGCTTTCCTCCCCAGGAGCAAGCGTCTTTTAATTTCTTGGCTGCAGTACCCATCTGCGGTGATCTTGGAGCCCAGGAAGATAAAATCTGTCACTACCTCCATTTCTTCCCCATCTATTTTCCAGGAATTGAGAGGGCCGGATGCCATGATCTTGGTTTTCTTAATGTTGAGTTTCAAGCCAACTTTTGCACTCTCCTTCTTCACCCGCATCAAGAGGCTCTTCACTTTCTGCCATTAGAGTGGTATCATCTGCATATCAAGTGTACAATAAGGACCTCTCCCTGCTCAATGATCCTGGGGGTTGTCTGGTTTACTGAAGAGCTCTGGGAGATGAAACAGCAGAAGAAAGAGTGCTACTGAAGGAAGATTAAGAAATGAGTCTGACCAATCATATTGAAGAGCCCCATTAGAGACTTGTCATTGTTTTAACCATTGTTTTAACTCTTGGTGACTTTATAGGCAAGTGTTCTCCATGCTACCCCATCAAGCATAGGTACTTTCAGTTGTTGGATGTTCATTTTTGTGTTAAAGACTATCTTATTAAAATAAGAGGAAAGCTATGGCAAATCTAGACAGCATATTAAAAAAACATTTGTTTTTCTGTTCTTACATCTGTGGCTTGCTGACCATTGGCCCTGTTTAGGCTGGCTTGATCCCTTGAAGAGAAGCATCACAAATTATCTGCAAGGCTGTGGTAAGGATTATTCTAAGTATCTGATGGATAAAAATTGCTCAGATCTTTTCTGGACTAAATTCCAGCTGAGCAAGTTCTATTGAAGGCATGGTCTTAACCCTGTTATTTTGGAGGAGTTTTAGACTAAATCTTGAGGAAATGAACAAGGTTCTCAGGACTGTGAATCTAGCCATCTATTTGTTATATCAATGCTCCTGTTGGCTGATTAAAGCCTCCTGAGAAACAACATGGAGTTGACTCCAAGTGATGATAAATTCATCCTCAAGTGTGAGGGTGATAATGCTGGGCTTAAAAGAAATGGTAGCATAAACCCTTCTCAAGAAGCCATCATTGGACCAGTAGTGTAAGATAATTTCAATTAGTCTCAAACCTTCTTTTGGGGAAGGTGATTAGAAGGTGAGTCATGGAGGAAGCAAATTATTCAAATCCTTTTCAGTTGATTTTCATGACTGTGTTCAGTACAAAGATACATTTATTGTGTTTCTGGATGACTCTGGCAAAGCTGAGATGAGGATGCTGAATTATTATTATACACAGGAATTGAAATCACAACTGCCAGTTCTTTAGCTAGTGTTGACCTTCATATGCATTGAGTTCTTCCCAAGAACCTACAATGTTGTATTGTATTGGTGTAGTATATGTGCAGATCCAAGGAGTATGGCCTTTTGTAATTGATAGATGGAAATTTTGTCAATGCGCAAAGTGTCTAAGTGCTGCCCATGATTTTTTGATATGACACCCAGTGTGTTGATAACAACTGGGACTGTGACAGCTGGCAAATACCATATAAATAGTCTTTGATTTATGGCTGGTCACTTAGCAACTATTCAAAGTTACGATGGATCTTCCCAGAGCTATTTGGGACTTATTTTCAAGAGTGACTGGCCCCAAATCATCCCACTGGTTTCCATGTGTAAGGGAGGCCTAGAACTCTCTTGGTTTTTAGACCAGCATTTTAACCACAACATCCAACACTCTTTCCTGGTTCTACCCTGAATCTTTCCTGGTTCTCCTTCATCTCTCAGTAACTTCTAGTATCATTGATCATAGTATCCTTCTGGACCAAATGTAGGATTATGAATGGGGGACATGATGTGCAGTGGTTTACCTCTTTCTCCATGGTTGTTTTTAGTCAGAATTGATGAGCAGGTGGAAACGCCAGTGATCTTTCCTTTCCAATTTAATATCCTCAGGAAAAACTGATGGACAAGGTTTGGTATATCAATGCATGGTATGTGGGTGTTTGGTGATTAAACACATCAACCAAGGGACTCATTTTGTGAAAATGATCTTAAAATACTCTCAAAATGCATCCACTGGCCTAGTAAAGTTGTAGACGCTTGCTCTAAAACATGATATGTAATTAGGATAATTCCTGAAAACAATGAAAATAGCTAACAGGAACAACTAAAGCTAGGAGACAAGTTTTGTGTACAGTCTTCATCCTCAGATTTCCCATTAGCTGGTATGTGAAGAAGCAAGCTAAAGCAGGCTTTTGTTATTGCATTTATGATTTGAGTGACAATGGTCCTTTCTATACTGAAAATTTATGAAGCAATTAAATGAGATTCAGGTGTGAAGATTCTTCTTAATTGAATCCATGTCCATAAGTGAAAATTGCTATGACTGACTCTGCAATTAAATTAGACTGAAAATTAGCTTGGCAATATATCTGGATTTAGATTGCTCTAATTGTAAATTAAAATATTTATATTTTTTGCAAGAAACTATTGATGCTTTCTTAATACTTGCATACTTTTCGGGAGTCATAGTAAATAGTAGAACATAAAAATCATGTGCTTTTTCATGCCTCATTCATAATTGCTTGATAACTCAAAGTAACATTTCACATTTTAAATTAATATTTACTTCTCAGTACCATTACATTTCTGAAACCAGCAAGATGTTCTTTTTCTTTCTTAAATTTAAAACCAATTTAGCAGTCTATCTCTCTTGTGGTAGATTAAGATGCATTGGAATTGGAAACAACTAGCAATGCATACTAATAAATTAGTTGCTCCAGAAATATTTTCTGTATATTAAAAGAAAAAAGATCTATTTATAAATAATTAATAATGGAAATGGATATAGGTTTACATGTTGTATTAACAATTTATTAATCAGCTATGGTAATTTTCTGCTAATTCTGACTTAAGCTGGAATTATTTTTAATAATTTACCCGAAGCAGCTTTTTCCAGGATATAAAAGAGTAAAAGCAATTCTTTTTATTTTGTGAGAAGCAAACATTTATTTAGTTTGCATGCATTATAAAGTAGAATAATCTGGATCCCATCCTGTTCCGTTTGTCAATATATTTTAAAGATAGGAATATGATGGTTATAAAATTTGCCAAACACGTGATTTATATTGTTAATAGCTGTGTTCTGCTACCCAAATTTAATATGGTTTGGATTTTCTATCTTTCCCTTCTTTTTGCAGGAATCTTCTCAGGAGAGTGTCATTTCACGAGATATTCATCGTACATTTCCAGCACATGAATATTTTAAAGATACTGGAGGAGATGGACAGGATTCTCTATATAAGATTTGTAAGGTATAGCTGCTCAAATGTCTTGGAGTTTTGTTAAAAAGTTAAAAAGGCTTGTTGCATACATTTTCCTAATTTATATGACATGCAGTATTACAATAATATGACATCAGAGTAGATTGGGTTTCCCACCTAACATTAACTGAAAACAACCAGATGTTAGGATCTTGCAGTTTAGATTAGATGGAGAGGCCCTGGTAGAGAATGCAAGGAAATAATAAAGATCTATACCAGGATCTATATACTACTATATACTACTAAAACTCTCATTTCTATAACTTCAACTGAGCACCATAGGGTAATAATTTTTGAATCAAGGTACCTCAAATGGGCTAACTTACAGAATGTGTCCAAAATCTAGGACATATAACTCCCAAGGGAATGAAATTTGTGGAAATTACAGCTGTTTCAGTGTTGTCAGGCTGCTGCTGTCATGTGATCATTTTCAGTGTTGTGTGATAGTTTCCCAGCCTCTCCCACAGTCACTTTTTCCGTCCCCCACCTGGTAGCAGTTACTTACTTGCCAGGAAGAGGAAGGTGAAGGAAAAAAGGAAAGGACCAATAAGGAGGAAGGAAGGAAAAGGGAGAGAGGGAACGAAGGAAGGGAGGGACAGGGAGAGCAATAGGGAGGAAGGAACACAATTCCTGGCTCACACTACCCCTTCTGTACACCTTCCCCAACCCATGTGGCATCTTTTCTGAACCCCCATGCGTCCTTTCTGATTTGCATAGCACCTCTCATTCCCCTCACAACCTTCTTGTCCCACCCCCCTGTGCATCCTACCTGACCTGGACGCCCACTCTGACCCACGTGACACCTCTTGAATACCCATGTGACACCAACATCCTCAACCAACATCGTCCCTCTTGCAGCTGACCCATCCCATATGCCTTCATGCATCCTTCCTGACCCACACTGCCCACCTCCCCAGTTCCTGATCCTCCCCAACCCATGCAGCATTTCTTCTGTACCCCTGCATCTTTTCCTGACCTGAACCCTTGCACATTCCCTCATTCCCTCTTCCAGCCATGTACCAGCTTGTTGGTCTTGGATTTACAACTTCTTACTGGCTTCTCCACTTTCTTCCTGTAAGCTTCCCACAAGGAAAGTAAATGGGGAAGCCAATGGAAATTCAAGGAAGGTAGGGGAAGACAGGAGAGTAGAAAGAAAGGAACAGTGAGGAAGGGAGGGAGGGAAGAAAGGAAGGATGGAAGAGTCGAAGGGAGGAAGGAGGGAACAGGAAGGAAGGGGTGAGGTATTGAAAGAAGGATGGGGCAGAGGGAAGGAGGAAGGAACAGTGAGGATGGAAGGAAGGGTAAAAGGGTGGGAAGGAAAAATGGAAGGGAAAGAGGAAAAGGAAGAAGGGAAGGAAAGTAGGGAGGTACAGGGAAGGAAGGAACAGTGAAGAGTGAAGGAAGGAAGGAAGGAAGGAAGGGAGAGAAGAAGGGAGGGAGAGAGGAATAGGTAAGAAGGAACCCAGGACATCATTCCTGGCCCATGCCATCCCCCAACACACGTGACATCTCTTGTGAACCCCCAGGCACTCTTCCTGATCTGCATAACACTTCTCTTGCCCTCCCAAGCACCACCTTCTCAATAGCCCCCCCTTTGCATCCTCCCTGACCTAGGCGCCCACCCAGACCCATGTGTCAGCTATTGCACACCCAACTCATCCTTCTTAACCCATGCTGCCCCCCCCATGCACTTGACCCAGCCCATGTAGCTCTTCTCACATACCACCATGCATCCTTCCTGACCCACACTGCTTCCTGACCCTTCCAAACCCACACAGCACTTCTTGTGTAGCCATGCATGCTCTTCCCAACCTGTACCCTTGCACACTTTCTCATCCCTCTTCCACCTGGCAGCAGCTATTTTATCTTCTGGTTTGTCTTGGACTTGCAATTTCCTACTGACTTCTCTCTGAGGACTTCGGCAGGAATTCGAGTGAGGGAGGGAGGTACTTAATGAGATTTCTGATGTTCCCTGCCAGCTTCCCACAAGGATATTCAATGGGGAAGCCAGCAGGAAGTCAGAAGTTGCTCTCGCTCCCACTGCTTTTTTGCCCACTTGTGGCTATTCTGATTCTCTGTTTAAGTAAGGAAATATCTCTGAAATGGAACATCCAACAGAGGACACATTGTCTAATACCCACTAAATCAATAGGTATTCTGGCCTAGCAATTCTCATCTCTTAGTTTTACGACTCCTTTACATTCTTAAAAACCACTAAAGATCTCAAAGAGCTTTTTTTAAAATATAGGTTATATCTATTGATATTGTATTTACCATAATAGAAATGAAAATTGATACAATTTTAAACTATTTAAAAATAATAATAAACTCATTACATGTTAACATAGATAACATTTTAATGAAAAATAACTAAAGTTTCCAAAACAAACACACATTTAATAAAAACAGTGGCACTGTTTTACATTTTTGAAAGTCTCTTTAATATCTGGCTTAATAGAAGACAGCTGGATTTTCATAACTATTTCTATATTCAATTTGCTGCAATATGTTATTTTCATTGAAATATACAAAGAAAACCCTGCTTCATACACACGTTGCTGGAAAAGAGATGAGTATTTGAACAGTCTTTTCAACTGCCTTGTTTTATGTCTTGTTTTATAAAAAAGATGTTGAGACTCTAGAAAAAGTGCAGGGAAGAGCAACAAAGATGATTAGGGGCCTGGAGGCTAAAACGTACGAAGAATGGTTGCAGGAATTGGGTATGTCTAGTCTAGAGAAAATACATGATAGCAGTGTTCCAATATTTGAGGGGCTACCACAAGGAAGAGGGGCTCAATCTATTTTTCAAAGCACCAGAAGGCAAGACAAGAAACAATGGATGGAAGCTAAACAAGGAGAGAAGCAAACTAGAACTAAGGAGAAATTTCATAACAGTGAGAATAATTATCTAGTGGAACGGCTTGCCTTCAGAAGTTGTGGGAGGCTTTTAAGAAGAGATTGGACAGCCATTTGTCTAAAATGATATAAGGTCTCATACTCCTCCAAGGTCCCTTCCAACTCTATTATTCTGTTATAGTAGGGTGCAAGCATTTTCCCCTACCATTGTAACCATCCGTGAAAATGTGCACACAGTTGTTCCAGGATAAGCGTGAGATGCAAAAACATCATTTAGCACTTTAAATATTTCAGCATCACTTGGGTTTGTTGCCAAGTATTCACATAAAAGAAGACCTTCAATTATTAGTTGATGCTGATATCAGACAAGTCATACAAGTGAATCAAGTCCAGCCATGTCTGTAGAGTCACCCATTTGTATATGGAAAAGTACAATTCTGAAGACAATATATTAATTCCATCTTCAGGACTGCAGCTAAATCTTTAAGTCAGCAAGTTACTGTATTATTGGCAATTGGCATTGCTGTGATTTATTTTAGTGACTTTTCATCCAGCCAGCATTCAGCAAATTCAATTGTACACAGTTTAACCTTGTGGACCTCCTGAAAGGGTCTTGAGGACCCCTAAGGATCCAGGGACCACACTTTGAAAACTGCTGCTCTAATGTAAGAAATGAGGGGTCGGATGCTAGAATAACCTAGAGTGTTAGTGAGGACAAAAAGGAGCCTACTACTGTGGTGCAGGGCCAAATGTCAATTTGGAAAGGGAATTGAACATTATCTTCATTAATTAATACTCCTAAGTGCCCAGAACCTTTCTAGGCACTTAGAAGTGGCAAGCAAATGAATTTTTCCTTTTTAAAGCATGGTGGGTAATTTGCAATGTTGCCTTTTGCCCATCATGTAAAATTATTGATTTTCTGTGTTGTACTATATTATGAAATAATACTGGTGACCTGGTTTCTTGCTTGCATGTGTAGTGCAGATACCTTTCCCCTAGGAAACCAAAATAATTGGTAGAAAGTAATGATTTTAAGCTGCTTGGACTCCTGTGGCTGAAACAGTTTAATGTGAGGCCTGTTGTTCACACTCACAAGTTAGCCATTTCTGTTAATCAGAAACTATTTGTTGTGGTTATAATTGAGAAACCTCAATATATTTTAGTAGACTGTATGTGCCAGTTTGTTAATAATTTATCAAAAAGATAAAAGTGAAGTATAGTCCTAACCTATTTGGGAACAGGTTTTTTTGAAGAAAAAAAAAGACAAATAACTTTTTGAATATTAGCCATATTCTGCTTTCCATTTTGCCTCTTAATCTAACCCTCCCCATTCCCAAAGTCCAGGTCAATTCAGCCTGGTCTACAACATAACTGGTTACTACATCCCTGATTTCTACATCTTTTGAATGCCTAAAAAAATACATCTGAAAGTGCCAAAATGATTGCCCTTCTTGTTTAACCACTTATTCCTGTTGGCACACTGAGATATTGTTTTGCTATAAAATAATTGCCAGGAGACTAAGACCTGAACATATAGAGTAATTTCTTATTTTAAACAAATATGTAATTCTAGGAACTGAATTGCATATATTAATCATTTTCCTCTAATTATTTGGTTTTCTTTTAGTAAAGATTTTTCAGAATTGTTACGTTCTATATCAGGGTGCACAGTAGCTTTCCAGGTTTCAGATACAACAAGCGTTTGGATGACATTCTGGAGTCCATGATACTCCTAATAGGCAGCAGCAAAACCATGATGTAGATTGGCTAAAATATATATTTATTTGAATTAATATTTAATGAAATGGAACTAAGATGATTCCTCCCTATTTATTTAATTGTTTATTCATTAACACTGAAAATTGTAATTTGGCAGCAGCATTTTGAGGAGCTTTGGATTGTCTGGCGCAATAGCATTTTAGATAATTATCATGGATTTCTACTGTATTTTCTACCTTAGAAAGAAAATACACAGAACACTGGAAAGATCTAATTTATTCTGCTGCTCTCATTTTCTTATGTAAATTACCACTAAATAGAAGACTATCACAAATATCATTCTTGTTAAAAATTAAGAAGACCAGTAAAAAGTCAGCTGTTTAATGAATGAATAAATAAATTAAGAATTGATATTGCGGGTATCCACACTTGGGATGTATTTGATGCTGCTGCTGCTGTTATTGTGATTTTGTAGTGATGTTTATTAATATGATATACACTGTATAATTTATTGTACAGGTAGTCCTCGACTTACAACAGTTCGCTTAGTGACTGAAGTTACAACGGCACTGAAAAAAGTGACTTATGACCATTTTTTACACTTACGATCATTGCAGCATCCCCATGGTCACATGATTTACATTTGGATGCTTGGCAACTGGTTCACGTTTATGATGGTTGCAGTATCCAGGGTCACGTGATCACCTTTTGCAACCTTCTGACAAGCAAAGTCAATGGGCAAGCCAGTTTCACTTAACAACTGTGTTACTAACTTAACAACTGCAGTGATTCACTTAATAACGGTGGCAAGAAAGGTCATAAATTGGGGCAAACTCACTTAGCAATGTCAGGCTTAGCAACACAAATCTTGTGCTCAGTTGTGGTTGTAAGTTGAGGACTACCTGTACACTGATTTTTATGCTATTTAGATTGTGTGGGAGTTTTTACTGAAATAGTAGGGAGGCACATATAGTAAATAAATAAAGTTACATCTTTCCAGAAAGACAGAAGGCCCATAAGAATGATTGCACTTTATTCTTTGCAAAAAAGCAGAATTTCAGTTATTTCAAAAGTCCTGGTAGAAGAAAGGTGAAAACAATTAGTGAGTAAACTCAAAAAAGACAGGATGTAAATATACATATAAATAAATACTGTGGTATCTTATAAAATGGGACTAAAAAAAGTGACAATTCCTGAGAAAATGCTGAATCTAGAAGGGTGCCTAGATTCTGAATACTTTCCAAAGACAGTTTATATTTCCATGTAGAATTATATCTACTTACTGACTGACTTGTTTCTCTTTTTTTGGTACTGTACACTGTTGGACTCCCAAAGGTTTACAAATATAATAAAAAAAACCCAATAACCATAATAAAGTATTCATCACCACAACGTCCGTTAACTAGCATGGTTTTAACTTCATGGTTAAAATGACAGATTAAAAGCTCTATGAAACAGCTGTGGCTTCACTGCCTGCCTAAATATCATCAGGGAGGATGCCATCTGAATGTCTGAGAATAGGCTTTTCCACTGGGAGGGAGCCATAATAAAATAGCCTTGTCTTCTGGCTCACATCCCTACTCAGGAGTAACAGACCAGATGGATCAGTTTTACCTGGAGAAGACGGATCTGTATTACTAGGATAATACAGGTAGTCCTCAACTTACAACCACAGTTGGGATTGAAATTCCAGTCACTAAGCAGTGCGGTTGTAAAGCATGATGTCACATGATTTTATCGCTTAGTGATGTCAAGCCCTGCAATCTCAGTTACCATTGTAACTCCAGATGCATAGGTTATTAAGTGGAAAGTGAAGGGAATTCCAGATAAGGAGGATAGGCTGCTGTCCTGGAAGGCCCGAGCACAGCTGTGCAGAAGTTGGGGATTGCTACAGTGTGATGCAAGCTTGGGGAGGCTAGGTAAAAAAGATGTGGGATGTGTGTATGAATACAGGGAGACTGAGGAAGAATACACTGTGGCTCATTGCTTCTTGGCACATTGTGGCTCTTGGGCTGCAAGAAGCCCTGAGCCACAGTGTGAAGCCATGCCTCCACCCCCCGCCAGAAACACCAGCCCTCCATCCTAATCCAGCAGCATAATGCAAATCTGCCATGCCTAGGAAGCTCAATACCATGGTGCAAAGCCGCAGCAACGTGGGGCTTCTTGGTGCGCCATGACTCTGAGGCTGCAAGAATTCTGAGTTGTAGTGCAGTGTGAAGCCCAATCCAAACTTGGCTCATCAGCGCAGCATAAAGAGTCTTGTTGCTACCCCAGGAAGCTTCAGCCCATTACAGGACAGTTGTAGTTGCCCTTGCCATCATCCATTCCAAGATGCTGGTCACCCTTCAATCAGCCACCCCAGTTGACTTTTACTGTCTTCTTGCTCCTGCTGCTGACAAGGTATGCCTGGCCCTTTGTGAGGCAACTGCTGGCCTAAAAGACACCATATTCCCAGGTCTTGCAAGGAAACCACCATGTGCAAACTGGAGAAGAAAGCCTTGTGCATGCAATAGCCTCATGAAGGACCAGGCCAAAGCCTGCTTGGTCAGCTGTGGGAGAAAGAATACGGCAAAGGCCAGTTGGGGCGTCAGGGGCCACAGAGTGCTGGGAGCTAAAAAGATACAGAAGGGGGAGATAGGCAGGTGGGGGAAGTTGAACTACCCCTGTGATTGCAAGTGTGTGGGGGTTGCCAAGGGCCCAAATTTTGAACACATGACTGTGGAAACACTGAAATGGTGATAACGTCTGGGATTGGTTGTGAATCTCTTCATTCAGCACCACTTTAACTTTGAATAGTCACTAAACAAATGATCATACATTGAGGACTATCTGTACCAGTACTTTGAATTGATCATTGAATTGAATGGAAGCTTATTGATAGTTCAGCATCAAAGTTATGTGACCATACTGGCTCGCTCTTGTTGGCAATTGTAACTTCTGGGTTTTTGTTAAAGGCAGACCCATGTATTGGAATGGTCTGTCCTAGGGAAAAGGCTGCAACTGGTACAGCAACCAAAGCTGAGCAAAGACTTTCCTGTTCTGTTCTTGCAAAGAAGACATCGAGACGAGGCTGGTTCACAACAAAGACCTCTTTATTGAAACACAATCACAGAACAGAAGCAAGAACACAATGGCCACTGGCCTTTTATATCCCCTTGCAAGGGGATGCACATCCAATCATTGCAGGCCGTTCTCCCACCTCGCGCATGCGCACAAGGCCGGAGACAGCCTGTCTGGGTCCCGGGCAGACATGTGGTCTGTCCGGGTCTCTGCAGCCTTCCTGAGCCTTGCTGAATAACTCAGCAAGGCCCAGGACATAACACCTCTCCCCTCTTGGATTAAACAATATGCGTAGTTATTGTTTAACACTTTACACACAAACACATCATAGCAGGCCGGCTGGCACGTTATACATTCAACCTTTACTCCATTTCAACCCATTACCTTCAGTTCCCTGTTAGACACACGGACTTTCACTTTTTTGACAATATTAACATCGCAGCACTACAATTGTCTTTTTCCTCAGATGGCGAGGACTAGTAAACCTCCTGTATAGTAAACAGGGACCTTGAATAATCCTTTAAATGCTTAGGAGGACCCTTAACCCGCTCTGATCTCCGTGGAGCCAGGTTAGGTGCAAGCGTAGTTGTAGGTGTAGGATTAGGAATAGGTGCCTGGAGTGCCTGCTCCCGGTTTGCGCAAAACAAACCAGGACTTTGTCGCCCAGAAGACTCAGGGGTTTCCCCTGACTGCTGACTGGCTGGATCCACCAAACCCAAACCAGAGTTCCTTGGTGGGGTTGAGTTCCCCGAGTCCCTTGGTGGGGTGGAGTTCCCCAAAATTCCATTGGACTCCTCTTGGGAGCACTGTCCCTCGAGCCCAAGACCAGCAGCAGGAGTACCCTGAGTAGCCGATTTATGGCCATTTGCCCCTAGCCAGGGACTCTGCCAGAGTCAGGAGCCGCCTCCATGGCAAGACCCCCGGAGTCTATGCCAGTCAGGAGCCGCCTCCATGGCAAGACCCCCACCTGGAAATGTGGAGGAACATTTGGATAAGCGCCCTCGTGGAGAGACTGTGGTCCACAATTGTAATTGGGGTCCCCCTCCCCCCCAAGAGCAGAACCAGGAGCGGACACGTGGCCAGGAAGCCTCCAGCGCAATTGGTCAAGGTGGCGTCTAAGCACACGACCATCCTCCAAGGCCACTTCGTAGAACAATGGCCCAGAGACCTTGCATACCACAGCAGTTACCCAGAGATGTCCATGCCCATAGTTTCTGGCCCATACCAGATCACCCACTTGGAGTCTCCTAGGTGCCCACGGTTGTGACACCTGTGAAGCCACCCGGTCTGGATGCAACCTGTCCAGCTTAGTGATGAGTCTGCGACCCCAGCGTAGTTCAGCTGGGCTCTTTCCTGTAGCTGTGCAAGGTATGGTGCGGTGTGCAAGGAGAAAATCGGCTAACCTGTGATGCCAGGGTCCTCGAGTGATTCTCTTTAATGCCTCCTTGGTGGTACGGACCATGCGTTCAGCCTGACCGTTGGTGGCAGGGTGAAACGGAGCAGACGTACCATGCTGGATCATGTTGGCTTGAAGAAAAGCCTGAAACTCAGAAGAGGTAAATTGGGGATCATTGTCTGAGACAAGGACATCAGGAAGACCATGGGAAGCGAAGATTCCTCTTAGCACCTGGATGGTCCTGGCAGTAGTAGTGGAGGATACAGGAACGACCTCTAGCCACTTGGAATGGCTATCCACAAGGAGAAGGAAGAATTGCCCCTGAAAGGGCCCAGCATAGTCAATGTGTACGCGTGACCATGGAGTGAGTGTCTCCTCCCACCTATGTACAGGGGCCTGGGGCATCTCAGGCCGTGACTGTTGGCACACTTGGCACCCCTGAACCTGGGCCTCGATGTCCTTATCGAGTCCAGGCCACCAAAGCGCCTTCATGCTCACAATTCCCGGATGTCCCTCATGCAGAGAGAGCAAGACTCTAGTCCTCAATGAGGCCGGGATAACTACCCTGCTACCCCACAGGATACACCCTTTGAACGTGGAAAACTCATGTTTCCTCCGCCAAAAACTTTGGAATTCTGTACCAGGACACGTGTCAGGTCATCCTGACAACACCCATGTCAGCACATGTGTAAGCGTGTGATCAGTGGCAGTTGCAGCAGCCACATCCCTAGCATTGAGGGGAGATTCAGGCAATTCCTGAATGGAGAGAATGTGTACAGCAGGAGCAGGGTCTGCCTCTATTTGCTTCAGAGGTAACCTACTAAGGCCATCAGCGTGGCCCATCTCTGTCCCTGATTTGTGAACCAGGGTGTAGTCATAAGCTGACAAGAAGATTGACCATCTCAGCATTCTCGGGGAGATGATATGTGGGGTTTGTTTGTTTGTTGTAAACAAACCCAGCAAGGGCTTGTGGTCAGTGTAGACCGTGAAATGGCGGCCATACAAGAAATCATGAAATTTCTTGATGCCTGAGACTATTGCCAAGGCTTCTCTGTCAATCTGCGCATAATTACGCTCTGCAGATGAGAGTTCTGGAGTAATAGGCCACAGGGACCTGAGTCCCATCAGCCTTGAGATGACTCAACACTGCTCCTACCCCATAAGGGGATGCATCACATGTGATGCACACAGGCAATTGTTCATTGAAATGCGCCAGTACCGCATTTGAAGAGAGCAAGGCCTTGAATTCTTTGAAAGCCCTTTCATGGACGTTCGTCCATTTCCATGGAGTCTGCTTGTCCAAGAGCCGGTGTAACGGCTCAGCCACTGCAGCCTTGTGGGGGAGAAACGAATGATAAAAATTTAGCAGGCCCAGAAAAGCCTGGAGTTCAGCTTTTGACTGGGGGCTTGGGGCCAGTTGAATGGCCTGAAATTTAGACTCTGCAAGGTGGATGCCATCAGCATCAATACGAAAACCTAGAAATTCGGTGGATGTTACACCAATCTTACATTTGTCTTGCTGTAACCTCAGCCCAGCTTGGCGGAAACGCAGCAAGACAGCTCTCAGCCTTTCAGCCAAGTTCCCAGATGACTCTCCTGCAATGAGGACATCATCAAAATAGGGGCAGACCCCAGGAATACCACGGAGCGTTCGCTCCATCACCCCTTGGAAAATGCCAGGGGCTACATTGACCCCAAACTGCAGCCTTTTTACCTTAAAAGCCCCTCTGTGAGTAACTATACTTTGTGCCTCAGCTGTTGCCTCATCAACAGGTAACTGTTGGTAGGCCTGAGCTAAATCAAGCTTAGCAAATACTTTTTCCCCCTTCAGTGAGGCCAGAATGTGGCTCACCACAGGCACTGGATATGCATGCTGCTGCAAGACCTTGTTTAGTGTGCATTTATAGTCCACACAAATTCGGACTTCACCATTGGCTTTTAATGGTGTCACTATGGGGGTTTCCCATGGACTAGAATCCACAGGTTCTAGAATGCCTTGTTGGAGCAGTTTGTCCAACTCAGCATCTATTTTACTTTTGAGGGCAAAAGGCACCCTCCTTGGTTTAACCCTGATGGGTGTGATGGCTGGATCTAACTTTAAAGCAATAGGAGGCCCCTTGTATGAGCCAAGCTCTGGGCTGAACACATCAGCAAACTCCTTGCAGACTCCTGCAAGGCTGGCAGTTTGTAGATGGTTAAGCCCAGTCACTTGGATACCAAGTGCCTTGAACCAATCGAGTCTGATAAGACTCGTGCGATCACCCCCAACTACCACCACTTCTAACAACCCATCAAATTCCTTACGCTGTACTCTAAGCGTGGCCTCCCCCTTCACACTGACTCGGGAATTCTGAAAGTCAGTGAGGATGAGATTGGAGGGCCTGAGTGTCGAGCCCTCCGGGCTCGACATGGACAGGTGGGGGGGAAGCGAGGACGGCGTGCAGGGAGGAGGAGCACGGCAGTAGCCAGCAGTCGGAAAGCCGACGAGCAGCTGACGGGCTTTGCTGGCGTCCCTGGGCAGCAGCAGAAGCCCCGGACAGACAGGGAGTCGCGGCGGCATCCTCAAGCCTCTAACGAACAGCTGTGCGGCTGCGGCGGCGTTTCAGAGCCTCCGAGCCTCCGGCGGACAGTTGAGGGGCCGCGGCGGGGTGGGAGGCCGCAGAGGTGTGAACGGACCCGTCAGCATGCTTCAGCCACTGACCAGCTGATGGATAGCCGGATGGCTGGCTCTGGAGCAGCGGAGCGGCGGAGCGTGGAGGCTGCTGCAGCTGCAGAGTCCCTGGGGCGGAAGCTGCCCTTATGAACTGTTGCGGCCGGATGCTGGTTTGGCGGGCGGGTGGGGGGGTGGGGTTGATTAATGCGCGGGTATGTAAAGCGCTGGGAGGCGGATGCTCCCAGCGCGGACTTTGATAGCGGAAAGCCTTATATCTGCATGCCAAGGATTCCAGTAAACCTCAAATCACCTGTGAACCAGACGTCTCCTTGTCTTCTTTTCCAGGGGTGAGGTGAGGATCTATGACACTGAGTTCGACTCGTGAGCCACTCCTGGAACAACCCTTCTTAAAAGTGTCAGCAGAAATAATAGAAAGAGCGGACCCTGTGTCCAGCTCCATGGCCAGGGAAACTCCCTGCAACTTTACATCAATGCGAAATTTTTTCTTAAGGGGCCGGTGAACCCCAGTTTTGAATACCCCCCTATGGGACGCGCAGAAGCCCACCCTGTGTTGGCTGGGACCTTGGTACCCTTCAGAGGCAACTCTTCGGGGGACCTGTTTTTCTGGCGACGCAAGCAGGCTGATGCAATGTGGCCTTGCCTGCCACATGCCCGGCAAACAGCAGAACGAAAACGGCAGTCGGCCCTCCTGTGGCGACCCCCACAGTCGAAACACCGAAGGGATGCAGGCGTCTTTCCTCTGCCTTCTTGCAGTCTTCTCTCCGCCGACTGTTGAAGTCTGTCCACCTCTTCTTCCTCAGATTCTTCTTTGGATGCCTCTCGCACGACTTCCTGATGGACGGGAACTGCTGCTGGAGGGTTCTTGGTCGACTGCAAGGCCTTCACCGCGCCGCCGGCTGCTTCTTCAGCTGCAACTTCTCTCAGGGCATCTTGGAAGGACACATTAGCTCTAGCAAATAACTTTTGTTGCATCTCACGGCTTCGCAATCCGCAAACGAGCCGGTCTCGGAGCCTCTCTTCCAAGTCTTGGAACGCACATGGCCTAGCAGCCTGCCTCAGAGCCGCGACGAAGTCTGCAGCTGATTCTCCCGGCCGCTGATCCCGCTGCTCGAATTGGTGCCTCCAAGCTATTACGGAAAGCTTGGGCTCAAAATGCTTGCGCAGCATTTTCTTCAAATCTGGATAGGCGATCGACTCCAGTGGTGCTGGGGCTACAAGGTTCTCAGCAAATGTCAAAAGTCTCTTGCCCGCAGACACACAGCAAAGTAGCAGCTTTCAATTCATCTTCTTGGATCTTGTTCACCCTGAAGTAATTCTCAACGCGAGCTGTGTAAGAGCTCCAACATTCTGGGTGCGAAGTATCGAACTCGACAAGACGGCCCAGCTTGGACATCGTTGTGGCCGATAGCCTCTTCGACGTCTCTCACCGCAAGGAAGGAGAAGGGGTCCCACGAAGCCAAGCCCACCTCCAGCGTCTTTGTACTGGCAGGCGGTTGCTTCTCCTGGACGCCGCGCTTCTCTTCGCTTCAGGCCTTCAGGTGAGTTGGTCCTAGGTTCTTTTCCTTTGGCTTCCTTTGCGGCAAATCCCACCTTCGTCGCCAATGTTCTGTTCTTGCAAAGAAGACATCGAGATGAGGCTGGTTCACAACAAAGACCTCTTTATTGAAACACAATCACAGAACAGAAGCAAGAACACAATGGCCACTGGCCTTTTATATCCCCTTGCAAGGGGATGCACATCCAATCATTGCAGGCCGTTCTCCCGCCTCGCGCATGTGCGCAAGGCCGGAGACAGCTTGTCTAGGTCCCGGGCAGATACGTGGTCTGTCTGGGTCTCTGCAGCCTTCCTGAGCTTTGCTGAATGACTCAGCAAGGCCCAGGACATAACATTCCTTTGCTCATAAAGTGTCATAAGTGCTGCCAAATTCAGCCTACTTAAAAAACAAATACAGGTAGTCCTCAATTTACAGTGACAATTAGAACCAGAATTTCCACTAAGCGATGTGGTTGTAAAGATAGCTATGGCAATCCCTGCAGTTCCAATTGCCGTCACTGAGACATGGTGTTTAGGTAAGGCAACAACCTGCTGGTTCCCCACAACCAAAGACGGGGGAAGCCAGCAGGAAATTGGAAGTCTGAGGCCACCAGGCAGCTAAGGGATAGGGAAAGGGACGAAGGAGAGGGTCGGGGATATGTGTGAAAGATGTGTAGTTCAGGGAAGGTGTGGAAGGGTCTACAATGATGTAAGGGAGGTGCAGCAAGAGTCAGGGAGGGTGCATGGGGATACAAGAGTGAGTGAGTGGCACGGAGTGGGTTGGGGAGGGTATAGGTGTGAGGGAGTGTTGGTGAGGGTCAAGATGGTATGCAGAGGTGTGAGGAGACATGAGAGGCAATTTGGGGAGGCTACATGAGGGTGCAAGGGATTGTGTGAGTCGGGAGGGTGCATAAGGGTACATGGGGATGCACAAGGGAGGCCCAGAAAGGTTGGGAAGGTGCATGAGGGTGCACTGTGATGTGAGGAAGGATAGGGGATGGTGTGCAAAGCGTTAGGGGGTTGTGAGAGTGCGAGGGAGGGCAGGCAAGGGTCGGGAGAGATTCAAGGAGACGTGCGAGGATGTGAGAAAGGTATGGCAAGGGTCGGGCAGGATACAGAGGCATTTGAGTGGGCGTGCAAGAGGTATAAAAAAGTGAAAAGCTTGAAGGGAAAGGCAGAACGAGTCATGATTGCATGGTTAGATGAGATTCTCAGAAAGATGAGGCACTTAAAGAACAAAAGGCACTATATAAAGTAATGTGTGGTCATGATGGGAGCGAGGATAGGGAATGAATGAGCAAGAATCTACAGTTAAATTAATAATTCAGAACAAGTAATATACTCAGTTTGAGATATCTCTCTTTTTTATGTTTGAATATCACGAGAAAATTTATATTGTATTTAGGTGGCTTTTTAAAAAGTTCATCTCAGTTTGTCTGTGACCATTGGCTTATAATTTATTACTATGATACGATTATTTGTAAAAGAAACCAGCAAACAAGCAAACAAAAAAAGCTGTTCTGAGAATGCCAGTTTCTTTCAAATGAATTTAAAATGCCGTTTTGTATGCCATAAATCACAAAATGCTGCTTTTTTGTGAGTCCTGTGCATCTGAGGGTTTCTGGTGAATATTCAGAGCACTGCCAGAATGTTCTAGAACATGGATGTCAAACTCGATCACGTTACATGACATATCATGACGTATCGTGACTTTTTTGCCTTTGCGGAGCTGGGGTGGGTGTGGCCTGAGCGTGATGCATCCGGCCCACAGGCCGCCAATTTGACACCCCTGTTCTAGAGCTAAGTGTGTTGCCGGATTTAGTGCTGTCACTTCTGCTTTAACCCAGTGGAGATATCCCCCACCAGCATAATGAATTGCAAGATATATTTGTGAATACTATTAAGATAGCCAATGAATGGATTTGGCTTTCTAAGGTTTTCCAAGCTCATTCTGCCTTAGTAAAGACTATTTCCTTAGCACTTGCCAGAGTCATTTCACTGCCTGACAACAGTAGGGGTGCCAACTGATTGTAGTCTTCCACCTTTTTCAGAAATGGCATTATTGTTTAGATGCCAGACTTGATTTGATTCTCTGGCGCTTTAGATCCCATCTTCAAAGCACATATTTGTATGTGTGGTGTTGGTAGGGTATACTAGCTGTTTCATATGCTTTTATGAGATTAAAAAAAGGAATCCTGTCTCCTAAAAAGGAGTTAAAAGCTGATTTCCTTCAGTGTATTTGTGGCTGTTTCAAGTGATTGATCGATGCTCGAAATGAATGACAAAATGGTATGTTTTTTTAAAGTGTTGTAATTATACCATGGAATGTACATGCACACAGTGAATTTACATCAATAAATTCCATGTTGCGTGGGACAATGGCTTTCAAGCTTTTATATTTCAGATTAGCATTTGTCATCTTTATCGCAGAACATAAGAAAAGCAAGTCACTCATAGGGAGCCGTGTCACTTCAATTGTGACCATGAAATTTAATAATTCACAATTACAATCAAATATGCTTTTTAATTCCAGGCATATTCAGTTTATGATGAAGAAATTGGTTATTGTCAGGGTCATTCCTTTCTTGCTGCTGTTCTTCTGCTGCATGTGAGTATACTACAAAAAGAAGCACTGTTGTTTAATCAGACAAGCACCTCTCAAATTTCTAATTGTACATTTCCCTATCTCTTTAATCTCATGTTGGCACTTACAAGTGTAGGTGCATATTTCTACTCTTTGAAATACATGGAAATTTACTCCTTGGAGTAGATGTTAAAGACATCTTTTCTTTTCAGCTATTATGATAAACTTTTAGTTAGGCTTGGGTGTATACAAAAAGCTTTTATGTCAAAGGAGGAAGCCTTTCTACCTGTTAAGCCAGGAGTGGCTTTTGTTTGGTTGTTCATAGGCGAAAGACTTCAGTTCATTCCTTTTATGTGAAGTTGCTTCTTTAAATGTGCAAGTAGATAATCTTGTCTTGACTTGAAATCTGTAGATTGGCTCCAGATAAGAAAATCATTCTGGAGCAGACTTTCAACTGGTCCTTGAGAAGAGAGGACTAAGCATGTTATACACAATATACGCCTCTCAAAGCAAAGAGAATGTCTGAACTTCAAACGCAGACCATAGTGGAAAAAGAGATGAGTTGCTCTTTGCTAAGTTATAAATTTCTAAATCACTGTATTTTTATACACAATTAGCAACATACTATTAGAAAAATAGTTTTGATTAGTGATTGATTAGTCTGTTACTTAGGAGATAAGTATTATTTTGTTTTATCCCTAAATGTTAGAGATTTTTTTTCCTTTTTAGTACTTTGCTTTTGCAAAAAAGCACATTTACAAGAACTCACTGAATATATGGAAGACCCATGTTATTCTAAATTCTGTAAATTCATACTCTCTTGAGAAATTCCAATCAGTTCCACAACAATCAGCAGATACAAAATCCTGACTGAAAGCTATCTGAAGGCATATTTTAGTTTTCTCTTTTTGCATACTCATAGCATAAATGCATCTACAGAAGGGTTCTTGGAGGTTACTTTATATTTATGTTCTCCATTCAGATGCCGGAAGAACAAGCCTTCTGTGTCCTAGTGAAGATCATGTATGACTATGGCCTGCGGGAGCTCTATAGAAACAATTTGGAAGGTTTGCGGACAAAATTTTATCAGCTGGAGAAACTTACGCAGGTATTACCTGGAATTTTCTTTGTTTTAGAAAAAGGATATGCTAAAAAAAGGGAATAAGGAACACATCCTACCATAGTTATATAAGATGTGTTATGCTCAACTGTCCATGAAAATTGAGGTATTGATAATAAATGTGCAGCCTTTCTGTGTGTGTGTGTGTGTGTGTGTGTGTGCATACATACGTACATACATGAAACACATATTTTAATTTTGCACCAAATATGATCTTCATGTTTAGTACCAAAGTGTTTATTCCATAAATATTTTCTAACATTCTTAATTCTTTCATGCTTTATTGGCTTAAAATGTAGCAGAAGTATAAGCATATAGAAAACAATGCATGTTAATTTAGATTCCGATAATGCATAACATCTTTGAGAGGAAAAGTTGTATTCATCTTTGTCTTTCACTTTTCTCTATAGGAGCAGCTGCCTGATTTATATAACCATTTTGTGGAACAGAATCTTGAAGCTCACATGTATGCCTCCCAGTGGTTTCTCACCCTCTTCACTGCCAAGTTTCCACTTTGTATGGTCTTCCACATAATTGATTTACTACTTTGTGAGGTAAAATTACCTTCTATCCATCAAGAAGCTTGCTTTGCATGAAATGAATTATCATTTTTCTTGGGCTTATAGTTACAAGGATGACTGCTTCTTTTATTAGATGAAGGTGCACTGCCTCTTGCACATCATTCTTTTGTCCTATTTTAGTGTGAGATGTTCTTCCACCAATATTTCTTATCATCTTTATTTTTAAGGTGTATTTGAGTAAATTCATCTGATGTCTCTGTTTAGACAATGGAATGATTTATAGAACTCAAGACATTTACTTATTATAAAAATGGTTTCAAATGTCGGAAATAAACCTCTGATTGTTTAGAGGATAGTTAAAAATATAAACATTGATTTTTTAAAAAATAAAATTATTAGGTTTATCATAGAAAGTTAACTTCCATACCATTCATTTTGCCTTTGAAAATTCTGTTTGGTTTTTATTATTTAAAATGGGAAGAATTACAGGTGTGGTTGAAAATCAATAACAGCATGTGACTGCTTCAGATGCTCATTTCAGATGTAAAGGGAAATGTTTTTGCTGTTGAGCATGATTTTTAGTATACTTCAAAAACCTTTAGCTGATTAACAGTATTTTATCTGTTGAATTAAAAAAAAGATATTGAAGAAAGAACAAAATAAGATATCACTTGACATTCTGATTTGTTAACAGGTTATATATTTGTGCAAAGTACAGTTTTGTACTTTTGTGCAAAATCCAGCTGAATGAATACCTCAGTTTACTACAAATGCACATTGTAAATATTTTCCTAAAAACTGACTTTCCTTCTGGTTATATGTGTATATAATGATTCCTTATCCTTGTATAAAATGGGTAAGATAGGTAAAAATCACATTAATTTCAAGATCAGTTAATGTTGTGATGAACAATATGCAAAACTACCAGAATGATCATCATCTGATTGCTATTACAGGTAGCCCTTGACTTAAAATCACAATTGAGCCCAACATTTCTGTTACTAAACAAAGCAATTGATGTGAGTTTTGCCCCCATTTTTTGTCACAGTTGTTAAATAAATCACTGCAGTTGTTTAAGTGAATCTGGTGATCATTAAGTGAATCTGGCTTCCCCCATTGACTTTGCTCGTAGAAAGCCGGCTGGGAAGGTTACAGATGTTGATCACATGACACTGGGACATTGTAACTGTCATAAATACATGCCAAGCGCCTGAAATTTGATCATGTGACCACGGGGCTGCTACCACAGTCGTAAGTGTGAAAACTGGTCATAAGTCACTTTTTAGTGCTGTTGTAACTTCAAATGGTCACTAAACGAATGGTTGTAAGTTGAGGACTATCTGCATTATTTATTTGATTGTATCACATTGCTTTTCGCTAAACAAAGAATGGCAGCTCCATAGGAGTCTGTTGTCTGTTTAGTAGCTGTGCTGAGATTTGAGCATCCTTAAATGTAAAAGTATCACAAAAGGAATGAGTCAGAGCAAGTCTTCCATTTGCACATATTGCAGTTGTCTATCCTAACTCTACTCTGGCTGGAAGGAAAGTTTTACCTTAACTTCTGGTTACTGTCAGTAATCTCTTTGTCCAATTTAGTAATTCATGAACAGTTCCATAACTAATACATGGGATTGTGGATTAATTACATGGCATGAACCATGGATCCAGTTTATGACTCTGACTTGTTTCAAGAAGCCATAGGTAAGGTTCAGCTAAGTTTATAGTTAGTACAAAACCGATTTCCAAAATACATAATTTGGTCTAGCTTGCTTTGATTAATCAGAGATTAATCTAGTCTAATCTCTTTAGTATAGCCTGCTTTGTTTAATCAATTGGCCCAATTCACACATAATGTTAACCCATAGTGCACATGTTTTTTTTTTCTTTTTTGCTTCATGTGATGTAAAGTTAATGTGCAAACTAGGCCACTATTGCCTGTTCAACAAATCATGATTTTACAAAAATCCAGGCATAGTGTTATTTTAAATGCATCCTGTACAAGCCTTTGAAGAAAAGAATTTAACTTTAAAATAATACAGTATATAACAAACAAGATTCATTATCAGATGCAGGAATGGGAAAGGGAAAGAGGAAGAATTATTTTGCATGATTATAATAGGCATGGAACAACGCTGTTTAAAGTTAGCATGTGTGAGTATCATAAATATTAAAAAGAACTCTGCAAATTCCTGCACATGGGAAGAGAAATGAACTGATAGAGAAATTGCTGATCATTAAACAATAGATTGGTTCTGTACCTGTCTTTAAGCTATTGCTTTTCTTCTTTTATATTTGACTATTGCTCTTGTGAGGGTCTGAAGTGATTGTTCCAAGTTGGTTCAGCATTCTTTTTTTTATTACTTTTACAGTTCTGACCTCTAGTGGATGAAATGCGATTTCCTTAGGATTGTTGCCAAACATTATTTTAAAATCTATTTATAAGATTGTTTAATAATTTGATTTTGTACTATGCTGTGGCTAGCAACATTTGTAAATGACTATGGATGTACAGATCACAAACTAAATCACACAGGATTCCGAGATTCTTGTGTTTGCTTTTCTAATTGCTTCCTGCAGTTGAAAAATTTAATAACTTTATTGACTTTTAAAAACAAAAAATTACATTATAAACAGACAAGAAAAAAGGATTAGCGCAAAAATTTTGGGGTATAATATGCAATTAAATCAATGGAAGTATATGTGGAAGGGTTGAAATTTATTTTTCTGAAATATATTATTGAATTATAATCAATGTAAATTTCAGCCCTTTCTTCCACGTATAAAATAAAAACATTCTATGGAACTTTCTTTTATTTTTGATAACAGCATCAAGACTTTTATATACACAAAGATGGAAGATTTACAAATACCTACAATGGAAGAATGTGAAGTTGATGGAATCAGCGGAGATGGCAAAATTAGCTTTTATTAAAGAAAAGATTTTGACCAATTTTATTTTTATTTGGAAAATACTTGGATTTTTTTTGCAAGAAATGGTCAATCAATAATATTTATTCAGTCAATGACAGCAAAATTTTAAAGAAAAAACAATTTGCAAGAAATGAAGTGATGATTTTAGGATTTGATTATTAGAATTATATGGGATTATAGAAATAATGTAGACAAATGTTAACCTTAGAGGAAGAGTTTGATGTATTCTTTTATTCATATTTGTACCAAAGAATATCAGAAGTCATTCTTTTTCCTTTTCCTTTTATTTAGGCACTTCTGTCTTCTCTCTTTTTTAATCTTTTCTCTTTCTTAAACCTTTTTTTCTTGTCTGCTTATCTGTTTATGTTTTTAATTTTTTGCTTTTGAAAAGTAATTGGAAAACTTCTAATTTCTGTTAATGCTAAACCACAGTTTATAGTCCTGGATTTTGCCAAAATTCTAATTTATAAATTCAGATGTAATAGAAAACAAGGTATCACCATTAATTGTATAGTATTCTACACATGGTGTATTAAGAGAGGAGAAATATGTGAACTTAATTCTTAGATCTGTGAATACAGATAATATTAAACAATGTTGTATTTCTATTTTTATTATAGTATTTAGACCTTTCAGTAATTTTCCTAATAAAAGTAATGTTTAATTCTAATTTGCTATATTTTTCAGTGTTGTTGTTGTTAGTTGCGAAGTCCTGTCCGATCCATCGCGACCCCATGGACAATGTTCCTCCAGGCCTTCCTGTCCTCTACCATCTTCTGGAGTCCATTTAAGCTCACGCCTACTGCTTCAGTGACTCCATCCAGCCACCTCATTCTCTGTCGTCCCCTTCTTCTATTGCCCTCAATCTTTCCCAACATTAGGTTCTTCTCCAGTGAATCCTTCCTTCTCATTGGGTGGCCAAAGTATTTGAGTTTCAACTTCAGGATCTTTCCTTCTAAAGAGCAGTCAGGGTTGATCTCCTCTAGGACTGACCGGTTTGATCGCCTTACAGTCCAGGGGACTCGCAGGAGTCTTCTCCAGCACCATAGTTCAAAGGCCTCAATTCTTTGGCGCTCAGCCTTTCTTATGGTCCAACTTTCACAGCCATACATTGCAACTGGGAAAACCATAGCCTTGACTATACGCACTTTTGTTGGCAGGGTGACGTCTCTGTTTTTTAGTATGCTGTCTAGATTTGCCATAGCTTTCCTCCCCAGGAGCAAGCGTCTTTTAATTTCTTGGCTGCAGTCCCCATCTGCGGTGATCTTGGAGCCCAGGAAAATAAAATATGTCACTACCTCCATTTCTTCCCCATCTATTTGCCAGGAATTGAGAGGGCCGGATGCCATGATCTTGGTTTTCTTAATGTTGAGTTTCAAGCCAACTTTTGCACTCTCCTTCTTCACCCGCATGAAGAGACTCTTTAGTTCCTCTTCACTTTCTGTCATTAGAATGGTATCATCTGCATATCTTAGGTTGTTGATATTTCTCCCGGCAATCTTAATTCCAACTTTTGATTCATCTAGCCCTGCCTTTCTCATGATGTGCTCTGCATATAAGTTAAATAGACAGGGCGACAGAATACAGCCTTGCCGGACTCCTTTCCCAATTTTGAACCAATCAGTGGTTCCGTGTCCAGTTCTCACTGTTGCTTCTTGACCCGCATATAGGTTTCTCAAGAGACAGATAAGATGGTCTGGTACTCCCATCTCTTTAAGAACTTGCCACAATTTGTTGTGATCCACACAATCAAAGGCTTTAGCATAGTCAATGAAGCAGAAGTAGATGTTTTTCTGGAACTCCCTAGCTTTCTCCATGATCCAGCGTATGTTGGCAATTTGATCTCTAGTTCCTCTGCCTCTTCGAAATCCTGCCTGTACTTCTGGAAGTTCTCGATCCACATACTGCTGGAGTCTAGCTTGTAGGATTTTAAGCATAACTTTACTTGCATGTGAAATGAGTGCAATGGTGCAATAGTTTGAATATTCTTTGGCGTTGCCTTTCTTTGGAATTGGAATGTAAACTGACCTTTTCCAATCCTGTGGCCACTGTTGAGTTTTCCAAATTTGCTGGCAAATTGAGTGTAGCACTTTTACTGCATTGTCTTTTAAGATTTTGAATAGGTCCACTGGAATACTGTCACCTCCACTAGCTTTGTTGTTGCTCAGATTTCCTAAGGCCCATTTCATTTCATATTCTAGGATGTCTGGCTCGAGGTCAGTGACCATCCCATCATGGTTATCAGGGACGCTAAGCTCGTTCTTGTATAGTTCTTCTGTGTAATTTTGCCACCTCGTCTTAATCTCTTCTGCCTCTGTTAGATCCCTGCCATTTTGGTCCTTTATTATGCCCATCTTTGCATGGAACGTTCCCTTCATATCTCCAATTTTCTTGAAGAGATCTCTGGTCCTCCCTATTCTATTGTTTCCTTCTATTTCTTTGCACTGTTCATTTAAGAGGGCATTCTTATCTCTTCTAGCTATTCTCTGGAATTCTGCATTCAATTGGGTGTATCTTTCTGTTTCTCCCTTGCCTTCCGCTTCCCTTCTTTCCTCAGCTATTTGCAAAGCTTCCTCAGACAACCATTTTGCTTTCTTGCATTTCTTTTTCTTTGGGATGGTTTTAGTTGCTACCTCTTGTACAATGTTGCGAACCTCCGTCCATAGTTCTTCAGGCACTCTGTCTATCAGATTTAATTCCTTAAATCTATTTGTCACCTCTACTGTATATTCATCAGGGATATGATTTAGTTCATACTTGAGTGGCCTAGTGTTTTTCCCTACTTTCTTCAATTTAAGCCTAAATTTTGCAACGAGACGCTCATGATCTGAGCCACAGTCAGCTCCTGGTCTTGTTTTTACTGACTGTATAGAGCTTCTCCATCTTTGGCTGCAGAGCACATAGTCAAACTGATTTCTGTGTTGACCGTCTGGTGATGTCCATGTGTAAAGCCATCTCTTGGGTTTTTGGAAAAGAGTGTTTGCTATGACCATTGTATTCTCTTGACAAAATTCTATAAGCCTGTGCCCTGCTTCATTTTGTACTCCAAGGCCAAACTTGCCTGTTATTCCGGTTATCTTTTGGCTTCCTACTTTAGCATTCCAATCCCCCATGATGATAATAAGGACATCATTTTTTGGTGTTGATTCTATAAGGTACTGTAGGGCTTCATAGAACCGGTCAATTTCATCCTCTTCAGCACCAGTGGTTGGGGCATAGACTTGGACTACTGTGATATTGAATGGTTTGCCTTGGATTCTCACTGAGATCATTCTGTCATTTTGGGGGTTGTATCCCAGTATTGCTTTTCCTACTCTTTTATTGACTATGAAGGCTACTCCATTTCTTCTGAGGGATTCTTGCCCGCAGTAGTATACCTGATGGTCCTCTGAGTTAAATTCACCCATTCCTGTCCATTTTAGTTCACTGATTCCTAAGATGTCGATGTTCAGTCTTGTCATCTCTTGTTTGACCACGTCCAGCTTGCCTTGATTCATGGATCTTACATTCCAGGTTCCTATGGAGAATAGATCTTTACAGCATCGGACTTTCACCACCAAATGCATCCACAGCTGAGCGTCCTTTCGGCTTTGGCCCAGTCGCTTCACTCTTTCTGGCGCTACTAGTACTAGTCCTCTGCTCTTCCCCAGTAGCATATTGGACACCTTCCGACCTGAGGGGCTCATCTTCCAGCATCATATCTTTTTGTCTTTTGGTACTGTCCATGGGGTTTTCATGGCAAAGATACTGGAGTGGGTTGTCATTTCCTTCTCCAGTGGATCACATTTTGTCAGAACTCTCTGATATGACCTGTCCGTCTTGCGTGGCCCTGCACGGCATAGCTCATAGTTTCATTGAGTTACGCAAGCACTTTCGCCACGATAAGGCAGTAATCCATGAAGGGGATTTTTCAGTGTATAGAGAGACAAATACTTGAGAGTTTATGTGGTTTAATACATAGATATATCTAAATGACAAAACAACATAGTAGGCCAAGTTGATTTAAACAGAAAAAGAAATAAGGCTACTCCTGGTCTATATCTTTAAAATAGAAATGGAAGTTAACACAGATGATATTTTCCATCTTAACCCAACAATCCTGCAGAAAAGAAACCAAAGTCTAGAAGACTTTATTCCTTAGCGTGTTCATTTTACATAGATTTTTTAAAATCTAACTGTGAATTTCTCCATGAAAGCCTTTGAAGTATTATTTTTTATATGTTTATCTATAAAAACCTTGATACAATCCTAGTATTATTAGTATTGTTTACTTAGGTAAATCCCTTGCAAGCTGGATTAATACTATTTCTTGCTTCTTTCTTTACACTGCAGGGTCTGAATGTAATCTTTAATGTAGCCCTGGCTCTCTTAAAGGTAAGATAATTCTGTAAAATTATTCTTATCTTTCTCTATTCACTCACTTCAGCAAGTCTACAGAAGTACCTTGGTGCCATAATTGTTACTATATTGTCTATATACACATAATTTTATTTACTATTTTGATTAATTGGTTTCTGGAAAATGTAATGGAAAAGAGAATGTATTCTCATCTAATTTATGAAAAATTAGTGACCATGAAGCAATTTTTGTAATTCTTTTATTTTTTAATCCCAAGAAACTACAGTGAACCATTATTTTATTAGACTCTTCCTTAATGTGAACAAATTTTGGAAGCAAAAAGTCCAAATGCTCACTCTCCATGTTACCTTTCATGTAGACTACAGTAATATACTCTACATGTGGTTGCTTTTGAAGACAGTTCAGAAGCTTCAACTGATCCAGAATGCAGTTGTTAACTGGGAGTAACATATTCAGCTATATTTTACTCGTTGATGTCTAATTACTGATTTGCTTGCAGTTCTAATTCAACTTAAAAGCTGTACCCAAGTAGGTATAGAATCATATTTTCCTACGTCCTGTACAAACTTTTAGGGAAGGTACACTGGGAGTCCCCATCCTGCAAGAAATGAATGGGATGGGGCTCAGCAAAGCACCTTCTAATTGGAGTTCTCACTCTTTCAAAGACCCTGCCTCCTAAGATAAGGATGTCTTGAATCTTCTGGCCTTCAAAAAGGCACTGAAACTTTATTCCAGAGGGTGTATGATATAAAAATTGCTCGAGTTAATGAGATTTTTGTTTTTATTGGCGTGTTGTTTCTTGATAAATCTCATTGAGACTTTTGAGAAAATGCACCTTTGAGAAAATAGACAGGATGCAAATAATTGTAAAAAAATGAGCAAATAAATGAATCTGTTGTTGGTCTGACAATATTCATAGTTATGAGAACCCATTGCAAAGTGACTTATACATAAGAATGTTTTTGACTGATTTCAAAGTTGTGTCCTGCCTGGGTTAACCATCCCATATTCAGCTGTAGTATTCAAAAAAATAGTTATGTAGCATGGACATTTTCTTGGCTCTACACTTCTGTTGATCCAGCTGAAAATGTTAAAATGCCACTGGGGCATATTGGAGTTCTCTCCTATGTTAAGAAACTTCTTTGAAGATGAGTAATACACTTCATAGTTAAGAAGGAATACTGGCAAATGTAGAACAAAGAAATACCTCCTCCAATCAGAGATGATGTGTATCTGGGGGTCCTCCTGCATGTTTGTAGCTGTGGCTAAGAAGGTCTTTGCATATCTCGTGTACCAGTTGGGCCCATATCCTAGGTTATATTGTGTACTAATTGTGCCCATATCATAGACTTTTATAGTCACTTAGACTTTACTTGGACTTTAGTCACTTTCCAATTGGACTATTGAAATATGCTGTTCATGGGCTGCCCTTGAAAAGCATTTGGAAGCTTCTGCTGGCCCATAATGGAATGGCATAGGCAGTATTGGGTGCTTCCCAGTATGCCTATGTAACCCCATTGCTATTTGAACTGCCTTGGTTCCCAGTAGGCTTCCGGCTGCCCTTCAACGTGCTAGATCAGGGCTTTTCAACCTTTTCACCGATTGTACCACATTTAGGATATCACCAGTCGCCTAGCAAGGTGTAAAAACCTGACCCCCCCCAAAAAAAGGAAAAAATTGATAAAATAGAGGTAGTCCTCAACTTACAACAGTTTGCTTAGTGACTGTTCAAAGTTACAGTGGCACTGAAAAATGTGACTTATGACCATTTTTCACACTTATGATTGTTGCAGCATCCCCAGGTCATATGATTTACATTCGGGTGTTTGGCAACTAATTCATACTTATGGTCACAGTGTCCCAGGGTCATGTGATCCCCTTTTGCAGCCTTTTGACAAGCAAAGTCAATGGCTGGGGGTGGGGGTGTGGCCAGCTCAACATCACTCAGGTCGTGGGGTGCCTGTGGGGGGACAGGCAGGGCTGTGGGGAGGATCCAGGGGTCTCCGGTGGAAGGGGGTGGGACAGGGATGGGTATCAGGGCATGGTCCACCGGAGGAGCCTCACTGCCCCTCTTGGGCTGCATGGGGGACTCCCAGACAGTGATGCGGGCTGCCCGGAGCCCTGGGCAGTGGAGGGCAAGCGCCCAGCCCGGTCCTCGAGCTCCCGGGGCACCAGGACCCTGCAGCCCAATCCAGTCCAGCCCCACTTTCCCGAGGAGGCGCCTGGCTGCGCTTACCTCCTCGAGGCTGCTGCTGCTGATGTGCCCACTCTCCTTGGCCAGGTTGCTCATGGTGGGTGCAGGAGGGCAAAGTGCGTGGGTCAGAGGGAGGCTCACTCCCTCTCCATGCGAGGAGACCCGGCTTTGTAATCAAAGCATCCTTCGCAATAGGATGGGAGACCACCAGGATAGGCCAGGAGGAGGGGGCAAGTGGATGGCGAAAGGGCAGCAGGCCTGCTGGTGGCCAAATGCTAAGGCAGGACTTCCCTCAGAGCCTCTCTCCTTCCTTCCTTCCTTCCTTCCTTCCTTCCTTCCTTCCTTCCTTCCTTCCTTCCTTCCTTCCTTCCTTCCTTCCTTCCTTCCTTCCTTCCTTCCTTCCTTCCTTCCTTCCTTCCTTCCTCCCTTTTCTTTTTTCCCCTTCCCTCTTGTTTACATTTGTTTTTCCCACAGTATTCTAAACATTTTTACTGGTTAAGATTTTCTCAGAGTTAATTACATTTAAATATTTAAGTCTATTTTTTCTCACGTAAACCAACCCAATACTTTTACCTTTCTTAAGGAATAAATAAGACTAAAAAGAGAAGGAAGAAGAATGAGAATAAGAAACAGAATAAAATAAAAAAAATAGTATACTACTTAAAATCCTATTTCCTATAAACACATTTATTCCCAAAAAAAATTTCCTTCTTTTTTACCATAACTGAAAATGTATTTAATCTTAAAATATTTCCTTTAATAGACCTAATCCTCTAGTCCTTTAACTCTTAGTCAAAACATTTTTTTAATCCATTTATAGTTTTCTTAAAGTCAATCACCTTTAGATATCTAAAACATTTCCTTTATATAGGCCATTCCAACTCTTTTATATTACTCATATCCAACAATAAAATGAAAAGGAGGAAGAAAAAGCAAGCACTATATTACTTGAGGGGCTCCTCCCTCTTAAAGTCAAATTCATATCCAAAATTTTTCTATTTCTTTAACCATTTTCAAATAAGTGTTTCTTTTTTAAATATTCTCTCTGATAGGCCCCATCATCTATTTTCTTAATTTTCACTTTAGCCTTTTTCTTTTGCCCAATGCCTTTCTTGATCCATATGTTCTGCTAAGTCAAAAAATCTTTCCATATTCTTATAGATATTACTGTAGATGTAAAAAGCAAATCAAGTGCAGTATCTTTGTTAGAAGCGTTTACCCACTCATTTTTATTGAGAATCTTTTTCCTTCTTTTTCTCTCTGCTGCTCTTGTCCTTTTTTGTCTCTCCAGTTCTAGTGTTTTCCCTGGCATCTCTACAGTCTGTTTTATCCAGTCTTATCCTCAAGTTTATTTTGTAGTGTTGAAATATAGGTTGTCTTTTCCAAGTCCAGTATTTCTTGTGAATTTTTTTCCACTTGGATTAAATCATACTTCTTTGTTTTGTAGAATTCCATCTTTAAGTCTCTATCCTCGAATTTATGTTCAGTTATCTGTTTTATCTGTTCCTCCTCTGTTGTGTTTTCCTGGGCTTTTTGGGGGTATAAAATTGAATTGGAGATGAGTTGGTTTATATTTTCAAAGTTATTTTGGATTCTTTGTGGTTTGAGATCATTGTTATTTGAATTAGTTGCAACATATCATATGTCTCCTCTTGAAAAGTATTCATTTTTTCTTGATAAGTTCTTTCTATAAATCTCTGATTTTCCATGATGACCAAAAAACCAATCCCCCCCCCCTCTGGAAATAGCTTTGAGATCAGAGTTAACTATATACTTATAATCCAGAGAGTTCACAAAAGTTCTTTTTTTGTTCCCTAAAATTTGTAAGTTTCACTTTATCTACAGCCCAGATTGTTTTCTTTTTTGTCACAGCTATTCTATATTGTTAAAGCTTTGAAGGTCACAAGTAGAGATTAGTTTTTTTCCAGATTTTATGAAGTCCTGTCATAATCCTCATCCACCGGTAGGTGTCAGCACTGGTTCATTTTTCATTTTTTTCCCCTCCATAAAAGGGTCAATTCGCCGCTTCTGGGTTTTTTTGTTTTTTTTGTGTGTTTTTTTTGCTTCTTGGGAATTTTCTTCAGGAAAATTGATAGGTAGGATAGAGAAAATCAATGTTCTTACCCAGATTCAAGCACACTGTTTACGATCAGCTTAAAATAGTGCTTTTGACTTTGGTTGTTTGCAGCTTGGGCTAGACTCTGAAGTTAAGCTAGCCTTTCTCCTGTTGGTTTCTGGAAGGCTTCTCCTGGACCGATCGGGTCGACCACTGTCTCTCCTAGGTCCCTGGGACTTCCTTCCTTCATTGCCACCTCTCCGGGGCGGCTTCTGGCCCATTTAGGGTCCCCTAACAGGAAGAAACTCAGCTGGAGGACACGGAGTCCCAAACCCCTCAACTGCTCCGCTGCGCGCAGGACCGGAAGTACTCTCCTTTCTTTTTTCTTCCTTCCCCTCTTTCCTTCTTTTTCCTTCCTTGCTCTCTCCCTCTTTCCTTCTTTTTCTTTTTCTTTCCTCTTTCTCTTTCTCCTTTCCTGTCCCTTCTTGGATGCTCAAATGCAAAAGGGGAAACATTTCTCGAAGCTTCCTTGCCTTATGATCAAATGCCACTTTTGCTAGTAGTTTGTGGCTACTTAAAAGATTGAGAACAAACCAGGCTCAGTTTATCCCGTGCTTGCATTTAGTAGGGGTGTCCACAGACAACAGTACAGCAAAACTGTCGAAATTGTGGCTGTGATAGTTGATCAGAGCTCCTCTGCTTTTTATGTGCAACAGTTTTAGTGTTTAGGATCAGAGTAGCTTAGTTGCTTTTCTATTAATACATAGTCCTTAAAAGGGCTCTTCTGTAGGGACCCTGGCTTGGTCTAATTCAGACTGGAAATATAGCAAAGGAAAATATTTTCCCCCACTCTGCTTTGTCCTGTTTTCCCCACTGAAAATGTCTGTTGGCAACACACAAGGAGGGGATACTTTCCTAAGAGCTCACAATTCAAGAATACCAGTGTTAACGTGGATTACCAACAAAGTTCTATCTGTGACAAAACAGAACAGAAAATTGCTTTCTCCTTCCTTCCTTCCTTCCTTCCTTCCTTCCTTCCTTCCTTCCTTCCTTCCTTCCTTCCTTCCTTCCTTCCTTCCTTCCTTCCTTCCTTCCTTCCTTCCTCCCCTGCTTTTTTTTTTTAAGCTGCCAGAGGCTCTGGGCAGAGGTGGCAACAGGCAGGTAGCGGTGGGCAGAGGCTTCACATTTTGACCCCTCCCCCCTGTTGTTGCCTCTGCGCTCACCTCTCCCAGACCCGCACAAGTGTTTGTGTCTATGTGTATGTGCGTGCGGGCAGGGGTCTCACCCCTTGCAGCCCCGCACCCTCAACAGAGACCTTCTGTGATGGCAGGCTGCAAACTAATGAAAGCTGGGTTTTTTTGAGTCCTTGTTTCTTTTTCTCAACGTGCCGCTGATCACATCGTGCCCTGTCCCCCTCAGCTCCCGCTCCCAGCCCCGTGGAAGGCTGCAAGAAGCTCCCATCACAGCTTCTCTTGTCTCTCCCGTTCTTTTCCTCTCCAATGTCACAGCGTGAGGCTGCAAGGAGTGAGACCCCCCCACGCGCATGCACACACACTCACACTGACACAAACACGTGCGCGGGTCTGGGAGAGGCGAGCTGAGAGCCACGCAAAGGCCCTTCAGGCACAGAGACAATGGGGGGGGGGAAGGAGAGGACTCAAAATGGGAAACCTCTCCCCGGAGCCTCGGGCAGCTTAAAAAAATGAACCTGCCAAGCGCTCAGAAGGCAGTCCCTTTCCCAGCTCCTTCCTTCCTCCGTTCCTTCCTCCCTCCCCTGATTCTCTTTCCTTCCTCTGCGCTCAGGAAGGGATGACAGGAGGGGGAGAGATTGCCAGCGCTGCCAGTGGCCATGCTGCTGCCAGCTGTCGCTATCCTACACAGGCAGGGGTGGTCCCGGTGAAAGGGAATCCTGGTGGCTGCGAGGCTAGGTCAGCGAGCGGGTGTGGCGCTGATCTACTGGTGGGGGCCATTAAAGCCGGAATGTGCTCAGCCTTAGATCCATGGGGAGCCCTGGAGCCAGCGAGGGCCCCCCCGCTGTCTGTGCCTGGCCCCCTGGGGGTGCACAGAGAAGGCGGCAAGCGCGTGAGCGCTGGCATCCTGAGGGAAAGGGAAGCGCTTCTCTTACCTTTTTTCTTCCTCAGTAGTCAGCAGAGACGGTCAGCAGGGATGCCAGGCGCTCACCGCCTCCTCTTCATATGCCCAGGGGGTGGGGCGGGGGCAGCCCCTCGCTGGCCCTTTCCCGCCAAATCCTCCTTTTGTATCCTCTCCTCTCTCCCCCTTCCTTTTCTCTTCCGGGCATCTCCAGCTTCCGGAAGCTCTGATCAGCTGGAATCCAGCCCTGATCCTGGCGCCTCTCCTGAGCCCCAACAGCCCTGCAGCTCCAGTTGCCTCTCCCTCAGGCTTGTGTGGTACTGCCGCCGCTTCAGCTCATTCCTCTCCGCCCCACTACCACTTCTCTAGGACAGTTGCGTACCACCTGCCAGGTGCCAAAGTACCACCGGTGGTATGCGTACCACCAGTTGAAAAGTCCTGTGCTAGATGTCATCTTTAAAGCTATACATGACATGAAGCCAGATTATTTGCTAGAGTGTCTCTCCCAGTTCTTTTTGCCCATCCTATTAGATCAGGCAAAGCATGCAATCTCTGGGTCTCCCTGTTGAAGCAGTGTCACCTGTGGATCCTTGGAAGCTTGTCAATCTGTCTGTCATTATATCTATTTTATGGAACAGCTTCCCCACTAAGATATGGACAGGCCCTATCTTTCTGATCTTCTGGAATGCTGTGATGATCTGGTTATTTCCCCAGGCAATGGGACTGAGGTTTTAATGGAGTTGTGGGTGTGGGTATGCCTAATGGGTTGATGTCAAAATTTTGTCAGGGTCCTCCTATCCCGTTTGTGTTGGAGGCAATGTTTAAGGTGCTTCCAGGTTGAAAGGATTAGCTGATGACATCACCATTGCATGGGGGATGCCCATGGAGTCTCCTTTCATGTCCCCATCAAGGAACTGGAGTGAATGACAGGAGCTCACCCCACCATGCACCAGCACTTGGGTCTTGAATGCGGGCTTGCTAATCTCCAACCCAGAGTCCTAACCACATGAGCCACTGCGTTCCAAGTCCTTAACTTTCCTTTTAAGTGTTTGTGAATTTTAGCTTTTGTTCTTTAGTTCTCTCTGCCATCCCGAGTACCTTTGGTAGATGAGTGGCTAAATATATTTGTTAAATAAATTAATAAAGGAATGAATAATATACGTGCTTTGTTTCTGGTAATTGGCATCAGATGTGAATATGATTGGCCATAAACAAACTGCAGTTTTTTTTCCTGGTTGACTATAACAATCTACAAAGCTTCCTTTCTACTTGTTATGGAAGGAATTTAAATTTCTTGGCACAATTTGGAACAACAAATTGCTACAATGCTATTTTAAAAGCAGCAAATATGTGACTTGCTAATGGTGTACAAGTGATAGCAATGTCTAGCAAGTGATAGAATATATATAATAGTATCTATCCTGCTTGTATAATTGTCTTCCTTTCTTGAATATGTCTTAAGAAAATTTCTTCATTTGCATTGCTGTGAATTTGTGCCTGCCCAAAAACTCTTGTCTGAAGCTCCTTAAAAGAAAAGGTGATATACTGTGCATTCCCTTTAGCAAGTTTTTTGTTCTTTGTCACCTTCCACAGCTATAGTACATTAGGAACACACACTGCTGCTAGGCTCCCTGGCTTATAGTCAACAGAAGCTACCCAGACTTTTCACATGGCACAACTAGATAAGGATTGTTACTGAACTGGATTGAAACTAATTTAAGCAGGCAATAGCTGTCTATCAATGTGAGAGTGCTACAACTTAAATCCTCCTTTTTCCTGCCTTCCCTTTTCCATGACTCAATATGACTCCTAGATTTGCATTTTTCAGGCTTGTTTCTAGGTGGCAGTTAATTGTTGTTATAATTAGCATAGAATTGCCAACAGAAATTGTAGTTTTACTGCTTTCATACATTTTATTTCTGCTGTTTTAATTCTATTTCTGTAAGCTGTCCTAAGGCTCTAGACTCGAGAATGGATTGCGTACAAGTATAGTAAATAAATAAGCACAAAGAAGTTTATTTTATGCCCATATTTTACATTTCTATTTAAAGTAGCAGCCCGGTTTCATTTAAATTAGGACATCATCCTCCAATTATATTTTTTCATTTGCCATTGTGTGGAAAGGACTATATCACAATTATTGCTTGCTCCATATTATATTTATAATGTGCGTTTAATATATAATATTTGCACATTTGCACAGATAATCAGCTATATTTTTATTATTAATCAATTCAATTTCTTTATTCAAGGGGTAGCTCTAAATAATAAATAATAAAAAATAGGATTAAGCTGATATTTTCAAAAATGACAATATTTCACTATTAGCTCAAAGAGAGCAAGAAATTCAGAAAGCTGAGCCAAAAATCATAATGACTAAAAAAATAGTTGAAATTCCCCCAAAGTGTGAAATATTTATTAGAAAACTAATGTATCATCTTATTTAGCTCATGAGCTTGTTTTCCACTCTACAATGGAAAAATTAGAATAGCAAAACTTGAATGATTCTGTCACTTTCAAATATTTTTGAGCACCTAATAGAAATATCACAGATTAATTTCTTGCATTTTATGATCCAATGGCCCCAGAATTTACAGTATTTTTCTTTGTAGGCATTTTTCCTTAAAAAATTGGAGCTTCCTTGATTATAGTTTTACGTGAATGGTGTTCAATCTGTTCTAGCAGATTCCCTCTGTTGGCAAGGAATTACTTTACTATGGAAGAATAATTTTGAGACCATCTATCAAATTAATTCCATTTTCAAAAATCTTTGTCACATAAATGTTAAAGGTATAAGAGTTTAGAATTTTTTTTAATGAACCTGCTCAATTTTTCTGTAGAAATAATGAAAGACCTGTTCTATGTGTGTGTGTTTCAGAAAAAGTGAACATAGTTCAGGGAAAAGTACATTACATGCACTTAAGACTCCATAGTTGCTATCATCTGAGATCACTGTAATCCTTTTATGATCCTATAACTAAATCAGGAATGGCAAACCTATGTATTTATAGATATCATTGAGCATTTCTGATAAGTTGCACCGTTGGGAATTGTAGTTCAGCAATATCTGGAAGACCAGAGATTCCTCACCCCTTATATTTGAACTTGTCCTTATATAATCCTGTAATTTTAAGGGAATGCTGTTTCAAAATCTAAAAACAAATTTATTTTATGTTTAGTACAGTTAGTTATTATATTGCCTTCCAGTTATCGTGGGCTTCAAGTCATGTCATCCAAATTAGCAAGGAATTAGATCAGTTAGTGGCCTGGTTCATGCACAACAATATGGCATAATGTGGTTTGCATGTGTTGATCTTTGCATTTTGGCTTGTACAAGTCATTGTTAAAACATACTCAGTTTTTTCCCCCTGAACAATTTATGTGTAAATTTAGTCAGGTGGTAAGTGTCTTTTTCTGTAAAACCTAATTTGTATGCATATCTCAGGCACTGCTTTTAGATGTTTCTCTGTGGGTATTTTCAGCAAATATATTTGGCTTCTAAAGAATGTCATGTTCGCTGTTTTAGGAGAGTAAACTGCTAGGAGTCTTCTGGCAAGATATAAATGTAAAAAATAAATAATTTCTTTTTCATTAAATGCTTGATGCTCATCTAGGGCTGTGTTAGAAAAAGAAACATTGTAAGACATCTATTTTCATTAATAAGCAAACTTGCAACATTATTTTCTGTAAGAATGATTGTATTTATGCTATATATATATTATTTAAGCTCATGCTTAGCAGCCTTTTTAAATCATTTTTTATGAGATAGATGATATATGGGGATGGTCTTGGGGACCAGTCAAAGAGATGGTCAGGTGAGAGGCTATAGCCATAAAGGATAGAGCAAAAGGCTCAGGAGGGACCCGCCCTAAGTTGCGGGGCTGCAAAGGTGACAATGGCAGAATTGTACTTTCAGACTTGCAAGAGTTTGTTAATGTAACTTTACAATAAAGTATAATTATCTGGCCATGGTTCCTCTGGTCTACCTGGTAAGACTGACAGATCTGGGTGCCCGGTTTACATAGTGTTGATTGTTTTCTACAGAATGATGCAATTATTCAGTCTTAGTTTTTTCAGCTAAATTGAGATGCTGAATTCCTTACAATAATTCAACATCCCCGTGGTGAGTGGAATTCTTTGGAGACTGTAGAATACATCCATATATTGTGACTGAGTTTTTCTCAGTTTGCTGGGATAAAGAGCCCAACAGCATATTATTTCTTCTTATTGTCAAAAAGAGCAGGAGACAGAGGCCCTAGGTTTTGGTCCCAACGTTTGATGCTTTTCATGCCATTTTTCTGGGTAGAACTATAACTTACAGTTCCCCTGTTCTTGGATTTTGCTGCAAATCTGCATAGGAATGGCCAATTAGCAAACAAAGCTTTAGGGGGGGAAAAGGCAAATTGCTCCTGTCATGGAAACACAACAAAACAAGTCACAACTGAGAAGAGGAGCCATGGTGTATTTATTAATACAGAAAGAAAGAAAAAACAAAATTTACCCTCTTTCTTACCCTAACCCTTTCTATGGAAAGTCATGAAGAAGACAAAACTTTTTGACATGATGTTCTTCCATAGTCTACCTGTGAATGCCATAATAGTTTTTCAGAACTAGAGCATCAACAAAACCTGAACAAGCAAAGCATAACTCTGGCTTATGCACGAAAAAGCCAGACTAACTCTCTTTAGTGTGTATCCTTACTGTCACATACTGTCATATAGGTGTTTCCAGAACTAGGATACTTGTGGTTACTGAGATCATCAGGATTCTCTTAAAGAGTTAATGAATTTGTAGGCATAGGTTGATGTTTGTTTGCTCCTTTCATTAATCCCTGACTTCTCCATCTTTTCTTTTTAACACAGACTTGATTTCATTTTAGAGTACTGTATGGATATTTGGTGTGCTATCTCTTCTGAACACCAGAGTAGTGCCCAACAGACACACCGTGGTTCTTGAATGGCTGATTAGGTGAACTATACCAGTGATGGCGAACCTTTTAGAGACCGAGTGCCCAAACTGCAACCCAAAACCCACTTATTCATCGCCGGGTGCCGGGTGGGCATGGCCCACGGAGTGGGTGTGGCTATGGTAGTCATGGCAGCGTGTATGGGCGTGGCCAGGGTGGGCGTGGCCACCTCAATATCACTCCTGAGGAGGGATGCCTGTGGGGGCCGGGCAGGGTTGGTGGAGATCCAGGGGTTCTCTGGCGGGTGGGGCAGTGGGCAGGAGGCTCGTCCTGCAGGGTGAGGCGAGGCAAGGGAGGGGGCAGGGCAGGGGTGCCATTGCCGTGGGGCAAGGCAAGGCTGGGGCAGGGGCTGGTTGCAGACAAAGGGGGGCTCTGTTGAGGAGGAGGAGGAGGTGGAAGAGGGTTTAAGCAAGCTTAGCAACCGGAGTGGGGATCCCCCCTCCCAAAACAAACGTGCTTCGTGGGTAACCTCAAAGCACGACAGAAGAGAGCAAAACATGCTGCAACCACCTAGCAGATGGGAGGGGAATAAAAACCAAACAGCCCCCCCGCCAATCCTCAACAGAAATGCTCACGACAATGAAAGCCTCGGACGGGGAAGAGCGCGGGCAGGCGGGCGTCTTGCTCAGCTGATGGCTTGGGGGAGAAGGGCAGCTACACCCACTCCCAAACGCTGCCCTCTCACGAAAGCAGGATGAAAACTCCAAAAAGCGACAAGAAAAAAGTTAAAACAGAAGAGTGTCTCGTGATGGTTTTCTTCCCCACTTCCTTCTAGCTGCAGGTTAAATATGTAAAGACCACAAAAGAAAAAACTTGACTTTCTCTTGTTTTAATTCAGAAGGAAGGAACGGGAGGATTGGGGGGGTTGTTTGTTTCAAAGGAAGGGAAAGAGGGGCTGGGGGAGCACGGCAGGAGAACGGCGATGGCGCAAGGCTTCTGGCTATGCAGGGGGGGTGTTGGGGCGCATTCTTTTTAAAAGAGCAAAACGAGGCAAAAAGTAAAAATCCGCCACTCACTCCACCTCCCAAAAACACAATAACAGAGCTTTCAATGATACAAACAACTTTTTATTGAAAAGTAAAAGTTTGCATTTGGCATGCTTTTGAAGAATTAATGTGATTTTTGCTGTTGTATGCATGCTGATAATTTATCTAACCTTGGCTCATATTTTGTAAGTTTGAGAGCAACACATGCAGCACTCAGGACATCTGTTTGTCTGCTTCTGGTGTCAGATTTGATATAATTCAAAGCTGAAAACAGCTGCTCACAAGCATAAGCTGATCCAAACAAAGTAAGGAAAGCAATCCCAAGTGCTTTTATTGATTTAAAATTATTTGGCAGAGAATTCCATACTTTGAGGATTTCATTCTCAGAACTAACTGTGCTGTCCTTTGTCATCCCTTCCATCTTCTCTAGTGTTTCACGCAGGTCACAGAATTTATTTTTCCAGATAGTGTTTTCTTGAAATTCCAGTAGCTCCATTTTCAGATTTCCTAAATCTAACCACTGTAAGCAGGAAAGATCAAGTTCTTCAAATTTGGCTTTATCTGGAAAAGTAAGAAAACACAGGGTTGTCTCCATCTTACAGAACTGTAAAAATCTGTTACTAAAATTCACCTTTGCAACTGCTACAATGCTAGAAAATTCCTTGTAGATTTCCTGATGGCTTGTAGGATTGTCTGCAAATGTAGAATTTTCTAAATGAACTTTTAGATTTTGAAAATATTTCAGCTGCCCACTTTCAAGGTCTGTTTCAAAAACCTGCAGTTTTCTCTCAAATGTTTTGATATCACAAAACATCCTTTCTGCTGTTTTCCCTACACCTTGTAATTGTTTGTTCATAGACTGAAGTGTTGTGTAAAGTCTGTAAAAAACATGAGGTTGGTAAGCCAGGCCATATCAGTGAGCTGTGGATATTCTTGCCCTTTTTCATTCATAAACAGCCTAATTTCATCCAAACAGGCTACAAATCTCTCCAGGACTCGTCCTCTGCTCAGCCACCAGACATTATTATACATAAATAAACAATTATACTGTGCCTGAACCTCCTCAAGAAGTACTTGAAACTGCCAACAATTCAGAGCACAAGCCATGATGTAATTCACTATTTTTGTGACATCTTTGAGGACATCGTCAAATTTTTTGTTGCTTTCCCTGGCACAAAGAGCTTCCTGGTGTATAATGCAATGGAACTGAATTACTTGATGTTTTGTTTCTTTAAGAAACAACTGTATGAAACCAGATGTTGCCCCCACCATAGAAGGTGCTCCCTCATTTGTAATTGAAACCACCTTTTCTGGTCTTATGTCTTGTGACAAAAAAGCTTCCTTCATAGCATTGTAGATATCTACACCTTGTGTTCTTTCAGACAAAGACGCCAGTTTCACCAGCTCTTCTCTCATGATGTCACCAACAGCATAACACAAAATTATTGCCAGCCTTGCATGATTATTTATATCTATGCTTTCGTCCAAGCACATGGAGTAACAGGCTGCCTTTTGTAAGTCAGTGGTGAGCTGCTGACTAACATCACTTGCCATGCGCTGGACTCGATCTTTCACAGTATTTCTGCTCAGTGGTATCTCAGAGATGCGTTGAATAATTTTATCCTTGTTTGGGAAATAATGAAAAAGAGAATCACTTCCAGACAACATGGTCATTTTGATAATATCCCCATCAGAGAGGGGCTTACCATGTTTTGCTATGCACAGTGAAATTTTAAAACTGGCAGCTGTCAGATGATTCGTTCTGGAAAGATAGTTGGAAAAACTAAGATGCTGGGAATGATAGCTTCTCAATTTCCCTTCAAGAAACTCTTTCCTTTCATTATCACCAAGTTGGGCTACATTTTTGTGGTTGGTTTCAAAGTGCCATCTGACACTTGATGTGCGACACACAACACTTTCGTTGCATAGAACACATAATGCTTTCCCACTACGTTCAATCACTCCAAATGACTGTGTCCAGGCCTCTTGGAATGATCTTCCACTATCTGTTTTTGATTTTTTGGCTGTAGTCATTTTTGGGTGGGTGTACAAGACTTGGAATCTACAAAAATACAAAATTTTAAAAAAATGAAGCAACCAATACAAATCTATTCCTAAATAACTAACACTATTAGTTAACACTAAAGAAATGGATATTTCCTGAATCAACAATCTAGGAGGGGGAAAGTAAACAATGAAAGCAGTGTCTTGGATTTTACAGGTTGTTGGAAAAGTACTCATTCATTTTACCAGATACTGAAAATAACAGAGAAATCTGAAGCAGAACGCCTGTATTAGCAGATGCAACTGATATAAAATCTGGACGAAGAATGGTCAATAAAGCATTCTTGGTTGTCTATTTTATCTTCCCTAATAAGCTGTAACCAACTTCCTCATTTAACTTTGCAAATCCTGTGGGTCCCAGGCCATTCCACATACCTGCAAAAAAGCAGCTGCAATCCGGGTACTCTAACAGGGCTTTTCCAGTCGCCTAGCAAGGTGTCAAAAACTTGATGTAAACTTGATGACCCCCCCCCAAAGAAAAAAGGGATAAAGTACAGTAGTCCTCACCTTACAACAGTTCGCTTAGTGATTGTTTGAAGTGACAACGGCACTTAAAAAAGTGACAAGACCATTTTTCACACTGGCGCACCCCCATCCTTCGCTGCTGCCATGAGGCTGGGTAGCCGGTGAGTGTGAGTGAATGCTGCCTCAGTGAGTGCATGCTGCCTCCTTGGGGCCTGCTGAGGCCAAGCAACCAGCCGAGGCAAGGCAGCTTCAGACATCAGGTAGGCCACCCCCCCCACGCTTTTCGCTGCCACCATTGCTGCCTTCACCCCACGAGGCTGAGGCAAGGCAGCTTTAGACACCAGGCAGGCTGCCCTCCGCCCTCCAAGACTTTTGCTGCCACTATTGCTGCCTTCACCCCACGAAGCCGAGGCAAGGCAGCTTAAGCAGGTAGCCGCCCCCCCTCCACACCTTTCACCGCTGCTGCTGCCATTGCTGCCCCCTCGCCCCATGAGGCTGAGGCAAGGCATCTTAAGCAGGTAGGCCGCCCCCCCTCCGCGCCTTTCGCCACCGCTGCCCCATGCCCCATGAGGCCGAGGCAAGGCAGCTTCAGACACCAGATAGGCCGCACCCCCCCTCCGCGCCTTTCACCGCCGCCATTGCTGCCTTTGCCCCACGAGGCCGAGGCCGAGGCAAGGCAGCTTCAGACACCAGGCAGGCCGCCCTTCCCCCTCCGCGCCTTTCGCCGCCGCTATTGCCTTCACCCCACAAAGCCGAGGCCGAGGCAAGACAGCTTCAGACACCAGGCCGCCCTCGTCCTCCTCCCCTGCGTGGCCGGCCGTTGAAACTTACCATTGTCGTCTCGTGCTCGCTTGCTCGCTGTCTGCACCAAGTGCTGCTCCGGCTCGTGCTCCCTCGCTGTCTGCAGCAAATACTGCTCCCGCCCAAAGTTGCTCCTTTTATAGCCCCGCCTATTCCCAGACCACGCATGCGCGGAGAGGAGGGGAGCAGCTTGGCCCAGCAATGGCGCGCGTGCCAACAGAGACAGCTCTGCGTGCCACCTGTGGCACGCGTGCCATAGGTTCACCATCACGGAACTATACAGAGTGCATAGGTACTGTTGATCCTGCAGATGGAAACACCTATGCAAGAATAAGTGTTTCATAAATGACTGAATATGCTGAATCCTGATACAGTATGATATCAAGTATGAAGTCATATATATATAAAAAAGAAAGAAAATAATATATTCTTTTCTTTCTTTTTCTATATATGATAACCTCATCACAAGTACAAGAATAAACAATTTTAGTAACTTATCACCTTCTTCTAAAATACAACAAATGGTTTCTTCTTCTCATATTTCATCTCTTCTCTGTAAACAAATCTTTAAAAGTCTCATTGTTCAGCCAGGTCAGCAAAAGTCCACCAAGGGTTATCAGAGAAAACAACGTATCTACTTTAATCTTAATAAAAAAAATCAACTTTATATTCCTTCTTTTTACTTTTAACAATCTTGATCTTTTTATATTCCTTTCTTTTTCTTTCAACTATTTTATTCGTTAATTCTGGAACCTGATTCCTTCTGATTTATTCTTTGCCCCTTCTCATGAAATTCTTCACAACTTTAACCAGTCTCTTCCATAAATTCAGTGTAAGAAAATTATTAATGTCACTCTATTGTTTTGGTAAGGCATCATCTAATTTCATTTGTATATCCAATGTAGCATCTTCTTCCACATCATTCTCATAGTCCATCATTTTAGATCCACTTTCAAATCAGACTCAGTACTATCTAGTAAAGCTAGTCCTTTTCTATATCTTCTTCCAAATATAGCTTGTCTATAATGGTAGACATTTTTAAAATTAACATTTGGGTCTGTTTGCTCCATTTTGTATTAGTAAGTTAAATTTAAGTTCTCTTTTAACTGTAATTTTTAATTACATCTGATTTCCTCTAATGTCTAACATTCAAAATCTCATTTTATCATTTATATATATTTTAAATAATCAAAACAGCAGCATTTTCCTATGGGGAGGATTCTTACGATTAGTTTCAAATTTTTATTTCAAATCCATCTGAACTCCTAGTCTGTTTATAACTTTCCAAAATCAACATTCTAATCATCCTTTTGCTGTTTATTCCATAAGAGATATTTTTTAAAAAGTCTTTAAATTTATATAAAATTTCTTTTGCTAAGGATTGAAGGAAACTTACCTAATATAATAAACTTGCCATTATGAAGATTCTCTGAGAGATGATGACCATGGAAGGGGAGCTGGTGTGAAGGACTATAGTGAGGTGGCAGTTTCCCAGGAAAGAGGGAGCACATCCCCGAAAGATGGGAGATACAAGGGGTCCTGCACTGCTGAGGTTTTCAAGAAAGGACTGGACAACTATTTGTCCAGGATGATATAAGGTCTCCTGCCATGGGCATAGCATTGGAGTAGAAGACCTCCAAGGACTCTTCCAGCACTATGATTCCATGCAGGAGAGCAGAAATATAATTATTAAAAATGTCAAGGCTAGTTTATATGATGTATCTTAATAAAATCAGTGTAGAAAAAAGTTGGCAAACCAGGTTTTTTTTTAAAAAATAATAATAATATAAATGCAAAATTACTTAAATAAATAGTTGATTTCTGGCAATATCCAGCCAGATACATCCAAGAATTCCTAAAGAATTCATAGCAGTTACAGCAAATAGGCAACAAAAGTTATTTCCAACATTTTTTCTTTAAAAAAGAAATAACTTGTTAAAAACTGCACACAAACACATATGGACCATGCCTATTGTATTTCCCCCAAAATAAAACTGGATCTTATATTTATTTTTGGTTCAAAAGACCCATTAGGGCTTATTTTGGGGGGATGTCTTATTTTTTCATGTACAAGAGGTGAGCACACGGAGGCCAAAGGCGTCCGGCAGCAGTTGTAGCCCGCCAACCCTTTGGCTGGCGCACTCTGGTCCACGCAGTGCAGGTGAGTGGGAGCGCTGCTACCACTGAGCCAGCCCTCCAAGTAGCAGAGGCATGGGGGGGGGGAGGCATGTGATCCGGCTTGTTGGACGTGCTATGCGGCCGGCCGCCCACTCTATCCCACTCCATCTGCTTGCCCACGGCCGCAATGGAGCAGGCCAGGCGACGAGCATCGCACTCTGAGCAGCCCTGGCCAGACACTGTGTGCATAGCCAGAACCCAGGAGCACCCCTGCCTCCTTACCAGCCCTCCCTGTACCTCTGATAAGGCAAAGCTCCCTTCCTTGCCCTTTGCACATCCCCCTCTGCTTCCTCGGGGGGGAGCAAATGTGAGGCAGCTCCGAGGCAGTGCCCATTTCCTTTAAGCCCACTGAGGCTCTGGGCCGGGTGTGGTCTGTGCGCTTAGGGTTAAATAATGCATAGCTGGCACTGTGGGATTCTGCTGCTGCTGCTGGGCCAACATGCCCTCACCTTGCCACTGCCTTCCAAGCTCCACCTTTGCTGGCTGCCCAGCCAGCTGACACACAATTGCGAGAAGCCCAGGGCTCATTGGCTCGCCTGCTGTGTAGGACCCGCCTCAGTGCCTGGACTAGGAATTGGTGGAGCTTGGGGGCCAGGCTGCGAAGAGGGGGGCGGCTGAGGAGAGAGGATGTTGCTGTTGCTACTGCTGCTGGCGCGATGGGGAGGGGGCACAGAGACCCTCGGGGACTTCACAAAAAAGTGAGTGCCCGCCTGGCCCGGGAGTGCGAGAGGCGCAGGTTGGGGAGCTAGGGGGTGTCCAGGGAGCCCCTTCTTCTACGGGCCTCTCTTGATGATGTGTCTGCTCAGGGAGGCTGCGAGGGAACTTCAAAGTGGCACGGGGGAAGCCGGTGCTGCTGCCAGGAGGTGAGGTGAGGCAGGAGGCTGCACAGCCGGCCACCCACTCAGTCCCATCATCTGCTTGCCCGCGGCTGCAACGGGGCAGGCAGTGTGCTGGTGCCGGTGCCACAAGTGAGGTGAGGCAGGTGGTGGAGTAGAGGTGGCCTGGCTGGGGATCCTCAGGTGCATGGGGCACCTCCACCTCCCCCACCTGCCTCGCTTCACCACATGGCAGCGGCACCTGAAAAATGCTAGGGCTTATTTTTTAGTTGGGTCTTATTTTCAGGGAAACATGGTATTACCTTCACTAAACTGTAGAATACAAGTAATCCTCAACTTATGACTGGCCATTTAGGAATGGTTTGAAATTACAACAAACCTTGCTAGGGATACTTAGCCTCTGCTTCCAAAATTCCAGTGACTATTCACCCTGGTCATGTGATCACATGTCATGTGTTCTGCAACCAGGCCACATTTACATGACCACAGTTTATGACGGTTTTTCCAAAAACCAGCATTTACCTCTGGTTTTTTTTGGCAAAACTGGCCCATAGCAAACTATGGTTTATTAACAACTACAGCATTTGCTTAATGACCACCACAAAAAAGGTTGTAAAATTTGTCAGTCATATGGATGGCCTGATTTACAACCATCATGAATACAGCTGTGATGGTCAGACTCCATTAGAGTCGTATGCAGAGGACTACTTGTAAACACATTTTTTCCTGGATAGTTCACTTTGGGGGTAAGGGCAGGGAGGAATAACTGCTACGATAAATTTTTCTCCCACAAAGTTTCAGTTGTTATTACCCTCCCAGATATCGGGTAATCTAAAATGTCGTCTATTATGGATATGTCATCATGCAAAACAGAATTAAGTATTAGATTCTTATTATGAAGATTTTATTGTGTTTGGGCTGACAGATGCATTGAAACCTCAGCTCAGGCCATCAGTGACTAATCACAGCATTAGTGAGAAGGACAGATATGCTTTATTCCACATTGCATGAAAGTTGAGTCGTGGCAACTGAACTTCTTTTCTTGTTGGTTTGAAACATTTCACTGCTTATCCCAAGTAGCTTCCTCAGACTGGCTGAAAAAGCTACTTGGATAAGCAACAAAATGTTTTGAACCAACAAGAAGAGAAGTGCAGTTGCCGTGACTCAGCTTTCAGATAGCTCTACCTGGATAACAGAACGTTCATTGACATTTTCAATTACATTCCCCATTTAATATTGTTCTAGATTCATGCTTATTTGATATATTTAGACTGGTCCTCTTGGATTTCTGAAATTTCACCTACATAAAGCTGTCTATCCTGAAAAGTATAATTTGTGTTGCACAAATGCAGATATTTCACAGTTTTAGCACTCGGCTGTTCTATTTTTCCATCTGTCTTGCATCCATGCAACAATCTGGGTGGGACTGACAAATTTTCCCTCCCTATTTTCTCTATTCCATATGTCTAGGCAGGATTAAATCTTGATTTGAAAGCCTGTATCGATCAGGGTTAGTATTATGATTGAATTTCAGTGTGGCTCTCCTAAGCAAGAGACAACAAGATTGTCTTGTGTCCTGGGCAGCTGTGGAGCTAACATATATGGAAGGAAGGCGGATTTGGAGGGTCGCTCACCATTGGCTTCTTATGACAGCATTCTCCTCTGAGACATCCTCTGCATGCTCATTCAGCTGCCTCCGCCTCTCCCCCCCCCCCGCCTTTTCTATCACTTCATTACCGATTCACAGAGAAAGGTGGCAGCAGCAGCAGCAGCAGCAGACGCCTAACCAGGCTTGTCACGAATCAGGGATTGCAATGAGCTCATCCTTTTTTTTTCTTTGCAGCTTTACAACCAGCCTGGGCTTTTTGCTCTTTCTGCTTCTCCTCCTTGTACTTACACGCACTTCCAGGCAAGCTGGGCTATTGCAGCCCTTTTTCTGCATCCTTCTCTGCCATTTTATCTTTTTTTCCAGGCATTTTTAGTTCCAAGTCTCCAGCTTATATTTGCAGCTGTACTTTGGAATACCAGCTTCTTCTGTGCTTCCTCCAAACATGTTTTCTGGGGGATTTTTTTTTGATATTATACTTGGTTGTCGCAGGTGTGGACAATAAATGCATTGATTTCTAGGAGACCTAAATCTGGCTCCCATAATACTATAGTGCAAAACTGTGGCTTAAGAAGACAGCATTTCTCATTCTGGATACTTGCAGTATTTTGCTGATGGAGGAAGGGGTATCTTGCCCAACCCCAGCTCCCAAGCTCACACCACCCATCAGAAGGACCCAGGATATTCACGATGAGAGAAGCAAGCTTGTGAATGAGTATGCTTGTCGAGTGCTGGAACTTCTGGGGATGGGGCATCGCCTGTTTGTGCCTCGTCTTCTTGCGGTGAGATCCTTGTTTTGCAAAAATGGGTGTCTAGCAAATCTGTCATTCTTGCCTACTGTCTGCCTGTTTTCACATATCCAGCCAGCTCTTCTAGTGTTCATTGAGAGGGTCTGTCTCTTTTAGTCATTAGAGTTGGGAAGCCATAGCACTTAGCTACCTTGCTTCAAAGCCAGGCAGAGGCAGTGTAGGGTCCTCCTGTTATTTTGGACAACTCCCATCATATTACATTATTGGTCATGCTGATTGGAGCAGCTTTGTATTCTGGTCCCAAATAGTTCTGCCTGTTTTAGATAGTGGGCAGGAAGAACTGGCCACTATTTTGTGAATCCAACATTATTTCTCTGTTCTGAACCTCTGATTTTTATTTTTTTAATGCTCCATTATGTAATTTTTAAAAGCACTGAAAGATGGAAAAATGAACTGTTAATTTTAAATTAATGTCATTTAAAAAAAAACTATGTTGTATGACTTGTTGCTATTAAAACTGAGGAACATCCTCTTATTCTGCCTTTCTACTGAGATACAAAGGACAATTTTGTTGGTGTCTTAAGGAAACAATCATGTCTGAGCTGAATTCTAAAATAAGGACATTGGCATGAAAATAACAATATGTCTTATTAAATAATAAAAATATATATATTTTTATTATAAATAATTTTTATTGAATACAAAAAAAGAAAAAAAAAGATTAAAGAACATTGAACATAGTGTATCATCTTTGACATACATCTTTGTCTAAACATTCCGTATTATACATATACTTTATACATTTCAGATATTCTTCCTCTATTTACATCCCTTCTAATGACCTTCCTTCTTTTTTTTCCTTCCATTTGTAAAATTTATTCCAGCTTAAATAGTATTCTGTTTCCTCCTGATTTTTTAATTCTTTAGTCATTTTATCCAATTCTGCGCAATACAAAATTTTCCTTATTAACGCATCTCCACTAGGCACTTCAGTTGTTTTCCAATTTTGGGCAAACAAAATTCTTGCTGCCGTTATCACATGAATAATTAGGTATATATCATCTTTGTTTATATTTTTTTCTAATATGCCAAGTAGTAGCATCTCTGGTTTATATTGAGTTTTTTGATCCGTCATTTCTGTTATCCAATTCCAAACCCTCTGCCAATAAACCTGTACCTCTTTGCAGGCCCACCAAACATGAAAAAAAGTACCCTTTTCCCTTTTACACTTCCAACAAAGTGGTGAGTAGCCACTATACATTTTTGCGAGCCTAGCCGGTGGCAAGTGCCATCTAAAGAACATCTTATAGAGATTTTCCTTGTAAGTTGTTGCCAATGTAATTTTGCAATTACGTTCCCAGATTTGCTGCCATTGGTCCAGGTTTATAGCGTGCCCCAAATCTATTGCCCAGGTAACCATTGTTTCTTTAACTTGTTCTTCAAATAATTTATATTCTGACATATATTTATATATTTTTTTGATTTGTTTTTTCTCCGAGCCTAATAATATTTTATCAAGCCCCGTATCTTGTCTATTAATTCCCCATTCTTTCTTGTCTTTCACGTATCTTGCTTGTATCTGAAGGTAAGACCACCATTCCAAAGCAATCCCCTGTTGTCTCAACTCTTGCCTTTGCTTTAGATATCCTTCCTCTGACAGGATATCTTTGTATATGATAACCCTATCTTGCCTATAAAGGTTGGGGTATATAACTGCTTCTAATGGTGAGAACCAGCCTGGGAGTTTTGTATAGTATTGGCATTTAACTATATTCCAGCTTTTTATTAGTTCTTGCCGGACTTTATGCCTCAAAAAGTACTGATGGTTCCTGCTTTTATCTGTCCATAGGTGGGCATGCCAGCCCTGCTGGAGATCATGCCCCTCTAATAGTAAACATCTTTTATTTTCCAAAGTTATCCAATCCCTGATCCACGTCAGGGCCGCAGCTTGATAGTATAACTCCCAAGCACTGAAAGATGGAAAAATGAACTGTTAATTTTAAATTAATGTCATTTAAAAAAAAACTATGTTGTATGACTTGTTGCTATTAAAACTGAGGAACATCCTCTTATTCTGCCTTTCTACTGAGATACAAAGGACAATTTTGTTGGTGTCTTAAGGAAACAATCATGTCTGAGCTGAATTCTAAAATAAGGATATTGGCATGAAAATAACAATATGTCTTATTAAATAATAAAAATATAATTGTTAATGAACTGTGATTCTGAAATATTTATGCATATTCTTATTGTTAATCTGGTGGTGAATATGGAGATCCTATTAGACAAGCAAAGAATACAAGTTTGAGGTAGCCAAACCTTCTCCTAAAACTCTTTGGATGCATCCAAATTTCAATTTTTTTGGACTATTCTGGCCCATCAGTTTATTTAATAAATTGGTAAAATGCCATCAAAACATTTTAACATAGTGAATAAATATTACCAAAATCAGAATATAAAACATTCTATTATTTTTAAAATCATAATCTGTCTGACTCCAAGATTTATCATTGTCTAATTTTTAATCCATCATGTCTTTAAAAAATCAGGTTTCATAGCAATATATTTCATGCAGTGCCTTTTAGTCCTGGATTGTAGCTGTTCCAATACTGAGTCAGTGATAAACAGAAGAGTTTCTTCTCTATTAGCCTGCCCTTAAAATAGCTAAGACTCTATTAAGCTATAACTGCTGCCTCTAGAAAAACAATATACGTATGTAGTTCAACTATCATAACCTGTAGGTGATCCTGCTATCATCCCTATTTATTTCTATAGCATCCCTCAATAAATTGTATGTGTTGTTGACATAACAGAGAAATTGCTAGTTCTTTTTTTTTAATTTGACACCCTTGTAAATCTTAATAAAGGATACTCAAAAATTAATAATGATGATGATGATGATGATGATGATGTTGTTGTTGTAAGGGACCTTGTAGGTCATCTAGTCCAACCCCCTGCTCAGGCAGGAAATCCTATACCATTTCAGACAAATGGCTGTCCAATCTCTTAAAAACTTCCAGTGTTGGAGCATTCACAGAAATAAAATGCACAGAGTTGTCGTCCAAGCCAGAAGAAACACATATAAATGGTAAAATCAGTTATACCGTTTGAGAGAAACTCTTCAGAAGGCTAGATATCCCTTAGAGCAGACATGTCAAACTCGTGATGTCACGTGACGTCGCACAACGTATCGGCACTGTTTTGCCATTGCCGGCAATGGGGTGGGCGCGGCTTCCACATGACGTGTCCGGCCTGTGGGCTGGCAGTTTGACACCCCTGCCTTAAAGGATCTAAATTGGTTCAGATTAAGAATAAAAGACAGTTCTGAAATATGAATACAGATTCCATCCAAACAATTTTATAGTCTAACTATATCTCTAAAAAATGACAAGAACTAAATAATTGTCCAGAGATCTTTTGCAACATTGTGGAGCAGGATCTATACTGGAGCCTCTTCTGTGGGGGCATCTCCACTGTTGTGGGGTTTTGTTAAAACACAGTTGCTACTCAGTAGGCAAATGAGTATAGCACAATACAAATATTGGTAATATTTTAATCACCTAAAACATTACAATTTCCTACTGCTGCCATTTTAGTTGTTTTAAACAAAAATAAGTAAATCACTGTCTTCATATCACAATTATATAATTTATAATATTGCCCCAAACCACCCTATTTTCTTCCAAGTTATAAAAAAATATAGATTTTATGAAACAATAGCATTAATTGGAAAATAATGAATTTTATTACATTTACAATCCTCCCATTATAATCATAATATACCTTCCATCACTATGAGATCGATTAGGCTGAGATTTGACAATATCAAATGAATTTTGTGACGATATCAATGTTACTACTTTAGCATGCTAGGAAAGTTGCCTTTTCTAGTTGTAAATACTAGTAGACAATGAAAAAAGCAATGAAATGTAGCAAGATTTGTTTGAGTCTGAAATATTTGAGTGTGTTGGAGCAATAAGTCAACTAACAATACCTAACCAGATAGTTGACAATAACAATAATGGAGTTGCAAGGACCTTTGAGGTCTTCTAGTCCAACCCCCTGCTCAGGCAGGAAACCCTATATCATTTCAGACAAATGGTTGTCCAGTGTCTTCTTAAAAATTTCCAGTGTTGGAGCATTCACAGCTTCTGGAGGAAGGTTATTCCACTGGTTAATTGTTCTAAGTGTCACAAAATTTCTCCTTAGTTCTAGGTTGCTTCTCTCCTTGATTAGTTTCCATCCATTGCTTCTTGTCCTGCCTTCAGGTGCTTTGGAGAATAGTTTGACTCCCTCTTCTTTGTGGCAACCCCTGAGCTATTGGAACACTGCTATCATGTCACCCCTCGTCCTTCTCTTCATTAAACTAGACATACCCAATTCCAGCAACTGTTCTTTATATGTTTTAGCCTCCAGTCCCCTAATCATCTTTGTTGCTCTTCTCTGTACTCTTTCTAGAATCTCAACATCTTTTTTACATTGTGGTGACCAAAAGTGGATGCAGTATTCCAAATGTGGCCTTACCAAGGCATTGTAAAGTGGTATTAACACTGCATGTGATCTAGGCTTCTGGTTCCGGTCTGCAGCGCCTGCAGTCGTGCGAAGAGTCCGTTCTCTTTGCCGGCTGGTTTCCCCCCGCCGGTAAACCCTGGACAGGGTCGGAAGTTGCCCTGGAGGGGCAACTACCACTGGGGAGGACACTCGTTGATTGTGGAGGGAGCTCCTCTGGGCCGACGGGGAAAAGATCGGCCATTAACATGGCCGATCACCTAGCCTAAGTCAAAATAACATCTAAGCGTTAAAGAACCACCGTGGAAGATCCGGGTGAGACCTTTCCTTCCCTCTCTGTATCCTAACCACCTTCCTGTCAAAAGCTTTTGGAATTATTTCCCTACTTTAAGAGAGCAGCATTCGAATACTTGGGAAAACAAGCGCTGGAAAATAATTAATTTTTATTGATTGTTTGAACTGCTGGACTTCGGGGATCCTGAAAACACTGCATGTGATCTTGATTCTATCCATCTGTTAATGCAGCCAAGATCTGTGTTGGCTTTTTTGGCAGCTGCAGCACACTGCTGGCTCATATTTAAGTGATTGTCCACTAGGACTCCGCGATCCCTCTCACAGTTACTACTATTGAGCAAGATACCGCCTATACTATACCTGTGCATTTGGTTTTTCTTGCCTAAATGTAGAACCTTACTTTTTTTCACCATTGAATTTCATTTTGTTAGATAGCGCCCAATATTCAAGTCTGTACAGTATACATATAAATCCAGATGTGAGATCAAGGAATGTTTGATCCGGTACACTATTTCTGCTAGATGTCTATAGAACATACTGGGGGTGGCTTTTATTTGCTGCAATTTGTCACCAACATCTCATATTTAGTTAAAGCAAAGGTATGCTGTCTTTGGAAATAGTAATTCTTATTTAATTGTCATGAATAATAACTGAAAAGTCACATCATTCATAATTTTTATTTATTAGTTTCCGTCTTTAACATTTAAAATTTTCTATACTCTTTCATTGTCATGTTTTCTAGATGAGGGACCAAAGGTATGCAGCCACATGTATGAATTTATGTAATAAAACTATAATTTTATTTTTTGCTTCTTTTTTTTAACAGACCCCGTCCATGGTTTTGCTTTTTCCAATTTTTCACACCTATTTTTCAGTATCTTATTCCATATCATACAATTACTGTTATGTATCTCCAATTACTATTATAACTCTTTAGTGTATGTAATTTTCTCATGGCCGTATTTCTTCAAATTTTTCTCATCTTGTCATTTTTTTCATCAGTTTTATTAATCACACCAAATCCAAATAATTTGAAATAAATTAACAAACCAATTAGTCTCAAACGAGTATAGTGTAATGATTAAAATGTTGGATCAGGAGCAAAATGACCAGATTCTAGTCTACTATCAAGCCTAAAAGCTCACTGGGTAACTTTGGGCCAGATATTCTACCTTATGGGATTGTTGCAGGGATGATGGGAAGAAAGAGCACTGTGCACAGCCTTGAGCTCCTGAATGAAAGGCAGGATATAAACCAAATAACTAAATACAAATAGAAAATGAATTGCTTCTCTAATTTACATAAATTATTGGGTGATTGCTATCATATATTTCTTTTTAGCATTTTTTTTTTTCTGGGTGTTTTAACTACTACAATTTTGCAGAAGTTATTGAACCCCCCCTCCCAAATTAGTTCTATATATGTAAAGTCTACTAGTTAATATGTAAAGTCTATTAGGTAATCCCATGTTTGAGAACACTGTCAAAGAAGGTTTTATAGATTGTATAAAATGGTTTTGGGGTTTTAAGGAAATTTAAAACTAGCTTAATACTTTTAACTTTGAAACAATGCAACCAAATGCACATAAAACTGGACTTTTATAATTTTTCTGATACTGTTATCTTTATTACTAGGGGCATGAACAAAATGTAAAATATTTTTTCTTGTTTTGAATCTGGAACAAACTATTATGTTCCTAAAGTTCTGCCAAACCATATCAGATTGCTGAATTAAATCTGGATTCCCCAAGAAATGTACCAGAAATGTTGGACAAGTCTGTGATAACTCGCCAAACTTGCCCATTTCTTTTGCATGATCTCTGTTACTATATAACCTCTTAATCACCTTTTGTTCCCACTCTTCTCTTAGCACCCATATATTACCTTCTACACCTATTTCTTAGGTGTGGTCTCAGGAATAAAGAGCAGGTTCCTAGCGTGGTATATCATATTGATGCCTCCTGAACTTCTCATCACATTTTCGTCCTACTGCCCTGTCTCCCCTCGGCTATTGTAGCTGGTATCTCATTTGACACATCTCACTGGCCTTACTACTTCTAATTTCCTTGATCCCAACCCTCCCCTTCCCCATATCCATTCAGCTGCCACTGCCACTATGATGTCCACACATCCCCATCCCCCACTCTTACTCTACCCCAGCCATTCTGTCTTAAAATAACTACATTTTGTTTTATATCTCGGGCAAAGCAGCTGCTATCATGTACAGATCAAACCATCTGGTAGCACTTTTTCATATTTTATTAAAAGACATAAGCTTTCATGAGAAATAATTTCCATGAGATATTAGTTTAGTCAATTCATGCATCTGCTGAAGCTCACAAAAATGTATGCCTTTTAATAAAATGTGTTAATCTGGAAAGATGTTGCCAGACTCCTTCTGAATTTTTGCTACTGTAGACTAACAATGGTTGTCCTCATACCAGATGAAAATATCTGAAATGCAATTTGGTTTGATTACGAACTATCTAAAGCCAGACATTCAAGCAATCTGTTTAATCCGGTTCAACTATCCATTATCCATTGTATTTTTCTAGTTCTCAGAATTTCCAACAGTTTATATAATCTGCTATCAGTTTGCATCAGAAACTGAAATGTTATCTGAATTTCTGATCACTATTTTCAGAGTTAGGACGTTTTGATAGTTTTCATCCAAGACAGACTTAAAAATATTTACTCCAGGACAGATTGATAGGTTTTTCTTGCATGTGGTACCCACAAAATCTATACTTTGAAGACATTATTATTTTCCCATTAATTTTTCTCCACGTCCAGTTTTTACACATATTACCATTGGAAAATATATCTGCTTTCCCTATCCTGATAATGAAAGATAACAAATTTTTACTTGTCATGATCTTTTCTAAGTTTGTGAGTGCTTTTCTCAAGGATTAATAATGTGTTTACTTTTCTAGCACATTGTCTATCTTATCTATTTTGAGTTTAAAAAAATGCTCAGTTCTTCATTATCAGCTGTAAGGTGGTCACTTTTTTCCTCTTTATTCACTTTTTAAATCTTTCTGTACAAGAAATATCTGCATTGTAATCTCTTGTTTTGATTTCAGCTATGATTTCTTCTAATTTTGCCATTCCTTTAATGAATGGAATTAACCCATTCAATTTTTCCAATTTCAGGCAGTGCAATAACTTCTTGTTCATGGTAAAAGTTGCTCAAAACATTCTAATGTCCTAGAATCACAGGATCTGGCATGGAACAGACTCAAAGGCACATCAATCTGTTTCTTGTAGAAAAAGCTTTCCCCTTCCTTTCTTAATAGGAAAACCATGCACAGCACCACCGTTGGAGGTTTTCAAGAAAAGATTGGCAACCATTTGTCTGGGATGATCTAAGGCAGGGGTCCCCAACCCTTGGTCCGTAGACCTGCACCGGTCCGCGGCATGCCAGAAACTGGTCCATGCAAACAAGCGACACCCCATCTGCAGGATGCAACAATTAGGCATTTAATCCTGCAGATATTTTATTGTGGTGTGTGATAGTTGATAAGTGTTTTCCTATTTCACCATTTTGGTTGTCAGTGACATTTGTTTTCCAATTTCTCTTTTAGCTAGATTCTAAAGAACTTTCAACTCAAATCATCTCAATCTAGAGCAGTGTTGGTTTGATCTTGGCTGATTTCCAAGGCAGTATAGACATTTAACCCATTTTATGCTTTAACTTTCCTTTGCAAGCAGCCTTTACCACTCCGGGGGGTCTGGTGCAGGACTGTCTCCCTCTTTGAGATGTCCTTTGCAGCATATAATGTGGAGAGAAGGCAGTATTAAGGGAGAAGGATTTCTGAGGCTGCTTGATGCTTATCCCTGTTCAGAGTCCCACTTACTGTAGCTGCACCTGGGGTTCAATTCTTCTTGGAACTTCTTTGCCCCAGCTGGGAATTCTTTGACACCTGTGGGGCTTGATGCTACTGTTGAATAGAGGTGATGTAGCCACCCTGTTGCTATTGTCCCAGCCAGGCTTAGCTTGACTCCCATCCAGCTTCTTTCTTCCACTCTGGTCTGGTGTAATGGTGCCATTAATGTTCATTACATTCTGTTTATAATCAAATTGCTGGGCAAAAAAACCAATGTTTCTCACTCTTACTGTTCTCCTCACTCCTCATGTCCTGACTCCAACCATTGACCTAAATTCTGTGGTTTCTCAAAGGTTCTACTACCAGCAACCTTATGGCAGAAGCTTCCTTTGTACCAGGTTCCTTTTTCCTAGGCATCCTGCCAGGCAAAACTGTCTGGCCAACTGCCTGGATCCCTTGCCAACTTTTGCTGCCCAACGTGCCAGCTGAACTTACTGGTGGGACTACTCTTGCTTTTCCTGAGCTTTTCTGTGCTTGCCAATCCACTAACTGAACTGTTTTACCTGTAGTATTTCAATCCTGCACAACTTTCCTTTTTTGTTCTCTTCTCCCTGAACCCTGAAACTCTAGAGCTCTTTCACCTTTTCAGTGGTCCTGGAACACTCACTAATGGACCAAGCTTCAGGTATTCTTTTCTCTGTCCACTTATCCATTTCTAGTAGAAACCTGCTTTTCAAGTCCCTCTCCCCTTTGAATGTATGTTCAAGTTAAGATATAGGCGTTGCGCAGAGAGAATTCGGGAACCATCCTGTCATATCTAATGTACCCTTTAGTTTTAATATATTTCATATTTTAGCATGCTGTACGGAATCAAATGTCTTGCTGTAATTAATAAAGCAAAAATAAAATTATCTATTATCTGATATTTGAGAGGCTGCCACAAAGATGAGGGGGTCAAACTGTTTTTCAAAGCACCTGAAGGCAAGACAAGAAATAATGGATGGAAACTACTCAAGGAGAGAATCAACCTAGGTAACTAAGGAGAAACTTCCCAACAGTGAGAACAATTAACCAGTGGAACACCTTGTGTTGAAGTTGTGGGTGCTTCAACACTGGAGGACTTCAAGAAGAGACTGGACAGCCATTTGTCTGAAATGGTATCGGTCTCCTGCTTGAGTAGGGCGTTGGACTAGGTCAGGGCTTTTCAACCTGTGGTTACGCATACCACTTGTGGTACATTAATGAGTGGCAGGTGGTACGCAGCCCTGCCTAGCCAAGTGTAGTGGGGAAGGGAAAGAGCCAGCACAGGCAAAGACTTACAGTGAGAGAGTCCTCTGGAGCTGCAGATTTTACTTATGAATGGAGCCATTTGGGGAGGCTGCCTTACTTACATTTTTTTTCTTCTTTAAGTGCCAGCTGGGCTCCTTACTTTCCTTTCTAGCCAGTAGCTAATTTTTAAAGGGGAAGTGCCTTTTTAAGCTGGTTCACTCAGCAGCTTGTCTTTTCTGTCTCTGGAGGCCTTTCCTTGTTTGATCAATATATGGAAGAGGGAAAATATGGGGGGGGTTCAAATTCTTCCTTCAGAAGGAGATGGGAATGAGAAAAAGGGAGGCAGGGAAGGGAGAGAGGGAAGGAAGTCCCGCCTTAGCAGTTGGCCACCAGCAGCTCTGCCATTGACTTTGCTTGTCAAAAAGTTGCAGAAGGGGATCACATGACCCTGGGACACTGTGACCATCATAAATATGAATCAGTTGCCAAGCATCCAAATATAAATCACATGACCCTGTTGCTGCAATGGTCATAAGTGTGAAAAATGGTCATAAGTCATTTCAGTGCAATTGCAACTTTGAACAGGTTTTTTTTTTGTCACCAAGTTTTTGACACTTTGCTAGGTGGTACTCGAATATTGCCATATCCTAAAAGTGGTACAATCGGTAAAAAGGTTGAAAAGCCCTGGACTAGATGACTTCCAAGGTCCCTTCCAACTCTGTGTTCTATCTCTATTATTCATCTATAACCTATCTAATTTCATGGCCCTCTGCCTTTTCTGATATCTGGCTCATTGTCTTTGGTTTCAGCCTCCCTGTATGACTGTATTCTCATTTGTAAGATCGCTTGCCAAATGAATTATTGCAAATGTTTGATAATTTGTATTTTCTCTTGTATTTCTTTTAATTGGTATATAACTATATATTGTACAACAACTTTTGAAAATTCTAGGCCTCACAGTCTTGTTTCATATATGTTGGAATAGTGTTGTTGGCATTTAATGCTCTTATTCATGCATTTTAAACAGTTGAACAAATATTTTATGTAGTTTGTTGTATTTCATCTGGTCTATTGTTATTATATAAAGTCACTTTCTAAGGCAGCGGTAGGCAACCTTGGCTCTTTTATGACTTGTGGACTTCAACTCCCAGAATTCCTGAGCCAGCATGGCTGGCTCAGGAATTCTGGGAGTTGAAGTCCACAAGTCATAAAAGAGCCAAGGTTGCCTACACCTGTTCTAGGGGAATTGCTTCCTGAACATATGCTGACTTGGCAAATGTTTCTGTCTTTCTATAATCTTGTTTGCAAAGGGTTTTAGAATAGTCTTTTAATCTTCTTAATTTGCTTCTACTGGGTGTCTTCCATGATTATAGGTAGTTCTTGACTTCCAGCTGTAATTGAGCCCGGAACAAAGGTTGTAAGGTGTGGTGGTACATTAAGTAGGTTACCATGTGACAGCTCCCAATTTTACAACTTTTTTCAGGCGGTCATTAAGCAAATGCCACAAATTTTAAGTTGTGGTTGTTCAGCAAATCCATTTTCTTCAATGGGTGTTTTTTTGTGTTTTGCTGGAAACCAGAAGTAAATCCCAGAAACCAGTACAAAATGCTGGAATGTTGTAGATGGCCATAAATGCGAGCTGGTTGCCATGTGCCCAAAATGTAGTCATGTGGCTTTGTGTGTACATGTGTGTGGGGGGCCATCAGAACTCCAAACCAAGTTGTAAGTAGCTCTGGGTGCATGTGTTATAACTTCAAATGGTAAGGACTACTTGTACAGTTGAATAGCCCTAACCTAGTTAAAATGTTCCTCTAATCTTAAATATTCTTTTCCTGTTTCTTTCACTATTTCCTTCAATTTGTTGACATTCTTAATCAAGATTTTTCCCCCCATGTCTATTCTTGCTTGATGTTGGAAGTCTGGCTTCAATTATTTTTTAACCTTATTGCCCAAGACTTTTGCCTCCGCTCCCCCTCCCTTTTTTTTTGTTAACTAGCATGATAATTTGTTTCAGAAGCTACTTGGAGGTGCTCCTCTTTGATATTTTGGAAGATTTTTTTTATAGTCCTCTCCTTCCAGTTCAATTTTCACAGTGTCACTTTCCTCTTTCTACAGCTTAGATTTCTTTCTGCATAAGTTAAATGGATTAAATCATTTAGATACTAGAGATATTAACTGATTTGGATTGTTTTTTAAAAAGGGTCATTTGTAACCCGTGTGAACTTTTCATCCGCCTATTAGCAGTCCCTTAAATGTTCTCCTTTCTCTTTTTCCTATTATGTAATCAATATGCTTTTGTTGTCCATCTGGTGATGATGTCTGTTTGGAGAATCTGTATTTATGTTACCTGAAACAGGTGTTGGTATTAGAGAAAGAATTCTGGTCACAAAGTTTTGTTAATTTACTGCATTATGAGGCTTGCCCACCCAAATCTTATAATTTCAGGTTCTCTCATCATATCAAGATGGTATTTCCTCCATATTCCTGCCTTATGTTTGTCAATATTCAGTTTGAAGGATTTAATATATGAGTTAGTTTTTCCCTTTACAGATAGTCCTTGACTTACAATAGTTCATTTAGTGACCGTTTGAAGTTACAGCAGCACTGAAAAAAGTGTCTTATGACCATTTTTCACACTTAACGACTGCTATGGCATCCCCATGGTCACGTGATCAAAATTCAGATGCTTAGCAATTGGTTCATATTTATGACGGTTGCAGTGTTCCGTGTCATGTGATCATCTTTTGCAATCTTCTGCCAAGCAAAGTCAATGGGGAAACCAGATTCAATTAACAACCATGTTACTAACTTAACAACTTGTCATGGTTCTGATAGATGAAACCAATTAAAGCAGAACTCCGAGGCTTGAGTTTTCCTCTAAGAACATGTTTATTGGCTGCAAAGTATCGGCATGGTCAAAAGTGAAACCAAGACTAAAGTTCCCTCCAAAAAGTTACAGTATTACAAAGTTAAACTTCCCACCCCAGAAACTATGCAATCAACTACGTTTCCCAATAGAACAGTTTGGCGGGCTTTCTAACATTAGGCTCAACCTCCCAGCTGAAGGAACAGAAATGATCTTGGTTCCCATGGGACAGAAAATTGTTTAGACTATCATAAAACTCCCCATTCCTCCCCCCATTCCTGTGGCAACCAAAAACGAGCAAGATGGCTTTAGCCAGGTTCATTGCAGAGTTGACACAACTACTGTAATTCACTTAACAACTGTGGCAAGAAAGTTGGTAAAATAGAGCAAAACTCACTTAACTGTCTTGATTAGCAACAGAAATTTTGGGCTCAATTGTGGCTGTAAGTCGAGGACTACCTGTACTTTCCATTAGGAAAGCCAAATTTATCATTGTGTGCTAAATTCTGTCCTGAATACTTGAATATATTTATAACTTCCTGTTTAGTAAGATGAATGTATGTTTGTGGGCATATATGCTATCATATGTGTACACAAAATAGAGAACTATAATTCACACATGTATGTAAAGGAGAATTCCAGTTGCAACATACCAAACAAATTTGCAGTGTATCACTGAGGAACAAGGAGAAGATGGAGGGCCATGAGGCCTCCTTTTTTCAGATCTTTTAGGAAGCTGGTCTGAGGTTCAATTAAACCCAGTAAGATAGTGAAAATGAGAGTGTGAGAACAATTTATTGAGTTCACATTTTAATTTCCCAAATAAATATGCAAACAAATATTTATCACAAAATGTATATACTGTGGGAATGTGGATGAGTGTGGTTTTTTTTGCATAGATGCTGAAGTGAGAACATTGGTGAATTTCTGTTTTATTATTCTAGAAATACTAACTCTCATAAGAGGAATTATCACAAGAGCAAATTTATTTCGTTTAATCATTAATATAAAAAAGTGGCAACACACCCATATTCCAAGTTGGTCCTCATCTGTGGTTTTGTATATTAACTTTGGTATATTGGCTATAACTAGGGTTTATGTGTTTACAAATAGGGTTTTTTGTGTTGGTATATTGCTTACTTATATACATAACCATGAAGACAATTGCTGCATTGTTCTGTCATTTCTGAAGCTTTCAAAACCTTATACTACAATGGTACACAGTTCAGAGATCTGAGAAACAAAAGCTATCAGCATGATTTTAACATTACTAGCTTTTTAATATTTATTTTTCCCAACTTCATTATTTTTACAAATAACTCAGGACGGTGAAAATATCTGACACATTTCCCTCCTCCAATTTTCTTTAAGTATAGAAGAATAAAAATATTTTACGTTATGCTGACTCTAATTTTCTTGATTTTAGAAAAAAGTGTTATCTAGCTTCTTATTCCATTGATTGGATTTATGCTTATATAAATGCTATATCTTGTGAAATAGAGCAAAGCTACTTTGATTCACTGTTCACACCTGTTCTCCAATATATGTCTTTGTAGACTTCCAAAGAGGATCTTCTGCAAGCTGATTTTGAAGGGGCTTTAAAGTTTTTTAGAGTACAGCTGCCTAAAAGATACAGAGCTGAAGAAAATGCTAGAAGGCTTATGGAACAGGCCTGCAATGTCAAGGTAAAATTGATTATCTTGGACATTTTTGACATAAAGTAAAGCTAATATAAAGACTGACAATGTGAGAAATAAGTAATTGAATGAAGGATATCTTTGCTAAGTGTTTATTAAACCCCTCCCCCCAAATATCACCAGAACATCATTTACCATCCAGTTTGCTTAGATAATAAACTGGTTTATGGAAAACCTGGTTCTTCTTTCTGGGGCTCATTCAAATAGGTACAGTACTCAACACAGAGTTCCACACCAGAACGTTTTAATTCTTGAATAGATTAATTTGACAGGGTGTGCTCAGCCCAGGATGCTCAGGATGTGCTCAGCCCAGGGTGCAAGGATTCTTTGTCTTTAATGCACTGTATATTTTTAAATTTTGTATCCCACATTCCTTATGCTGGTCTTTGACTGTACTAAAGATTGATTGATTTGTGCAATGTTGAGGAAAGCATTTTTTTTTCTTCAGGATTACTTGAACAATTTTCTTCTTCTGTATAAAGTTTTCTTGGAGGTAAAAATGGCCTCCAGAGAAATCAGTGTTTGGTTATTCACAGTAAAGCCTTGAGTCTGTTGCCATTTGTACAGTATTCTTTAAGAATCACAACTGACAGAAGCTTTGCTTTATATGCCATGATGAAGCTTTGACAGAATTGCCTATCTAACTAAAAGGTTTATCAAATTAATAATCTCTTGGCTTCCAGCATTCCTATGTATTTCTAATAATTATTCTGGGTTTATCAAATACGTACTTTGTACCATTGGAAATCCTGGCAAAACTGACTGTGGCTCAGTGTAACTTTTTAGTATGTCAGCACCAGTGGCATTGGTTCTGACCAGATGTGAACCAGACTACTTTTCCTGACACAGGAAGCATAACCCAAAAAATAATTCAACTCAAAATCTGCATATTTGTTGTCACAGCCCCGGAGAAGGGCCGATCAGCTGAAAAGCGGGCTGATCCTGGCACTTCCCGAGTCCCCACAACCCTGGAGAAGCGCCGATCGGCTGAAAAGCAGCGCTGATCCTGGCACTTCCCCTGAGCCCTCACAGCCCCGGAGAAGCGCCGATCAGCTGGAAAGTGGCGCTGATCCTGGCGCTTCCGCTGAGCCCTCGCCTCCCCCAAGCATTTTTTTACTCACCTGCTTTCAGCTACACTCCTTTTCTCCTTTTGCTTCTCTGCCTTCGCCACAACATGGGTAAAGGGTAAAAAAGAAAACATCGTTCCATGAGACTTTCTAACTTCTCGCGAGAAGTTAGAAAGTCTCTTGGAACTTTTTTTTTTGTCTCACAAATACATGAAGGCCGAGAAGTGAGTAAAAAAACGCTTGGGGGCGGGCATCTGGGTGGGGGCGGGGGGGACCCAGGCAATGCGTCGCGCAGCTCCAGCAGAATCTCCACTGAAGACTGCGTGAGGCTGCCTGCTACCCCCAAGGCCGCCGCCAATCAGCTGGAGCTGCGCGCTTTGATCCTGGGCTCTCAGTAGGACCCAGGCAATGTGCAGTTCCAGCTGACTTTGCCACAAGCCTGTGCGGCGCTGCCGCCGCTTCACCTCATCCACTTTTACACTTTTTTTTAACATTTTTTTTTAAATTCTTTTTTACATTATTTTTTTTTACATTATTTTTCAACCCGTCCTACACATACCACCAGCCAGGTGCTCACGTACCACTGGTGGTACACGTACCACTGGTTGAAAAGCCCTGCTATAGTGGGTTAAGTAGTCAGGCACTTTTTGATAAAGTTGTCTGGGTATCCATTTTATTGTAAGATGTATAGGCAGCCTGTTTCTTTTTCTGGTGTTCATGGTTACTGTAGTGTGTTTCTACTCATCTGAATAATGTTCTTACACAGCTGTTCTAGTCAGATGTCGGGATGTTATATTTGAAAAGTATTAATGAACAAAATTATTCAAATGCAAAGCAGTATCTTCAGAATATATGTAAATCCCTTGTATGGCAGAAAAACCAGAATCAATAAGAAAAATGTCCAGGAAAAATGTGTAAATACTGTTGTTTTGATAGTTCCTAAGCAACAGATAGGTATATACAGTAGTAACAAATTTAGCAGCTTTTCAGGAGATATTGTAATACTGTGGTGGTATCTTTTAATGATAAAGTGGAGAAACATTTTAGTCAAAAAAATTGGCATGGTCCAAAAATTTTGCTTGAACAAACATGAACTTTAATATGGCAAACTGTTCTAAAGGCACATCAATCTAGTTCCTTGAGAGTTTGGCAAAATAACAATCAGCCTTTGCTGATGTAGAGAAAAACATGGGAAATGAAAGGCCATCTCTTTGTTTCTTAAAATGCTATTGGCTTTAAACCCTTTAGTTACTCTTCTGTTTATATAGAAAGAGTCAATAATTGCTACAAATGTCTTTGTTCAGTTGCAACTCTAGTCTCTCTAAAAATCTCTCAAATCTGTTTTTTGTGGCTTTAATGGTTTGTTTGAACAATATAATGTCTGAAGGGGTATTTTACAGCTTATAGTAAATGCACTTTGTAGCGTTACCTCCTCGCAGGCCGCCAAAGCCCAGGCCCTCCCAGCCCCGTTCCCCTCCCTCGAGCTCTGCAGCTGTGCTCTCTAGATGTTAGTAAAGTGTCTCTTCTAGCAGAGGCTCACGCGAAGTGAGAAGGCAGCAGGCTCTTGTCGTCCAGAAGGGACTTCCAGGAACAAAGATGACCAGCCCCTAGTCCCAATAGTCAATGCTGTGATGGTGTCTAGCAGCCCCAGGCTGTCATAGCAGCAATAGTCAATGATTCCTCATTGGAAACAAGTGGGGAGGGGAAAACCCCCAGCTCCAGGCAGCAGTAAAAACACGAACAAAAGCAGTCAGCGTGCTGCAGTAATGGCTTGCCCCCCCCCCAGGGCAACTCCCCACAATGTTTAAAACTTGCACAAGCAGCAATAATCACAGTTCAGATGGCCTTCAGTCTTCACAGGAGCAGCAGCCTCTCTTCCTCTTCTGTGGCTTCTTTCAGTCTCAGGCCCCGTCGGTGTCAAACCCCTCCCCCCTTATCCTTTATTATTAAAATCTGAGGTAAACAGCCCCAGCAACTTCCTTTCTCCACACACTCTCTCTTGCCTCCGCTTGGGATATCCCCCTTGCGAAAGAAAGCAGTAAAATTCCACCCACTCACTCTCTCCTTTCCCTCCTCCACCACAAGAAGGGATCAGCTTAAAACCTCCAACCCCTCTTTTGTCTTCACCTGGCCTTTCCGACGAGCAGCCACCACCCCCATTCTCCTTTCCTTCCTTCCTTTTCTGTCTTTCCCCCTCGTCCACGCCTGCCACGCCCAAAACCGGCAGCAGCTGTCCCAATCTCTCTCCCTGGCCAGGCTCCTGCAGACACTTTCAGACAGCCGGCAGCAGCTGTCCCAATCTCTCTCCCCAGCCAGGCTCCTGCAGACACTTTCAGACAGCCCTGCTACACACTTATTTTAGGATCTTCTAAGGCAGGCGTCCCCAACCCCCGGTTTGCAGACCACTATTGGTCCATGGCCCATTGGCAACTGGGCCACACAAGCAGCGGGCAAGTGCGGGAAGCTCCATTTGCGCAAGTATTGTGCACATGTGTGAAACCATCGCCTCCACCTGCTGCCACCGCCACTGCTGCCAGTCCGCTGAGCTGGAAAGGTTTGGGACCGCTGTTCTAAATTGCAAAAAACATAGTAACATATCATATTTCTTCCAATAACATTGCATAATGATCAAGTATTTATTTTTCATTGAACCATTGTATCAATTCTTTCTGCTCTTGCCTCAGTGGTGTGAGATGTTTGTGTAAAAAATATTTTTAGTGCTGTATATATTGTACTTCCTTTTGACCAGGTTACTTATTTAATCATTAATTAAATTAATTATAATTCTATTAAAGAACAATTATTATTATGATATTGACCCAATCTCAGGAAAACATTCATAATGCCATTATGTTTCTACATTTTTTAAATTACCTATCTGTAGTTCAATACTCCAGAAAAACCAAATGTACAGGTATAGTATAGGGGGTACCTTGCTCAATAGCAGTAACTGTGAGAGGGACCTCGGAGTCCTAGTGGACAATCACTTAAATATGAGCCAGCAGTGTGCTGCAGCTGCCAAAAAGGCCAACACAGTGCTAGGCTGCATTAACAGAGGGATAGAATCAAGATCATGTGAAGTATTAATACCACTTTACAATGCCTTGGTAAGGCCACACTTGGAATACTGCATCCAGTTTTTGGTCACCACGATGTAAAAAAGACGTTGAAACTCTAGAAAGTACAGAGAAGAGCAACAAAGATGATTAGGGGACTGGAGGCTAAATCATATAAGGAACGGTTGCTGGAATTGGGTATGTCTAGTTTAATGAAGAGAAGGACGAGGGGGGACATGATAGCAGTTAGAACAATTAACCAGTGGAACAACCTGCCTCCAGAAGCTGTGAATGCTCCAACACTGGAAGTTTTTAAGAAGAGACTGGACAGCCATTTGTCTGAAATGGTATAGGGTTTCCTGCCTGAGCAGGGGGTTGGACTAGATGACCTCCAAGATCCCTTCCAACTTTTTTATTATTATTATTATTATTATTATTATTATTATTATTATTATTATTATTATTATTATTATTATTATTATTATTATTATTATTATTATTCTGTATCATGGTAGATTGGAATAGTGAAGAATTCTGGCACAAACTGAGCAAGCAACATGCTGATGCATAATTTTTTATCAATCCCTCTTAGTTGTGCCAGTCAACAGGAACAGCTAAACAATAATAAATAGCAAAAGCATCTGTCATTATTTTACAATGCTAAATTGGATCTCTTTTGGTTACTTGTCTAACAGACTAGAGTTCTAATGAAAAAATTCCCGGCTTTTTTGAAAGAGGAACTAAGTAGTTGGTTCATAATTAGAATTTTTCATAATAACATGCATATATGCAAAATCGAATTTGGGTCGATCACCGGGACCAGAGATTTACTCTTCTGAGCTTTCTGAGCTCATGCTGGAGCCCATCTTCAGGGAATTTCTCTACTGGAATATGTGCTTTGGGCTGTTCTGGGAGTCGTGTTTATGTGGTGCCTTCCTATTGGCTGATTGGTGTATTGATGGCTAGCGATTGGCTATTGTTTCCTTGGGCTGTTAAGCCCTAGGCTCCTAAGTATTTGATAAGCTGGTGGTAATTCCCCACTCCTGTTTATACTGATAAGGGGCAAATTTCCCAGGCTTCAATTATTTCCTGGTTACCTTTGTAGCTGCATGGCCAATGATCTTAGTTGCTGCAAAATTAAATGTGAGGATACCAATGAGTTTGGGTCTCCTCATCTGACGCTCGATCTGTAAAGATTGCTTGGAGGTGGGAGATACTTCCAGTGTAATCTACTGGATCCCCTGCATGGATTGCCCCTGTGACTGTAGGACAGACGGGGAGGAAGCTAACCACCAGATTGCAAGAACACAAGCGAGCGGTCAGATGAGGAGACCCGATCTCATTGGTAGAGTAAATCTCTGGTCCCAGTGACTGACCCAAATTCGATTTTGCATCATTATCCTGGGACACGTATATTTGCCTTTATTCGTGAATATGCATATGTGGCACTAGCTGCTACTTTATTTTCCACATCACACAATAATTTTTACCAACAAATTGCACTCCTAGAAATATTTGATGGGTTGCAAAGGATCATGTAAACATTTCCAGTTGATAAGCTTTTCTCAACCATACACTAGAACTAGAAACAGATACAAGCAGGCATATCTGTGATCAATAAGTTTTTTGTAAGAAAGATAATGAAGCTTTCATGAAAGAATTCCAACTACTGTGTATCAAACACAAGCCCTGTTTCTAGTAAAATCAAGATTTAAAGTCTTGTATTCTTTCCTTGCATAGTGCAAGAGGCTTGAAACTACTTTCTTTTGGGTAGGAGGGATAGTTTCCACTGCCTCTTATTTTAGCAAGCCAGTTTTAATTCAGTTTTACGCTACTTGGTTCTAATTTTGTGAGAACAAGATCTTATTCCAGAACACACACACACACACACCCCGTTTGACAGTATTCTTCATTTAGTAACTGCTCTGAACTGCAGTGGTGATGAAAAAAATAATTTTGTGACCAAAGTTTGACTAAACATACAATCTCTTGCTGAGCTGTCTTTCTCTGCAGCACAACAAATCCCTAAAAAGTGCTAACTGCAAAGTAACAGGCTCAGGTCTGTGACCTTTATTGGTCAGCTCACAGCTGTTGCCTGTAACTGATAGGGCTTTAATCACTTTCACACCTTGAGCTTTTGTTTGCTTCCTACATGGCTGGAGGGTGTTAGACAAACAGGCAGTGCTAGCACATTCCTTTAAATATATGTTCCCCGTTGTATGCCTGCTTACTCTCTTGCAGCCATGAAGAGATCCCAGATGTGCAAGATGCCTTTAGAAAAGGCAAGAAACTTGAGATATTATTACTGATGCATGATGGATAATTGAGAAAGTCAAAGAATATAAAAAAAATCACTGTATGTTTCATTGATTATAGAAAAGATCATTGTTGACCATATCATATGTGAAATGTGTTCAGAAACATGGGTATGCCAAAACATCTCATTGATCTCATTAAAAACTTATATACAGATCAGGAAGCCACAGTAAGAGAGAATATGGTAAAAAAGATTGGCTTCGGGCAAAAGAGTACGACAAGGCGGTGTACTCCCCCTTTATTTATTCAATTTGTATAAAGTGGAGTGGAAGAATATGAGCATGATTTTAAAATTGGAGGAAGAAATATCAATAACATGTTTATGCCGAGGATAATTCCTGGATAGCCTCAAATGCAAAGGATCCTCAAGCTCTAATAATAAAAGTCAATGAGCAAAATGAAAAAATGGGACTAAAATTAAATATAAAGAAGTCCAAACTAATGACAGATGGTAGAGTAATCAGCCTTAGATATCAGATATCTGAAGATATCAAAGTGGTAGATAGCTTCTGCCTTTTAGGATCAACCATCAACAGTAATGGAACAGTCACAAATATGCGTCATCCTAGCATGTGGTAAAGCAGCCATGTAGGCCTTAAAAAAATTCAAATGCTATGGTGTCTCTGCACCTATAAAGATTACGCAAGCCATGGTATTCCCTATGACACTCTATGGAAGCAATAGTTGGACTTTGAAGAATCAGGATAGGAAGAGTATTAATGCTTTTGAAGTTTGGTATTTGAGAAGACTCCTGAGAATACTATGGAGAGCCAAGGAAACTAACTAATGGATCATTGAACAAATCAACCGAGCATTTTTACTTGTAGCACAAATGACCAGGCTCAAATTATCCTACTTTGGACACATTATGCAAAAGCATAACTTCCTAGAGAAGGCTCTAATGCTGGGAAAGGTAGAAGAAAAGAGAAGAAGATGACCGACAGTAAGATGGATGGACACATTTTTTATTTTATTTTATTTTATTATTTATTTTATTTTATTTTATTTTATTTTATTTTATTTTATTTTATTTTATTTTATTTTATTTTATTTTATTATTTTATTTTATTTTATTATTTATTTTATTATTTTATTTTATTTTATTATTTTATTTTATTTTATTTTATTTTATTTTATTTTTATTATTTTAGATTTGTTTAGAAAAATTGTTAAGTCAAATGTACAAAATATCTCAAAGATATTTAATATATTCCTAAATCACATGTTTAGAAGAATGTTTTCAGTGTAAAATTTATAGTAAGATCCAAGTTCTGCTTAAATAATGTGTTCATAATGTAAAAGAAAAAAACTTCAATTTCAAAACAATTGTGTAACTATTCTCTCTGGTTTTATGTTTTAATCTTAAAATCTTGGCTTCATACAAGTGTTTTCTCTTTAGGCATTATTCAAATCACTGTACTCAATTAGTTTTTGCACAGAATGGATTCATTATGAAAAGTTTGGATTTTGACTGTCTTGTCTTGAATGCAGTTATAATTTTAATTACTTTTTAAAGTATTACAAATTAAATATTAAGTATTGTCAGTTATTCTAACATTTCATGAGAAGAATTTTAAGGAAGTGACTGAGCAATTTTTCTGGTCTTCCGAGAAATTCCAGCTAAGCTAAAGCAATGACTTCCTTAAACTTAGTGCAATAATTAGTGAATTCAGTTACCCTCACATCAGTTATATACTCAGAGCATAACAATACAAACATTTGATTATGGAACCACCCACTGCAAAGTTATTCTGTTATATGTTAGTAAGCGAATGAATGAATGAAGTGACCATTGCGACTTGGAGGATCTGATATACAGGTTGTAAATATTGTTAAGACAATTTTGAATATGATATTGTACACACATAAGTTAAAAATATTTATGATAATTGAACTTTTAAAAAAGGAAAATTTGCTAAAAATGCAGAAATACTGTTGAATGTTGAAAAGAAGACTCAAGAGAATCACTTGGCAATTATTTACCCAGGAGGAGTAGTCTGGTAGCACTTTTTCAAATGAACACATTTTATTAAAAAGTGCATGTTTTTGTGAGTTATAACTCACTTCCTGATATGTAGATTTACTGTATGAAATGCTTATGTGTCCATTGAGTAGTTTTACTGTGATATTGAGAAAATAGATTTATTTATTTATTTATTTGTTTGTTTGTTTGTTTGTTTGTTTGTTTATTTATTTATTTATTTATTTTGTTAGATGGATTGAGATGGGCTCAGTTTGATGGTGAGATGTAAGTTGTTGAGATCATAACGGAATTTCAATTTTCAGAGAGATTCATTTTCATGGGTCCAAGATTATGAAAATGACATCAATGAATATCAAGTAAAGGAGGAGTTTTAGGGGGTAAGAACTGAGAAAGCATTCTGAGTCAGCTATGAAGATGTTGGAAAATTGTGGAGCCAGGCATGTGCACCTCAGTAATGGTGCCACTGATTTGTGATGTATGTTATTACCAAAGTGGCAGTCATTTTGGATGAGTAGAAAGTGACAAGTCTACTGGCAAGATATGCTGTGTTGATATCTGCTATAATGTTTTTCATAGCTTGAAATTAATATGTGGGATGTTGGTGCCTCAGCATACATACAGTAGTTGTTAGGGAGATTGCCAATGGATCTCAGACTTCTTCGGAAGTGTGTTGTGTCTCTTGTTAGGAGTCTGAGGGATATTTCCATGGAGTGATGCTGATAGAAAACAAGAAGCAAATATGATATGACGGGTACAAGTTCAAGTTTAAACCTACTTTGTCATGAAGCCAAATTAATTCTCCATTCTTATTGTATTTGCAAAATCTTTGCCAGCTATACTATTGAGAGTGTCCCTTAAGCGCAGGATGGGCAGAAGAACAAATTAGTGCAAATTATGATCACTTGTCTAAGCACTTTATGAAAAAAATAACTCATATTCGCTCTGAGTTGGAAGCCAGATGGACAGAATCAGCTGAGATGATAGAGGCCCTTGGATGTGTTTTGATGTGCTGCAGGGCTTGATCCTCTTCCCTATCCTGTTTAACATCTGAAACTACTGAGAGAGGTTATCCATTACATCAGGGTGAGATAAAAGGGTGTGCTGATGAAACCTAACTGTATATCTCTGTACCAAATAAGAGATGGAATAGATATCCTAGAAGTAATCAGTGTCTGAATGGACACATACTTTCTATATCTGTAGATACTGTATATGGCAGTGATGGCGAACCTTTTAGAGACCGAGTGCCCAAACTGCAACCCAAAACCCACTTATTTATCGCTGGGTGCCAGGTGGGTGTGGCCCACTGGGTGGACGTGGCTGTGGTGGTCATGGCAGACTGGGTGGGTGTGGCCAAGGTGGGCGTGATCACCTCGATATTGCTCGTGGGGAGGGACACCTGTGGGGGCCGGGCAGGGTTGGGGGAGATCCAGGGAGTCTCTGGCAGGTGGGGTGGTGGGCAGGAGGCTCGTCCTGCGGGGTGAGGCAAGGGAAAGCGAGGCAGGGCGGGGGTGCCATTATCACAGGGCAAGGCAAGGCAGGGGCTGGGGTGGCTGTTGCCTGACACCATCGGCCCCCGCCGACAGTGTCCCATCAGCAGCCACAGCCTGCCGGCCCCTCGACCGGCGTACTCTGGAGCTCCGCAGCCCGCCACCAGCAGTTCAGAGAAGTGCCCACAGAGAGGGCTCTGAGTGCCGTCTCTGGCACGCGTGCCATAGGTTCGCCACCACTGGTATATGGCATGCAAAGGAAGTTTAAAAATAATGGTGTTTTTGAACACTATTAATTTAAACTAGTACAAATGTATCATGAGAGTTGGAAACTTAAGCTCCTAGATGAAAATCATTTAAAACAGGAAGGAGGATGAGAAACATTTTGCCATATATTCTACTGAAAGATCATTGTGGAATATTGATAGAGTACCACAGCATTATTTTTAAAAATTGAGATAAGATGGCAATTAGTCACAAACTATTAACAAGCTACTTATTATATCTGCCCAGTTTTGGTAATTTTTTTTAATGGAAAGGGATAATTTCTAGGACTCCTCTCTTACACACATAGGTGTCCTCCCAGGCAATCCAATGCCTGGATTGTCTTTTAGAAAGCTGTGCATAGAAGCTAAAAAAAAGAACTAATAGAATATATTTGATGGCTAAATGAAGGAAAAATTAAGGTTAGGATTACTATCCAGAAATGAATCGTGTTATTTGTAAGTCCATAAAAAGTCTATTTCAAATGTAGTTTGGCTAAAGTGGGGTATGGTAAAGCTATTTTTTGTATCTTTTTGCTTACAGATGAATTTGATTGAGTCATAAAATATCTAGAATATGCCCTTTAAAGTTTTTTTTTCTTAGTTTTGGGGAAATTTACCATTTCCTGGTTCATCCTTTGGTCTTTAACACAGAATACTGTATATGAGAGGGTAAACACCATTGAAGTCTAGAGGCATTTCTCAGTTGTAAGTAGATCTTTTTGAAAACCTTCCCAGGCAGCAAAGAATCATGGGAAGTTCCATTCCTTGCTACAACAGGTGTCTTTGTTCAATCACCTTCTGCACACATTATCAACCCTTGCTGAGTCAGACTGATAGAACTACAAAGGAGAGTACTTTCATTTCTAGCAAGGATTTTCAACCAGGAAGTTGAAGTCAGAAAATTTTATTTTAAAAAATGCTTTTGTGAAAAGATTTGCTATCCCAGTGACACAATCTGAAGAATCTAAGTGGAGGATTTAGATTTTAGAATGACAGGCAGGAATTCGACCCACTGATGATGCAGAAGAATTACTTGTTTACAATAATGGATCAGAGCTACCTTCATTGGGAAGAAAACAAGTAAGCCCACATTAGCCTCAGCATCACCAAACTGCATTACTAAAATAGCTTTTTGGATTAAATATGAGATATTTTAATCTCCAGGATTTATTCTTCATGCTTTCTCTGTTTAAACCTATTAAAATTCTGTCCAGTTTCCCAACAATAATATGGTGCTTTTATTTCTCTCTTATTAAAACACAAAGGATATTCCCAGGTTTGCTATTTAACTGTACATAATATAACCATGAAATATTTTGGGAGTACTTGCTGAGAAAAATGAAATTGAGGGCAGAGCAAAGTTATATTTTCGTTTTGCAAGTGACAAACGTGACAATTGGATTAGGAAGCATACATTTGTCATTACAGTATCACTTCTGTCATTATGTATGTATAATTAGGCTTTTTATCACAGGGCTAGGCAGGAGAGAATATTGCAGGAAACAGTAATGGAATGAATCATTTTTTAAATATATTCTATTTTTTAATTTATAGATGCTGTTTTCCAATGTTTTAGAAACATTATAGATGGAAATACAATTTTAACAGTTTTTAAAGGTTTTCTTTATTGGTGTGTTGATCAATCTATCAGTTCTCTTAAATGACCAATACCTTTTTCAGTTAAAAATTCAAAAGGATGGGGATGCTGCATATAAAAGTGAGTTGGATTTTCTTTCATTTTTGGAAAAAAATAGTTTATTTCTTGTGAATGAATATCATTTAAATAAGATTTTACCATCTTACTTTTTGACTAACAAAGAAAGCTTGGTTGTGTTACCTTGCACCTCCATTTAGAAAATACCAAATAATTTTTTAATGTACCTTCAAAACACATCCAACCATGCAAATATGGATTCTTTCCAAAATATCTGGCAGGTTATACAGAAAAATCCCAATTGTGACACAATGCTATTCATGTTTACTGTGCAAATCTTTGGAAAAAGCATAAAACAACTTCCCTTGAGAAATCTGACTCCTCCACTAAAAGGAATCTAGTGTGATTAAATATTGCATTTAAAGAAAGCTTTGTGAGAACATAGGAGTTCTTCGCTGTGGACTGAAACATTCCTCTTTCTCTCAGCTTCTTTTGGATTTACTTTTCTGTTGGAAGATTACTTTTTATAGTTGAAGAAAACCTAAGGAAAGATTGTTACCATATGGACATATGAACAGGTGTTTCAACTATCTGTGGCCCACAGAGACCAAGAAAACTCCCAAAGGAAAAGCAACATCCAGGAACTGTTTTCATTGGCTGTGGGAGCTTCTTTTTCTTTTTCTTTTTCCTTTTCCTTTCCTTTCCTTTTTTTTTTTTTGTTTCTTCGGTGACACTCCCTGCCTAGTCCCTTCAGGTGGCTGCTGTGAAAAAGTCACACCGAGCTAAGCTGAACTGAGCTAATTCTTTGTCCTGTTGCTGGTCACTGCTAACAGAGTTTGCTGACAACATGATGGAAGAAATTTCCGTCGTGATGGCCTACGACTCTCATGTCTTTAGCCAGCTGTATGATGAAGATTTTCTAGCCAGCTTGGTGGCAATCAGCAAACCTAGACATGTGGTAGGTGTTTACATTATGAAATATGATTTGCTCCAATTTATTTTTAATGTCTGTAACATGAAATAAGCCTTCTTTATCTTTTTCAGCCTTCACTGTTTTAACAGTTTTAACAGTTTCAGGATTGCGACATTGTTTTGAAACATTTCAGATTCTTTCTTGTGTGCAATTCTGAACACCGATGGATTTGGTTATACTTTAGTGCTCCTACATGAATAAGAGACCCTAAAATTACTGTACTCTAGTTTAGCTATTTAACCTCATTGTTGCTTAACCTGTAGGACTAGTGAGCTTATTGCACAAAAGAAGTCTTCTCCACCCTATATTTTTATTTGTGTTTGTATAAGGTACAAAAAAGAATGTGTTACATGTGTTTGTGTGTTTTGTTTTGTTTCACTTGACAGTAGAGAATGGAGGTAAATTTCATAGAAGAAAGTTGGCTTTAAAAAAATTAATGTTTCTCTACGGTACTTAGTTTCATTGGAGCATTAAGTCTGGCTATTGTGTTGCTTCTATAGAATCTGAGTCCACTATACTCTTGAGAATGTTGGGAATGTTAATCCTTAATTTATCTGTACAAAAATCTATCTGAGCAGAATTTATACTGAATAATCCAATATACAGTAATCATGATTTAAGCACATTCTGTTTGGGCAAGTATATTGCTGAATAAGACACAGTTTTTACAGCTAGTGTTGTGAGTCAGATTAAACCTTTAACTACTTTACAAAATTTCCATTCACCACAAACCTTACCATAATGCTTTACAAAACTTATTTACTACCTAATAAAACAATAAACTATGCTAGAGTGCTTCCAAATGAATTTAATTTATCCTTAACAATCAAGTGGAATGCAGACTTGTATCCTTTCCTTTAGTGTTTTAGTTTAACAAAATTATTTGTTAGTTAATTGTTTTGGCCTTCCAGATAAAGTTTTGGCAGCTTCTAGCAGTAAATGAGCATTTTTACATTTGCATGTCAAGTAGGTATTTGTGCATATGCATTTGGTGAATAGCCTGATATGTACTTTGCAGCCTGATAGTACTTTGTACAGGGAGATATAAGCAAGTCACAAAAAGATCAACATTCATAATTAAAACTGAAGAATTAAAAATATAATTCCTATTTTGGGTTCCAATGTTTTCCACCCTTCATCCTCATCTATTTAACTCAGAAAACCTAACATCTAATCTTTTTGATTTCCATATAAAATATGTTACCATGAATGTATTTTGATTCTTCATTCAGATATGAATATAGATGTGTAAACACTTGTTCTTAACAATCACCAGATGGAATTATACGCAGAGAAATAAAAAAAATAGAAACAAGGTTTTATTTTTATAAAAGCATCATGGTAAATCTTAGCTTAATAAACCTTTGCAGTCTTTGTCACTTGCCTCAATCTGTGAAGAAAAATTACTTGAAAATCTGGGCAATATTCTTAGAATATAATAGCAGAGAAATTCTTAGTACAAATTTCAATTAAAAAATGAAATGAAATAAATTACCCCATTTTCCAATAGGATAGAACATTTAGAAAATAATAGAATAAAAATAATGAAATAAAATACATGAACCCATTTTCCAGTAGTGTCCCATGCACAATCATATCAGGGCAATTATATCTGTATATAGAAACAAACAATTCTTTTTCTTAGTTTCAAAAGGACATTGCCTCAGTTTTTGTGTGATTGTTAATATTGACCTTGATGGTTAAAAGCAGAATTTTCAAACCATTGGACAGCACTAAGGCAAGCTAGCAACCAAAGCCACTAATTAAAATTCTTACTAAAAGACTGTGTAAAAATGGCTGATCAGCTTCCAGTCATGGAGGGATACTGTACATAGAACATAATCTGGAATGGAGAGAAAGGAAAGGAAAAAAGAAAGGAAATATATTTGGCTTGAACCCAGCTAGTGAAGGATTTAGTATTGACATTTTCCAGTGCTAAACCTATGAAGTAGCATTTTTCAAGAAAATATTTTAAATCATATACTTTTGTTGAACACCACGTGATCCTGACTACTAAAAAACTTAGCTGAAAACTCAATGCCAAACCCCCCTTTTAGATATATCTTAGACCAGGGGTAGGCAACCTTGGCTCTTTTATGACTCGTGGACTTCAACTCCCAGAATTCCTGAGCCAAGGTTGCCTACCCGTGTCTTAGACCTACAAGTACGCTAATCCTACCACTTCTCACCTGTAACTATCCTTTTTGACAGTACTATTATTGTAATACAGTAGTATGCAGTGCTAATAAAACATAACAAATATGTTTTTGGAGTCCGTTTGAAATATAAATGGCAGAGTACAATATGGGTTTTGTAAAATATTATTTTTTAAACAACTTATTGTTTTAATGTAAAAAAAAAATTCAAGATCATATTATATTACATATAGGGAAGATTTTTGAAATCAGCCCTAACAATCTTGAATAATGAATTCATAGCTTAACTTGACATCTTTGAATAGTATTATCACCTTTCCATATGCTGATGGTGAGCAAGGTCATGGGCAGAAAACATCATTGATCCAAGACTGTAATCCTGGAATAGCACTGTCTTTCCAATATCAAAGATCATTCTTTTTTTGTTATACTACAATGCTTGGTAAATGTTCATACAGTTTACTTGGTTCTTCATATACTGATAATTTCCATTTTTATTGGGTAATTTAAAATATGTTAAATATTATAGATCTCTGTAACATGATATTAACTAATGTGCAGATTTTAAACCAAGACCCGGCTATAATAGGGTAGACCTGTATCATGTGAGCAATGTAGCCTCACTCAATTTACACTTCCAGCATAATCAAGTTGACAAGAACTTTTTTTTATGTCTCTTAACTATTCTGTCCCTGGCTATGCAGTAAACAGAAAAGAGAGCTTCTTTGTTGAAATAATTGCCTCTTAAGATCATAAGGAGCATACTTTACAAAAAATACTCATCCAATTAATTAACAAAAACACCTAACCTGACAAAGTTCAGCCAAACAGCACTTGACAGAAGGTTGGCAGTATCAAGTGAATCTCTGGGACCACCACAGATGAGGGCCACATGCATTTTTCTAGGAATAGAACCCTTCCCCATCTGAACACATTGGTCAGGCAGATTCCAGCTGGGGGTGACAGTCCTTAAAGGAAATATCAGAGAGTTCGCTTAATAACTTTCTAATTCTGCTTGGTTCCTCAAATAGGATTTAAAAATAGAAGTCAAGAGGAATACTAGTGATAGTGTTGAAAACAGGAAAATTAAATTTCCCATCATATGACAGTAATTTACATTAACAAAATCTGAAGGGTTTGCCCTTCTCATTTTTTTTAATAGTTTATTAATCTGCCTAAAATACATGGAAAGCAATAACAAGGGAAATATGTCAAATGTTCTGGAATTTGACTTTTGCTATCAAACATGCTATTTGTTTGTTTGTTTATTATAAATTAGCCATTTAATCTTGCATACTATTCAGGTCTTTGTGATGTCAAAGACCCCATCAGGCAACATGGGACGTTTCACAAGTAGATTGTTTCCTGGGCCAATTCTGCAGTCTCAGAAGTAAATTATATTTTGTACATCATTCTGTGGGATATCTAATTTATTCAAAATGTAATCAATTTTTCTGTGAATGGACAAAATATTTGTTCAAATATTTCGTTCCCTGTGTTTCATTCTAAAAATGAAATAACTCCTAAAATGATTAGCTAAATATTTTAATAGGATAATGGAAATAATGCATACAAAGAGTCCATATTTCAGAAAACATTGTGAATATAGATGATTATGTAATTTTCTGTAGTTTTTTTTTTTAAATTTTTTTTTAAATTGTTGGATCAAAATTCTATTCTAAAATAAATAATGGAGAGGATTTGTATTAATTAATATTTCTCCAATGAATTATTTGTTGTGTTCTTCATTAGAACATTCAGTACATACAGTGTAACTAAAAAGATAAGTAGTCTTTTTTCTTATCTCATAGAATCTGATTTTGGAATAAAGCAAAAGAATAACTTTATCTACAAATATAGATTCTTAGTGCTGTTCTTTGATCTGTTTCTGAAAGACGGATCTGTTAAGCTAGTGAATGTACTGGGTCTTATTTTATCACTTTTTGAAAATTAATATTCACATAATACTAAAATGCTTTTTCTGATTATAACATTTTAGAAATATTAAAATATTGACTGGCAAAAGGCATCTTAAAAATAATGCTTTAATCTTACATTGCAAGAATTTATTGCTATGATACCACAAAATAATTGTTTTGGCTTCTTCTCTTGTTACACCAATAACATTGAATGTAAGAAGTATGCAGGTATTTTCAATAATATGAATTTTTTCAAAGGAAAAGGTTTTTTTTGCTGCTCTGAAATCCTTTAGTTTTTAAAATGAGATGAGTTATTTCTGTATGGATTAAGTTATCTCTATATCTGAATATTATCAGAGCAATGTGAGAAACTGCAATTGATTAACACGTTTCCACGCTACTTCAGAATATGAAATGGCCTTAAAATAGCATTGATTTCAACTTTACCTCCCTGGAGACTTTGTATTTTTTATTTTAAAATTCTGGACTTTTTTTTCTCTCTACCAGAGAAAATTTAAGTAGCTTAATGGAGAGATAAATAGATCTGTGCTTCTTATTAATATTTAACTTTGACTTTTCTTCCTTCTTTGAACAACCCACATGTTTTCAGCATTGCGTTTAATGACATGTGACAAGGTACAATATCCTATAAAAGTATATATATATATACCTATATATATATGTAGGTCATTGGTAATTCGGGTTTTCTCCCGTGTAAAATTGAAAGTGTCTTGGCAACGTTTCGACGAAGTCCCATTCGTCATCTTCAGGCTGGTGTCTTCGGCTTCGTGCTTCTAGGAGCAATGTGTGATCGCAGCTGTTTCTTCCTTTTAACTGCCAGTTGAGGTATGAACTGATTGGATGGGAGCTTGGCTGTGTTCTGATTGGATGGAGGTGTGTTCTGATTGGTTAGGGGCTTGGCTGTGCTCTGATTGGATGGGGGGTTGGCTGTGCTCTGATTGGATGGGGGGTTGGCTGTGCTCTGATTGGATGGGGGTATGCTCTGCTTGGGTGGGGGCCTTGTTGTGCTAGGATTAGTCTGAGTTGCAGGGGAATTTGAGATGGAGAGCTGCATTGCTGTAGTTTGGCTTCGCGTTCGTGGTCGTGCCACATCTTCAAGGTGGGTGTCAGTTTGCTTCATGTATGGAATGGAGGGGTTTAAAATGGCCAATGATGCAGCTGTGGTCTGGTTTCTGGTCCGCGGTCGTGCCTCATCATCGGTGCGGGTTTGAGCAGTTAAAAGGAAGAAACAGCTGCGATCACACATTGCTCCTAGAAGCACGAAGCCGAAGACACCAGCCTGAAGATGACGAATGGGACTTCGTCGAAACGTTGCCAAGACACTTTCAATTTTACACGGGAGAAAACCCGAATTACCAATGACCTACATACAAACACCCGTGAAAACCTCAGAAAACTATATATATATATATTATTATTATTATTACTGTTTCATTTAACTCATTTTTTGTGAAGAAATACCCCCAAAATATACCACAATTTAATATTTGACTTTTTGTAGTCATCCATTAATATATTTTAGTAACTGTGAGATTCTTTCTTTTATCCTATTCTAATTCTATGTTAGGCAGATTAATTAATATATTCCAATTGTATCTTAAAAATGTAGTGACGGGCTGTTTGCAAACATTATTTGTAGCCGAATGCTGAATGGTTATGAAGAATTTGAACCAAGCTTCATAATCTCAGATTTTAATATTTCTAAAAAGAAAATAGCATATTCTGTTAATATTTTTCTTCTGTAACAAATTAACAAATTTGGAATCATAGTTTGAGAAATAGTCATATTCCCCTCCAGGCTTTCCCTACAGCAGAGGTCCTCAACCTTTTGGGCACCAGGGACCGGTTCCGTGGAAAGAGGTTTTTCTGTGGAGGTTTTTCTGTGGTGCGTGGTTTTGTGTGCTGCCTGCATCTCGCAGATGGGGCTTTGTTTGTATGGACCGATTGCTGGCATGCCGCGGCCCGGTACTGGTCCACGGACTGGGAGTTGGGGACCCCTGCCCTACAGCATCAGTCAGCATGGTGAATACTGAGAGCTACAGGAAGGTGTTGTTCACCCCATCTGGAGGGTGTGACAGTTTTGCTGTAACAACAGAAAAAAGAAAGTGTTAAATAAGAACATTAAAATAATTGCTCGGCCAGATCAGTCATAAAGCCCAGTTAGTCCAATATTCCATAGAGCCAGTGCTTTTTTTGTAAAAAAAAAAAAAAAAGGTGCCGGAACTCACACATGTCATACAACCCACTTTGCCTACCCTACAAGGTTCCATCCAAAAAAGGTGCTGGAACTCCGTTCTGAGCGTTCTATGAGAAAAAAAGCCCTGCATAGAGCCAATCAAATGCATTTGGGAAACTCAGAGGCATAGGCATCTTCTCTTTTACTATTGCTTTCCAGAATCTAGTATTCCATATATGCTACTTACGATTCAGAAGACAATATAGCACTATTTAGACAAGCCATAGTTATCTCTATTCTCTGTGAATATCTTTTTGTAAATTATGTAAAGGAATGCCCATCACATCTGATAGTAGATAATTTTGTTGTTTATACATTGTGCAAAAAAAGACCTGTTTGCCTCGAACCCCTCTGCATTAGACATTGCCTGGATGCCCTAAGGGTTCCACGTTCTAGTATTGAGAGATCAAAAGTAATTTCTGTCCAGGCAGTTGATTATTTCGCATGTTTTATAGCATGCCTGACCTGCCTCATCTGCTTTCACCAAAAACATCAATTGCTATAGTCTTTTTTCCTAAAACGTTGGCTCTAGTTGTTTCAGTATTTTAATTGATCTTTTTTTATTTTTTCTAGTTTAACCACTTTCTGGTATGCAATATTGCAAAGTATAATTACATTGTCAATTAATGTTATTACATCGGCTGCTTTATTTTCCATTCATTTCCTAATAATTCCTGGTATAGGAATTTCTCCTTTTTAAGCAGCTAAACACCGGATTGAAATTTCCATTGAGCTGTCCATCTTTACTTCAAGATTCCATTCTATTCAGTCATTCCCAAATCCAGTAAACTAATGTAGGCAGTACCTTATGGAAAATATTAAAAAAAATCTTTGCTGTTTCACTATAACCATAATCATCTGGAAAAGCTGTATATATATATATATATAATTTTCATTTTTATCTAGGATCATTTATAAAAAGCTATTAAACAGTTATTTTATTCAGCAGCCAATTAACTGTATTTACTGATGCTTCTGTTGTTCAGAGATAGAAGTAAAGCAGCAGAGAATACAAGATAGGCACTCACAGAGAGGTATCCTAGCAACTCACTGTGCTACAAATATGCTGTGTTCCCAAGTGGAAAATAGAGAAAGAATAGAAAGCATTCTGGTGAGCTTTGCTTCTATTCCTGCAAAATCTGGCTTTTGAGTGATAGGTTTTGAGCCAAGGACACAAAGAAAAGGGGATTGTGGGTGTCTCTGATTGGGTATATGTGAGAAATAAAGACATCTATTTTGCTTTCAATAGAATTTGTGAAAATACTTAGGATTTTCATTAAACTTTCTTGCCAAAGTTACACCCGGCTGGGGTTATCTTGGTTAACTTTTTTCTGTGTCAACTTCATTTATGTTATCTGATTTGTATAAAAGCTGAAATCTTTGTAAGTCCAAGTTTTGGAGTTTTTCATTTTTGTTTTGGCAGTTATCAGAGTCATTTGAAGTAGACACGTTTTAAGGCTCTGTTTACAGACCTCCCATCAAAAGAACTCTTTTGATAATATTTAGAACTTTGGATAAGTTACCTGTGTGCATTGCATTAGGCTGTCTGGTGAGACTCTAGATCAGGGGCCGGTTGCATCTTGTGGAGGCCACGCCCACCCAGCTCCGGCAATGCGGAAAAAAGTCGCGCTACATCGTGACACATCACGTGACGCGGCGAGTTTGACACCCGTGCTCTAGATGGTTAAACCTTCTAAATCAGCATTCCTGCTCCAAGGAAGCAGCTAGTCAGAGGAGAAAACAGCAGGTGTTCCAGTAGGAGATTTAATTAATAGTCAGTTATCCTTTTCAGTTACAGCCAGATGACTTTGGAGGATAGATTTGGTGCTACTAGTGCACTGAGGCCTCATGATTTTCTGTTCTCTGTATGCAGACTGATCATTTCTGGCCAGCCTCATTGCCTTTTACTTTCAACTTACCTTTATATTTTTATATTTTGGCACTGGAACCAAATACTATGCTTCTATACAAGCAGCTATCATTATCCCATTACTTTACTCTGTACATAGTGAAATATGTCACTTTGTTATGCAGAATGGAACAATTCGCCGTGGCCAACTTGCTGTGGCCAACTTGCCGCGGGATAACTCACCGTGGTCAACTTGCCATGGGACAACTTGCCACAGAAAATTCCATGCAGGATAACTCAACTTGCTAAATGTTATCTGTTACTGTTTCTTAGTCATTATTTCCATTTTTGTCAATGGAAATAATGTGAAAGAAACAGTGGTGGATAACATTTATCGCATTGAGTTATCCCACTTGAAATTGTCTGCAGCAAGTTGTCCCATAGTGAGTTGACCTATAGCGAGTTGGCTGAGGCAAGAAGGCCACATCAAGTTGTCTGCGGCGAATTGTCCTAGACCCCTGTAATTTCCATTAGTTGAAGTATGTCCTATTTCTCATTAATTCTTTCCTATCTTCATGTTGATTGCTCTTTGTACTGTCATGTGTACATTTTTGGGGCCTCATTATGCCCTACTCCCACTGCCTATCTGTAATTAGAACAATTATATTTTAGTTTTGATGGTTTATATTATAATGGGAGGAGCACTACTCCCACACAAATATTATGGGTCTTCGTAGGAGGTGCACTGTTTTTCAAAATAATTTTCTTATAATCACATACATTTGTCCCAAATCCCTAATTAGTGCCAATTATAAAGATCCCCCCACCAAAAATCCCAGGCCATCTTATTTTGAGATGGGTACTTAGTTGCTGCTCTTAGCAGTGGGATGTGGGATTCCCCACCCTATTGTAATAGAAACCATAAAGTTCCATTGTGAATTGAATTATATTCCCCACATTTAGTCTCATAATTCTGTAGTCTTCTTGAGGAGAGTTAACATATCTATTTTCATTTGAAATGTACTGGCAATTCTTTGGAAGATCAAGTGACTATTTTGCTGATGGTCAATATACAATAGCTCCTACTTCTCTTAGTCCCTATATGTCTTGCTAGAGTAATTTTTCATCTTGAATGTTAACCTTAATAGTACCTTTTTTTGTTATTTATTTTTATTAACCTACAGGTGCCTACAAAGAAGCTAAAGAAATATGAGAGAGAATATCAAATGATGAGGGAGAATCAGCTGCAGCAGGAAGACCCTTTGGATCAATATAAGGTAATGGGTTGCCATGTGCTCAGATACTTTTCATTAGAACAGAAAGAGATTGCCTTTACAAACTGAAGGGAGAGTTCTGGACAGTGAATTTACAGTGCCTGTTGTGGCACATTTAAAAAGACTTATTTCAGATAGTTTATTGTTAAATTTTATATTTTACTTGAAGCAGTTAAATTTATTTTATTTAAGAACAACATATAATGTTTTTATTTTCTCAGTTTATATGTTTGTAGGTTATACTGCTGGGAAACTGCATGGGATGCTGAAAAAGAATGAGGGATTCTCTACTACTGACATGCAAAGGAGGCAAAGAATTATGTTTAGACAAAGTTATGTGTGGTTCACTACCTTAGACACATTTTGGAAGGCAAATGCTTCCATAATTGACTGGCTGCACTGAATTAATGACTTTTTCCTCTATGGTGCAAATACTCTTTATGATTTAGTAATATTTATAATACTCTTGATCTGATAGACTGAGACACAGAGGTGGTGAAATAATTCATTTTATTGAACCGCATTTCGATGTTATGTTGGTTCCAAGTAAAAATATAACAGAATTGCTTAGTAAAGTGGAACTCTAGTTTTATCCATTTAGTTCCTTTTTTCTCTAAACTCCCATAACTAGTTGCATGGAACAAAATGGCAACCTGAAATGGAAGTTTGAATAGTATTTCCACCACTAACCTGTTCTTTCACTCAGTTGGCGTATGTTATATACATATGATACTTCTAGCCTACCTTACAGGGATGTTGTAAGGATTATTGTGGTAATGTATTTGAACCACTGAGGTTGAAATGGATTTTATTAAGTATTAGGACTGAATAATTGCACTGTGTAAAACTACTAATAGGTCAAATTACTTTGATGTTTCTTGAACTTTGTAAGTATTGTTCCTCATAATATCTATTTGGGGCTTAGAAAATACCCAGATTTATACCAATTCTTTTTAGACAAGATAAACCAAATTTTGAATAATCTGGAAAATTGAATCTTTAATTATTATTACTGCATTGATATAAAGCAAAGCTTGAATTCTAGCTTAAAATAATGTGTACATGATGTTCGTGTTACATAATGTCAAATTATATAATTTTAAGATTTAGATCTGCATTCACATATAATTTAGAGATATTGTCCCTCAAATTGAACACTGATGTATTGAGTGTTGATTTTGTTGCCTTGCAACTGTTGAATTCTGTGCAAGTAAGATTCTATATAGAATGGAAAGCAAAAGGAGGGATGGATTAGAATTGAAGAATGTTAAAATTGTGATTTCAACCATTCAGGTTTTAATATTTATGGTTATATACAAAAGAATGATTCAGTGTTATAGCCAAGGCATTCAAATATGACAATGTTGCAGGCAATAGATTTTCTGTTAAAATGCTAGATTTTATACTATTATTGATGGCAAGAGGTCTTCTAAGTCTTGAGGGTTTAACTATTATTTTTAATAGCTCTACATTCTTTGAATAGAATATATGTTCTTAAAAAGAGCAGACATAACTTTGTTAAAGGATTTTTGAAGGGGGGGGGCTATAACTACTTTACTTTCACTTTATGTACCAAATAAATTGGAATTCACTTTTATATAACAATCTGTGATAAAATATAAATATTGACAAAAGACATGAATTTGATAATAATGTTTAAGAAACATTATTTGAGTTTAAATTAGTAGAAGTATGAGGTAAAGAATTTGCTAACGATTATAGTTTCACATATTATTTACAAGTCCACAGAGTGGAGTCTGGATAGATTACATACTAGTCTCATTAGGTACAAGATGTTTCTGTGGCAATAACAGTACAGATAATTCACTGTTTAAAGGTTTGTAACAGTGGGATGGTACTTCCGCAAACATTCCTCAGTGGAAGTTTAATGTTGCCTTACAACTAGATTAGTCCACTTTTCAATCAACAGGGTAAAAATGCAAAACTAGGAAGTTTTAGGAGGAAGAGAGCTTTGAACATTGTGGCACCCTATGAAAATGGGACCTAGGGAGCAGCCTCTTCCTCACTAGCCACCACTAATTGGAACAAGCTTTGAAGGAAGGAAAAAACCAACAACAATATGGTGACCCCAATTTCCAACCCCCAGAATTGGTGCAGAAGGATCTGGGGTTAGCAGTATCAAAAACACTGAAAGATGAAAAAGCTCAAGGACAGATGCACCACCTCTATCTTGCCTCCAGCTCAGGTCATTGATAAGTATGATCAGGGCTCTCCCTATACTACATACCAGTCTGTATCTGATTGGAATGAGTCTAGATAATCCACTCCCTCCAGAATCCCCTGTAACTGCAGCCTGATCACCTTCTTGACAACCTTACCTTGCCAAGTAGTTATATAAGATAGCTGAGTTCAAGGACTACCAAAACGGAAGGCATCACCCTCTCTTTCAACAAGTGCAGATCTGCATGATTTTATCTTCCAAATAGTTAGCATTTCCTCACATTGGCTTGGGAAAAGGTCCTATAAGGTAATCCTGATTTCTATATGGTAATCCTTAATATGGGCTTTTATTCATATTTGATCACATTCACTCCAAGTCTTCTTCCAATGGCATATCTACCATATCTTTTGGTCCTTTGTCTCCCAGAGTTCCTCAATAAATCAAAATATACCCAGAATTGGGTACAGGCAATGACCACATAGGAGTTATGTGATCGAAGGCCCAGAATTCTACCCATTCCAAGTGCCACCAAAGACTCAACTGAACCACTTGCCAGATCCTCAGGGAAAATCCCAAACTCCCGTGGCACCCATCTGGTGGCAATGGACTGATGGAATAGAACCTGTCTCTCCATAAGGAGGGAGCACAGTGAGTTGGGAAGTAACTGGAGAATTATCTGTCCATGGCAATGAACTGATATTAAAGTTCTGTACTACCACAGATCACATCACAACTGCCTCAAAACAAAATAAAACAGATCAGTGGGCAGCTACAGGTATGTGTTGGGCTGTTGAGGATTTAAAAGAGATCCATGGTTGCCGTGGTGTCCACAAACTCCTGAGCTGTCCTGGACTCAGTGCCACCAAGCAGCAGATTAAAATCCCCCAGCACCCTTAGCTTTGGGGACTTTATTGCCAGTTTGGCAGTAGAATCTAGCAACTTGGGCAGGGATGATGCCTATCAGCAGGGAGGGCAGACCCCTGGACATAGCTCTGTTGCCTCTATTTCAATGAGAGGATAAATGGTTGGTTTTTAAGATAGCACTTGTCTGGACCTCTGGCATGAATTCATCCAAAGGAATGCAGCCCAGTATCAGAACTTGCATACTTAATATCCAGAAGTCTGATATGGAATTTTATCACTATTCAATCAAAAGGAATGTAAAAATGGTCCTCTAACCTATCAGATTGAAGAATTCAAGCATTTATCTGAGTTGAGTTCTCCCCAGGAATCAGAAGATGATTTACATACTGTTAGATTGCTTTCTATTCCAGATTTTTTGATAGTACCAAATGGGCTTTTAAATTTTGGAATTTCAAAATGAATTGGCTTAGTAATCAAAAAAAAAAAAAAGGACATCGTTGTTCAGTGTCTTTTACTGTAGGAAACATCTATCCATCTTTTAAAAGCTTTGCCAATTCAGAATGAATATATTATTACTTGTGATCTATATTCAACTGGTGCTTAACTCACATCACCTCATGCTTCCCAAAAAGTCCTGGTCTGCAAATCAACATTACCATTGCTCTCAACATTCATTGTATCTGTAGTACCAACTGCTGGTTTTCTTGTGCTTCAGTAAAGCAAATATCTCTTCTAATATGATGGTTACACAGTGAAAGGTATCCCAACTTGCTCTCTAGAAATCTTTTGTAGCTTGAGAGTATATAGATTTTATTCAGGGACCAGTCACAAATTCCGACAGTGGCAGCTCTAAACAATGAGTCTTCCTTGCATAGTTTCAGTCTTGCCAACACTGAAATGGAATTGAGATTGAATGGCTCTACTCATTGGTTCTTTTCAGAATCAGTCTCATCCACTGACATCCATTAAGTAGGAGAATCCAGATTGTTCCAATTATTAGCAAAAGTAGAAAGAAAGAATTTTGTTCACAACTCTTTCCTTGATGTTGTTAAGATTCAGTATAATCAAGTGAAACCTGTTGTCTGCTACCCAAAAGAAAGTTTGGATAACCAAGCAGGAGGAATTTGGAAATGGAAGAAAAACATATCCTCATTGTTATTTAAGGATTAAAGGATGAATAAAAGAGGTGTTTCTCAATGCTGAAGATTGCTTCATTCAAAGAACTTTGGATACATTTATGATACTGTGAATCCTTTTGTTAAATTTGCAAAAATATGGAAGGACTCGGTGTGCTGCATGTACACATGCTTATTCACCGATTATACTAAAATAAATTCCCACTGTTTCCTGACTGATAATATATTCAAACAAACACATAAGCCTTTTTACAGCTGAGCATTACCCTTTTCTCTTTATGCACCACTAAATGAAAGAGTCCCTAGTTGCATACTGCCTTGTTGAATTCTTGCACTATCCCAAAGAATATTGGAACCAAACTCGGGGAAAAATGTGAACACATTTCTTTTTAATTTTCTACATCATGAGACATTAAGAGAAGAAAAAAATATTTAAATACATGTTGCTGATCCTAAGTAATAACAGGTGGTAGTTTGGAAGGTCTGCCATAGTTGATGGGAAAAACTCTAGTCAGAAATTGTGGAGAGCTGATCATTTTAGATTTACTGAACTGGATGCATCATTTGTTGAATGCCATGTTCCTGTGTCAGTTGTGTCTTCCTCCGAAATGTTTGTATTCAATTATCATTGGAAAAATAATCCCCTGGATTATCAGCGTTCAACTTTTGTAATAATGCATGTGTCAACGCTGCTAATATTGGATATTCTTGCTTTGACAAAATATGCAGAACTGTCTGATATTTTTAGAGTTAACTTAGATGATGCTGGGAGGGGAGGAGAAAGAATGTGTGTGGGGGATTAGTGAGATAAGGAATTGGCGGGCTGCAAAACGGAAGAGAACCTTTGGCCTTCGGGTTGATTGGAGGACGTGATTTATGACTGCAAAATAGAGGAGGGGAATAGGCTGGAATGTTATGTGCATGGGAGGGGAATTCAGATCTTGGCATCCTCTGACACTGTGCTTACATGATTAAAGACTTTTTAGGATAAACAATGCCTGGAAGTTCTTTGAAGTGTTCAATTGGTCGGAACCATGACATCCTGAATTATGGGTATCCCATTCATAAGAGAGGCAGTGTTTGGTGTGGATGGATGTGTAGATATTTCACTGAGTTTAAATATATTGGTTTTTTTGCTGTTCACTTTGCTTAGCTCTGGTTTTCGTTCTCTGTCATAATGATAGCTGCCGGAGGAGTAACTGTTAATCTGTTAGCATAGTAGTCTAATGAATATGGCATACATTTTTTTTGGTCTGTGGTCCATTTTATCAGACACATTGAAGATAATTGTTGTACTTAAGTGCCCATTATGACCCTGTTTTGGACAGCCTGTATGGAGTGAATACTGGATATGTCAATGCAATTATTGTGTTTTGAATTTAACTCAAATGAGATTTCATATTATTTATTCATTAATGTATATAGGTATGTGCATATTTTTTTAAAGTTCAGCTTTCAGTAATGAATGTGTTCTTTTACCACATTTTTATTGTTTAGTTTGAAAAGTGCAAATATATGATAGAATTTGCTTATGTTAATCTGGATTTTGCTAACTTGGCTACTTAGATATTATTTAAATAACTTATTACATAGTATGAGTTTGAGTAAAAAGCATATGCCCTGAATTACTAAATCACATTTCAAAGCTTTTTTCCCCACAAACATTTTCCAAACTTGGTTGTTTCTTCATATTAATAGAAACTTCATTATTCAGAAGGTCAGCAATTTGTTAAGTAATTATTTCAACAGTGAATAGAAAAGGCAATTTTGCAACACTGCTAGATTTCTCTAGATTTCTAAACCTTTTAGTTAGACAGACAGCAAGATCTTCGATGCTGCCTTCAAAGTCTGTTAGCCTTAAGAGTTTTAAAACTTAAGAGCTCATAGACTTTGAATATTACATATAACCAAAATATGAAAATCTGTGCATAAAGACAGCAAATATAGGAGGCACGCTGATTTGATCCATTAAGAAAAATCAGAGAGAGGCAGTTTGGTGTAGTGATGAAGGTATTGGCCTAGAAACCAGGAGACCATGAGCTCTAGTCCCACCCTCAGCGTGAAAGCCAGCTGGGTGACTTTGGTCAGACTCTCTCTCAATATGTATTTTTAAATTACCTATAGCATCAGAAAACCCAGTGGAAAATATGAAGTCTTTTAGCCCATAAAGGCTAAACTAATTTGTAATAATTTATTATGCATTTAATTTTTTTCATTTGGGTTTGGAACTTTTAAAATCCCAAACTAACCAATATCAAAAACTCTCTTCTACATTTCAGATGGTATTTTTTTATATATATATTTTTATTAGGTTTTATATGGGTAAGGGGAGGATAGGGTTGGTATGGGTGATGGGTGGGGTTGGGGAATGGGATTGGGGTAAGGATAGGGATAGGTACAATAGTGGGGTTACTCCCCACAAAAAATTCAACGCTTTAGCAAGCAGACTATCGTCCGGGTACAAATATTAAATAACAATAGTTAATATAATACTAAACAATTGTAATCACTAATGCTAACAATAATCATAGAATTAAAGCTTAATAAGTAAATATCGTTCATCCTGTTACACTTCACAATCTTTTTTGCTCTAACGTAATGCTAGCCATTGATAAAAAAATTTCCCATGTTCTAAAATACACTGAATTCTCTTTCTCTTTAATCTCTAAAGTTAATCTATCCATTTCTGCACATTCTAAAATTTTCATAATTATAATCTGGTCAGGTGGTAGATTATATTTTTTTAACTGAAAAAGCACATTGTATGTATTTTGGTGAAAGATGAGACACACCCAGCTTACAAGCAATAGTGAAATCTACTTGCATCAAATGGACCAATTGCTGTAGTTGTTTATTCTTTATTTTGAGTAGTCTGAGCTTCCTTCCATTTGCTTTAATAGACCATAGTAGGAAATAAGCATTCTCTCAAAAATGAAGCCCTGGACTTCCATGCAGAATTCTCAACTTGGTGCTTTGTTCACTTCCTAATTATTATTGATTTGCCTTTAAATTTCATTGGATTGCTTCTCTTTTTGTTTCTCAACTTTTTTATCCATGATTGAAAACGGTAGTTGCTTTTTGATAGTGCTGGAGGTAAGTTTTATTTGACTGTATGTTGTTGATTTTTTTTGAGGGGGGGGTGTCTTTGGAAGTGCAGTATCCTCCTTGTTAACTGATAGTTGAGAATTCTCTCCCTCACCTTTTCAGGTGATGTTGCAGAGCCCTGAGATTTGTATTTGAATGTTACAATCCTTATTGTTAGAATACAGATAATATAGTAGTGGAAAAGTGCTTCTGTTTACATATTTATCTTAAGTTTGGCTGGCATATGTGGTGCATAAACTTTATCTGTGTAGGAATGTTAACAGGTAGGTTCTTTTAAAATTATACCTTCCCCAGAGGCAACAAAATCAATCTGCTTATTCCTTGAGATGCTTTAACTGCCTTTCCCTCTGAGAATGTTGGTGCTTTTTAGGACTAAAGTGATTTTTAATTACTGCTTTAAAAAAAAAAAATCTATTATTGCAAGACTTCTTTCTCGTTGAGAAGATGGATTAAATCTGGTATAACAAGACCCTTCTTTTTCATCTCCAGAAGAAAGCTAAGAAAAGATTGGACGCATTTGCTTTTTAAAAATCATTTGCTAAATATATCGGACACATTTCCTTTGAAATTTGGCATACTTTTATTACAAGAAGGAGGACACTGCAGTTCCTACAGCACAGCTTGCTTGCCCACTTGTCTGTAAATGCAGAGCCAGAAATCTCATGCTCACATTATGCTAACACTTTGCAAACACTGAAGCTTTTTGGCAAGCACTTAATAGAGAATATAAACTCAACTCTTGTTCTGACTGGATGCCTTCAAAGCTTGCAGGCTTCAGTGAATTATTCACATTTCTGTCAGATAGTCTCCAGAAATAGAGAATTAAATAATAGAAGATTTACAAATTTATAAAAACAGAAGGCAAGAGAATTGCCAGCTTCTCCATTATTTTGTTGTTGTTGTTTTTGAAGGAACTGAAAACTTTCATGTCTTGTGATTGAAATACAGAATCTGTGCATACTGGTAGCCCTCGACTTACAACCATTTGTTTAGTGATCGTTCAAAGTTACGGCACTGAAAAAAGTGACGTGACTGTCTTTCACATTTAATGACCATTGCAGCATCCCCATGATACCGTGATCAAAATTCGGACACTTGGCAACTGGCTTGTATTTATGATGGTCACAGTGACCCAGGGTCATTTTGCAACCTTCTGACAAGCAAAGTCAATGGGGAAGCCAGATTCACTTAACAACCATGTTACTAACATAACAACTGCAGTGATTCACTTAACAATTGTGGCGAGAAAGATCATGAAATGGGGCAAAACTCATGACTGTCTTGCTTAGCAATGGAAATTTGGGGCTTAACTGTGGTCATAAGTCGAGGACTACCTGTATGTGAAGAGGTTTAGTTTCAATAAAGACTTAACACACTTTTGAACATTCTTGGAATGGCTTTACTGCCCTTTGTAATTTGACTACAGAAGTAGTTGTAATGAATCCTAGGATTATCTTTGTCCACCTTAAACACTGACTGCTCTTGTCTTTGTTTTTTGAGTTTTCAGAGAAGTATTTCATGGTGCTGGTTTTGCTGAGTCTATCTGCTTTTTACTGACAAAGATTTTATTCTCCACTATCAAAAAATACTTAACCAAATAATGGGATTTGCTTTAATATCTAGAATTACTTCATATTAAAGAAGTAAATCTGATGCAGAACTCAATTTTATTTGGAAATCATTTCTAGAAATGGAATATTTTAATTTGACATAGTTTTCATATTATTTATCATATTTTACAAATGTATTCTTTATTATTTATAGTTTTTTTCCCTCTTACTGATTTTAATTATATTAACAAAGTATTTTTAAAGTTCAATAGAGTTATGTTCTGACTAGAAACTGTGTATAAAATGTCTTATAGTATTTTAAGTTTTCAATTGTGTGCTAGAATATATTAGCCATATGATATTTTAGATATATTATTTGAGATTTGTTCATTATCTGCCATATTTTGTTTTTTAAAGTTATATACTTTTTTTAATGTGTATTTGAAAAATAAAAACAAAAACATTAACAGTACTTTAATTGAATATGGAAAATCCCTTATCACTTAGGTAATACTTTCGTACTTTAATATATGCACTTCCATTATATTTATATTGTAATTGAGCAGCGATATATTGCTAAACACCAGAATATTATTTTTCTAGATTAAAATAATGTTTAATAAGTATGTATCTATAAATCTTTTTTACTTAATCCAATAGCTCTTCTGTATTCTACCAAGCATTAGGGTGTGCAAACTTTCTGTGCTTGAAGCTGCCTTTTCAAGTATTCCAAACTTGAATTCAAACACATATGTTGTGAGTTTTGTTTCGAGCTTTGCACAAAACATACTGTACTCAGAACAAGACTTGCCCATTTTGAGCGACATCTTGACATGCTCAGTGTTATTCCTTGCTCAGCAATTTGATGTTGGGTTTTGTGATTATTGGTTTAGAATATTTTTCCATGTCTAGCCAGTTGTGTATCTGCATTGGTTGGCTTAGACTGGGTGGGTTGTTCTGGGGATGGAATGCTAAGGCAGAGCAGAGCAGAATTCCTTATAAGAAGTCTGAGGGCTAAAGAGCCAAGGGGGGACTCTGCTCTGCCAATGGGGAAGGAGGATGAGATCAACTGCCCTTCCACTGGCTGGCCAACTACAAGCAGTAGCAATATAGCTACTATTGCTTGCTTTACTAGTAGTGAACTTTAAAGCAATGTTGAGTGCTGGATAGAAGAGAGAGATCATCCTTCTCTGTTTTTAAATTTATCTTCTCCTGAAGACATATCTCTTTTACTTACTCTACCCCTATTTGTTGAGGTGGGGGTGGAATAATTCTTATAGTTAGATGGTGGCCATATAATCCTCCCCCTTCCATGAAATCCTAACTTTTAAAAAAATGATGACTTGGAAGATAAAATCAGATAAAAGGCCAATTGGTAATACTTCTTGCAACAGAAATAGTGGCATCAATTGTCATCATAGTGTTACCACTAGTCATAGTGAGTTACCTCTACTCTCCCTTAGAAACTGAGAAGCTGAGTTTGAGGGACAAGGGAATGAAGAGTTACCCTACCCTGTGAATGAAGATCACAAACAGTGATAGAGGTGATGCAGAGTAATCAGTAGATTATCATCAGCAAAGTAGAGAAGGAGCCATCTGGTGAGGCTCTTGCAACAGATGAGACACCAATGTTTTTTCAACATCACGAATACTTAAGTACCTTCTTAGGCATCTTCTACTGTCATACAATCATAGAGTTGGAAGGTGCCTAAGAGGTGATTAAATCCTACACCTGCACACTGCAAGATTTATTACACCACCTTTGATAGAAAACTATCCAGCTACTAGTAGCAGCAATAGGAAACCTGCAGTAAGTAAAGCAGTCATTTGTGAGCAAACAGCAAGATGGTTCAGAGGCATCAGATTGGAAATTATATATATTGCAGATATGGCTGATGAACCTTTCAGCACTTGAATGCATGTCCCTTTGATCCCCAGCAGTAGAGAAATAATTGAAGCTGTCTTTATGCTTATGCTATACAACATGAGTCAGTTTTTGCTTTCAGTTCATTTTTTAAGAAAAACTTTGAGTAATTCCAGGAAGTGACCCAAAGGTAAAGGAAAGTTGATCAGGAACAGATCTCTCTCCTGTAGACAAAGTTCCTTGTTGCAAATGAGGCTCAGAAACAGTAAGGGAGAAAAGGCTGTATCCAAGAGAAGACAGGCTTATAACACCCATAATAGTAGTAGCAGCAGACAGGACTCTGTTTCCAGCCTGGAAATTTTCTTGGCATGCCCAAGCATACCAGCCTCATCTTGGGATAACATCTTTGCTGCATTGCCAAAAGAACAGAAGCCAAACTATGTGAACTTGAAGAAAATAAAAAAAACCTGCCCATTTTGGACTGCTGTACCTGATAAAAGTTGATCAGTAGCATGTTCCTGCGTCCTGAATGAGAGATCCAGGGCAGGTAATGCTGTGATATCTCATTGTTCCTATGCAGATATTGACTGGGAAGTATCACCCTCTTTCTTAAGGCATCCTTTTTATCATGAAGCCAGTGGAGAGCAATTGAGAGATAACCCCTTACTTCACCCTTCAAATCACAGGCAGCCATCTGTCCATTGGGAGTGCTGTCCGTTCGATAGCAGCTGATCTGCCTCTCTAAAGCCTTTATTAATTTCATATTAGGGTGAGCCCTGGCTTCTTTCCCCTGAGTGATATACATTACAAAGAGATTCAGTCAGGGATCACCTGAGTAAATCTGTACTGGGGCCTATCTATTGTCCCACCTAAGTTAAAATGGTATTCTGCCAGCTTTCTCTCAAAGCTCTCCCACCCACTCTCACCCCCTCCTTCGTGCACAGCCCATAAGGATGTTGCTAGGTCCCAATCAGTCAAGGTGCAGTGACTCTGAAGAGGCCCCATACCATTCAAAGCACATGCACATGGAGGCAGTTCTCTGGATCGCAGCAGAACAGGTTCCAGGCCAGAGAAAAGGAGCAGAGGATCACTTGCAACTTTATGTCATTGTCTGTCAAGTGGGTAAGTAAATTGTTGTTTCTTAAATATTCTTCGCTGTAGGGAAATTAGAGTTCATGAATGCCATCAACAGAATGCCAATGTCCCCGCATAAAGAAGCAGTGGAGATAAAATAAGGCAGGTAAATCCAATCGTGTATTATGTGCATGAACCACTGTGTTTCATACGTACGTCTTGCTAAAGTTGTAACAGTTGTTATCAGTTATACATAGAACTACTAACATTGTAGCATATTGGAATGGGTTTGTAACTTTTTTGCATAGGTTTTATATTCTATACATGGTATTTATTCTCTAGATGTTAAATTTCATGATGCCTTTTAAAAAGAAATGATGTTTTTCAGTGATAAAGATCATCGAGGTTAAAAATCAACAAGACACGAGGAAATGCAGAGTGCACATGCACTATACTTGCACAGCAAAGTTTAGCAAACCAACTTAAAGTTTTTCACAATATCTTCACTGTTCATTTGGTTAAACTTTGACATTTATTTTGTTGATATGTAGCTTCAGGATGTATTTTAAAAATGCATTGTTGGTTGCATTTTGCTAGTTCAAATATGTATGTATTAATGCATGCACTCTAAAAACTCATGTTGTATTCATGTTGAGCTTTCAAAGGACATTCAAAATTAAGGATTTTCTGTTGGGTTAATTTACTGGGCCTTGTTACATATACTCTCTACACTTGTCATCTACATTGTTGTTTCTGATTTTGAAAAGTAGTATTTTTAGTAGCATTTTTAATATTTCTTATTTACGTGCAATTTTTGCTGACAATTTTTTTCAGAACCTAGAAGTGGCCATAATAAGTGCTGTGTGTGTGTGTGTGTGTGTGCATGTGAATTTTTTGCTGTGGAAAAGGGAGGGAGGGGATAACTTTGTGCTTTATAGTGCCCCCTGCTCCCAGGAACCAACCTCAGGCAACAGTCAGGCATTAATTGCAGCAGCCTTCTGGACTGGAACAGTCTCAGTACCACCATGTGTGGCCACAGACCAAAATACTTTCATGTTCTTTCTATTTGCAATGGAAAACTTAAAGAGTAGGGGAAAGTTTTCACATCACATTTGAACAGGCTTTCAATACTACTATGGGCATGAAGGGTATCCCTTACTTGATTTTTTTTTTTTTTTAAACAAAATAATTTTTATTGAATACAAAAAAAAAAGATTAAAAAACATTGAACATAGTGTATCATCTTTGACATACATCTTTGTCGAAACATTCCTTATTATACACATACTTTATACATTTCAGATATTTTTCCTCTATTTACATCCCTTGTAATGACCTTCCTTCTTTTTTTTCCTTCCATTTGTAAAATTTATTCCAGCTTAAATAGTATTCTGTTTCCTCCTGATTTTTTAATTCTAGATGGAGAAAATGTGGCACATTCAAAGTCTGTTCCATCCTCAGAACACGGAACACTTGACTAGGGCTGTTTTGTTCTGACTGCTAAACAAAATATGTTTCCTATTTTATGCGTAACCATGCACATATCTATATTTTGTCATGATCAGTTCCAAGGTTAAAATAAAATACTCTGCCTATATTCCTTTTGTGTAAATTCTTCATTTTAAAACTTTGCTTTTTACTTTGAATAGGTAGACATGTAACTCTTGTTGTCTATCTCTCAAGCAAGCCTGTTTTGTTTTTACATTTGTTCCTTTTTAAGAGATTGCATGTATATAATTTGATTCCTGCTTCTATGAATGTTAAAAAATCAACATGGTAGAAGTAATGAAAGTAGCATTTTGAAGCCAAGTTTGAGTTAAGCTAGCAGCTTCAAAATCTTACGTCATAAGTCCTGCTGCAGAAACAGAAAAAGACATTAAGCATGCTTTGGATATTATTAATTCAACTTCAGTATCAAATCAAATCTTTATTACTGTTAAAACCAGCATAAGGAAGGTAAGGTACAAAAATAAAAAATAATACAATAAAATTACATATAAAAATATATTAAAATGTAAAAAAACTAAAATGGGGAGCGAGTAAACTGTCAACAATATTCCTTATTTGTGGATATTTCTTAAGGCAAGGCATAATATGTCAGGGAGGGAATGCTTTTTATATTCAAGATAAAATAAGTATTTTACATGATCTATGGGAATAATTATGAAATATGACATTTACATATAGAATACATATCAAATACGAACACGACATTGAGTACCTGAGCTTAATCTGGTTGACTGATGAACAGTGTATCATTATATCATTAATTGCTTAGCTTTTGATGGATGCAATTAATTAGCAACTTCTAAACCTCTTTTCTACAATGTAAATGAATACACCTCTTCTCTTTTCTCTTATCTGTTCTGTTAACTTTCTGTTTGTTGGTTCTTCTTTTTCTGCAGAGGGAGAATCGCAGGCTTCAGGAAGCCAGCATGCGACTTGAGCAAGAGAATGATGACCTTGCTCATGAACTTGTAACAAGTAAAATTGCTCTACGAAATGACTTGGACCAGGTAAGAAGCCTTGCTCTAAAACTAAATTTCTGTGGAAATCAGAGTCCAATAGTAAAACAAATAAATAAATAAACCAAAATAGAAAACATAATTATTGTTTAATGTCTGGCATTTGTTATGTGTGGAAATTGAGTTAGAAGTATAAACAGAATACTTAGTGGGTTCAGCTAGACAGTTACTACTGTTGCAATCCTGGAGAACTGTTGGTTCAAATTATGGTAGAATTTCAGTTCCTTTTTTAGTATTAAAGACAGTTGATTATATATAGGTCTTATTGATCATAAAACTCAAATTTTATATTTCCTCTTATGAGAAATTGGGACTTTGGAGCAGTATTATTTAAAAATGGCTGAGAAAATGTATTTTTAAAACATAGGATCATTACTTTTATTCTACTATTAAGTAACAACACTTACAACTTTTAAGATTTTACAAAAGGAATTCAGTTTATCTAAAAAGACAGAATAGCAGCACAGTACAAATACTTGTTATGTACATTATTTAGTCATAATGTCTTTATGGGGTCTTTGAAATTCTAGAGACATTTTTTTTTATAACAAGTTTTATTAATTTTTCCATTTTTTTTTGAACAAAGTATTTAGGAAACAACGTGGGGATAGGGTAATCAATCATCTTAAATCAAAAACATACATTCACAAATCAGCAATTGTCTAAAATCAAAAACATACATTTACTAGTCAGGCTAACTCCTTGGAGGTTCCCTCTCTGTTTCCCTCCCATTAATATAACATATTCAGGTTAATACATTTCTAGGTAAATTTCAATCCGTCCATAAAAAATTTTCAATCACATTTTACCTATAAAAATTCCAAGTCCTGTTTTTAAGTTTAACTATATTCCAATTACCACATTCCAATTTAACATTAATTAAACATACTATTTATATTTCAGGCATCCCTAATTTCCCTAATTACATAACATAATCATTATCTTGTCTACAATAATATTCCAACAATTACCTTCTCATTCTATTGTTTCCATTCCATTAGAAAATAAACATCATATCTAACATAAACCTCTTTATCTTCCAAAAAAGGAATAAAAAAGAAAAATAAGGTAAAAAAGAAAATGTATATCTTTACACTATTTCAACCATATATAATCTTAATAGGTATGCATTTAAAACATTTTTCATTTCACAATTCCAAACTATATTCTAACCAATAATTTCATCTCAATTATAAATCTGAATCCTAAATATTAAATCAATCCCAACATCCATTCTGTTATTTTCATTCCATTACAAAATAGATATACCTATGATAAACATATTATCTCCATAAAAAGGAAAGGATAAAAAATAGAAATAAAATAAAAGAGAAAATATATACCTTCTTACTCTATTTCAACCATATATAATCAAGATAGGAATACATTTAAAACATTTTTCATTTCAAAATTCCAAATTATAATCTACAATATTTCCCTCACAGTTATAAATCTAAGTCCTAAGCTAGATCAGTCCCAGTTTTATTTTTCATCTCAGTTACTATTAATTCAGACCATATCTCTAAAAAAACCTTTTTTAGCCATCAAGTATAGTTTTAAGTCCCATTTTTAAATCTGACTCTAGCTTTCTTTTTGTGCCAGGCCGGTTTCCATAAAAGGGCCGCTATGTCAATAGATCTCGTTGTTTTGTTTACGATATTCATCCTCAATTCAATCTGGTCTTGTATCTGTTGTCCTTCTTCCATTGTCATCTGGGTGATGTAGTCAATTTTATCTAGTGTTATAGTTATTAGTTGGTTGTCCAGGATATCATAGTTCTGATATTCGATGGATTGTAGATAGAATTGTCTGGAGTCCTCTTTGATAGTGGTAAGTTCTTGTTCTGTTGATTTTTGGTTTATGAATAAATCAGCTGAAGTCTGAGTGTCAATTTGTGATTTTGAGGCAAAGGCTTTTTCGTAGTTAAGTTGTAAATAAAATTCCTCGGTTTCATGTTGTACATAGGGTTGAACACAAACCTCTATGGTATTGATCTGTTCCTCAGTTTGTAGTTCTGGGGAGTCATCTTTAGTTTCCCTCCTGAAGTATATATTCTCAGTAAATTCCAAGATTTTTTCCAATATAAGGTTGTAGTCAAGCTGTGGGAAAAAATCCTCCATTTCCATCTTTTAGTATTTTAGTGGAGGCTATGTTTAATAACAATCAGCAGTCCACCTCCACACAGCTGCTTTTTTGTGATAATTTGAAGGCCAAGTTATAGTCATAATCAAGAAATAGTACAGTTGTAATGTCAATTTTCACCACAAGATGTCCTCAGTAGGCTGTAAAGTATTTTTCCAGATAGTATTTTTTTTCCAATTAAGAGAACAATAATAAAAAAAAAGTATTGTTCAGTTTAATAAGTAGATAAAAAAAAAAAGTTCAATAAGATAAATTTTTCAGGAACCAGAGTATCCAAAAATAAAAATAAAAAATAATCAAACTAGATTAGTTATAGTTTCAAGGCTTATAGTCCCACATGCACAAACGCTGCTTCATAAAATTGGGGAAATAGTTCAGAGTCTTTCACAGGAGAATAATTAGAGTAGAGAGAGGAAAGGAAAGGTCTCACCCGGATCTTCCACAGTGGTTCTTTGACGCTTAGATGTTGTTTGACTTGCGGTTGGTGCAGCTAGATGATCGGCCGATCTTTTCCCCGTCGGCCCAGAAGAGCTGTCTCGGACAGCTGCTGCGCCCGCCGCAGTCAACGAGAGTTCTCTCCAGCGGTAGTCGCCCCTCCAGGGCGACTTTCTACCCTGTCCAGGGTCTACCGGCGGAGGGAAACCGGCCGGCCAAGAGAGCAGGCTCTTCGCACGACCGCCAGCGCCGTGACACGGAACCGGAAGTGAAATTCTAGAGACATTTTAAAGAAGAGATTGGACAGTCACTTGTCTGAAATAGTATAGGATTTCCTGTTTGAGCAGGGGGCTGGACTAGAAGACCTCCAAGGTTCCTTCCAGTTCTATTCTGATTCTGATATTGTAGAAACTAAAAATAAAAATTAGAAAAGTAAGTTTGGATAATATGAAAGACATTTGGAATAGAGTATTGGGGTATTTTATATTTCCCAATTAATGGTTTTTGGCTTTAATAACATTAGTTATTTCTTATCACCTAAAAGCTTAATTACTTGAGCGAAAAACAAAAAAAGAATGCTTTTAAAAGTTTGGTTCTCATTGTTCTATGCTGGAAAATATGATTTGAAATGGTCTAGATCAGGGGTAGGCAACCCAAAATACTCAAAGAGCCACTTGGACCCGTTTCCCACCGAAAACAAAACACTGGGAGCCGCAAAACCCTTTTGACATCTAAAATGAAGATATATATCTATATATCTATGTATCTATGTATGTATGTATGTATGCATGTATGTATGTGTATATATATGTGTGTGTGCACTTGCGCTTCCTCTCTCTCTCTCTTTCCTTTCTCTCACTCTCTCTGTCTTTCCTCTCCCTCTTTCTCTTTCCCCTCTCTCTTTCTTTCCTCTCCCTCTCTCTTTCCTCTCCCTCTTTCTCTCTGTTTCTTCTCCCTCTCTCAAGGCATCCTGTTATCCTGTTTTTGGAACACCCTCATTTTTGTCAGCTCCATAATCAAATTATGTGTCCTTACTAGTGTCCTGGGGAGGGAAGGGGGGCAGGAGGCAGCGGAAGGCGCTGAAAGGTGCCCGGGGCACCACGGACCGGCCCAGGGAGACGCATGCCCGGCCCGGGGGCCCGAGGACGGCCCAGGAAGCGATGCCCCCTCCGCTACCGCCACCGGGACTGCCGCCCGGCCCGGGGAGACACATGGCCGGCTCAGCGGCCCAGGGAGCAATGCCCCCACTGCCGCCGCCGCCGCCAGCGGGACTGCCGCCCGGCCCGGGGAGACACATGGCCGGCTCAGCGGCCCAGGGAGCAATGCCCCCACCGCCGCCAGCGGGACTGCCGCCCGGCCCGGGGAGACACATGGCCGGCTCAGCGGCCCAGGGAGCAATGCCCCCACCACCGCCGCTGCCTGCGGGACTACCGCCCGGCCCGGGGAGACACATGGCCGGCTCCGCGGCCCAGCGAGCAATGCCCCCACCACCGCCGCCAGCGGGACTGCCGCCCGGCCCGGGGAGACACATGGCCGGCTCAGCGGCCCAGGGAGCAATGCCCCCGCCACCGCCACTGCCGCCAGCGGGACTGCCGCCCGGCCCGGGGAGACACATGGCCGGCTCGGCGGCCCAGGGAGCAATGCCCCCACCGCCGCCAGCGGGACTGCCGCCCGGCCCGGGGAGACACATGGCCGGCTCCGCGGCCCAGCGAGCAATGCCCCCACCACCGCCACCAGCGGGACTGCTGCCCGGCCCGGGGAGACACATGGCCGGCTCGACGGCCCAGGGAGCAATGCACCCGCCGCCGCCGCCGGCGGGACTACCGCCCGGCCCGGGGAAACACATGGCCGGCTCGGCGGCCCAGCGAGCAATGCCCCCACCGCCGCCGCCGGCGGGACTGCCGCCCGGCCCGGGGAGACACATGGCCGGCTCAGCGGCCCAGGGAGCAATGCCCCCGTCGCCGCCGCCAGCGGGACTGCCGCCCGGCCCGGGGAGACACATGGCCGGCATTTTATCTTTCTTATCTAAGGCAGAGGTCTCCAACCTTTCCAGGCTCGCAGCCTGGATGGAAGGATAGCAGCTTCCAAATTGGTGCACACGCATGCAAACGGGCCACACCCACCCGGCCCTAGCAGCCCCATTTGCGCCCGCGCACATGTGCAAACGGGGCCACAGGCGCTAGCGTGAGTGGGGGGAGTGTGCACGCATGCATGTGTGTACCAGCCAGCCATTGCTGCGGCCCGCTGGCCAAGAGGCCGCGGCCCAATAGTGGGCCACGGCACATAGGTTGGGGACTCCTGATCTAAGGGATTTGATATAGGATTATTTGTTTCTTTTTTCCCTCCACTATATGGATTTTTTTTAATATAATGGTTTCTTTGTTAAAGTGTATAATCATTTACTATTCAGTAATAATAGTTGCCAATATTATTACATATAATATTAAAATTTAAAAGTTTTACAGAATTGATAACTTTAAACCTTAATAAAATTATTTTAAAAAGCAGAGTTAGTGTTACGTTTGGATACTACAAGTATAAATAATTGCTCCATATTTTAACTACTGGCAGAATAATAAAAATAATTGGATTGGAAATGTTGGCTTTGGATTTTTCAATATAGATATATGTATCACAGAGAATCTTTTACAACCCACATTCCAGAATTTGGGGGAGGAATAGACCCCAGTTGCACCTATATCCATATGTTATTTATGGACCCATGCCTGCATTGCCCATGCTTATTCAGGGGATCTCATTGCTCAGTCCATGTCACTCTGAAATTCTCAGGCTGAAGATAAAGCAGATGTTTTGAATAAGGAACTGCTCCTGACCAAACAAAAACTAGTGGAAACTGAAGAGGAGAAGCGAAAACAGGAAAAAGAAACAGCACAGGTAAAAGGAGTTCCACTGATTCATGGGGTCATACCAAAGAGAAGGGAACAGAGAAAGTACCATTCTCTCAATGTAAAGAGATTTTGATTCTCTTAAACATTTAGTGTACATTAATCTTGTTTCAGTTACATAGAAAAACCTTTCCTTGAGGCATTTGCTCTTTGAATATCACTAATAAAAATAGTTCCTAAAGTTCTTGGACAGATTTGAAACTCATATTAGGAAACAAATTAGCATGACTATGGTGTCTTTATTAATCAGTATGGTTAGCATGAGTAGCAAGAGCATTAAGATGCTTAAACTAATGTATTCTGTCAGGTGCAAGAGCCAGGAGCCAGGATAGAGTTCAAAATTATTACAAGTTTATTTCATACTATACTATACCCAAGAATCTGAACTATTAATGTTTAAGGCGGATAGGCACCAGATAAAACAGACTTTAAGGGGTGCTGGACTTAGATCTCTTTCGGAGGTGTAGATTCCAAACTAATGATGCATTTGACTTCACCCTTGGGCTCAGCTTGGTCATCTCCTACTTGTTCCTTTTGTTACCTATCCTTGAATTCTTACACCTCTTGAATGAGAAATCAGAGTTAACACTATTTATATATATCCGCATAAGAAATCATATTTCAAAGGATTTTTAAAAAATTAGCTACGGCTAATTAATAGCCAATTCATTACTCTATATATTCAACACACGAATTAGTTTTAATGCAGGGTTAAAAATTTATGAGAGATCCCGGTGCAAGTCAATAACTTCTTGAAAGTGGGCAACAAAATTTCACTTTTAATGTGTGCCAGTGTGCTCACAGTAAAAAATGACAATAAAGGTTATCTTATCTCTTATCTTCCAGTTCAGGAACTTCACAATAAGGCACACTTTTATGTGATGAAAAGCCAGTTGACTTTTAATTAAGATAGCAATATTTTGTTATTCTAGAAATTAAATGGATAATTTAATCTCCTAAAATAAGTTATAGCTCAGCACTTTCAGTTTATTTATGTCCTCATTTCTATTCTGCTGCAATTCAATGACGCTCAGCAATGTACCAAAGATATGAAATGGTAGTATAGAACAGTAGCTTTTTTTAGATACAAAGTATGTTTCAAAATTGTTAGTTATTTTCTAGTTATCTAGATTGTTTAGTTGTTTGACTAAGGTTAGTGTTAATTGATTTTTTTTCTTTATGCAGCTGAAGGAGATCTTCAGAAAGCAGTTGGAGAAGGCGGAATCTGAAATAAAGAAGACAAGTGCAATCATTGCAGAATACAAACAAGTAATTATGTTGAATTTTGGGGGACGGATGTTAAGTTTTCAGTTCCCTTTTAAATTTATATAACTTGGAGAGGAAAGATTCCGTTAAGTACATTAATTTCAAGTACAACTTTGAAACAGTATGGCCCAGGTGCTTTAACAGCGTCAGAGGTACACAGAACCTTTGGATCTTTAAGAGATGCAGTACCTGACATGAAATCAGCCATTCAATTTTATTTGGAATTTAAAAATAGAATGAAGATTAGCACTGTGTCCACTGACCTCTCAAAGAACATGTTAAAAAGTGTAAGCCTGAGATGTTTTTTTTTCCTGGATTTTCAAGTAATTTGAATTTTAGCATCTATGCTTTGGTCTTGTCCAGCCATAGCTTTGTTTTGATTTCAAACTGTAGCATATGTTCTTTATTTCATTTCTGATATGTTTCTTTTTACCATGATAATATATTTAGGGTTTTATTTCTGTATAATCCCTAATGCATTTTTGTTAGTGTTTGTATTTTAGTATTTTTAACTGAAAATACTAACATATAGGTGTTAATTAATTCCCTGTTCCAATCTCAACCTGTTAGAAGTTAAAATTTACTTCTTAGCCACCAACCAGCAAAGTCTAGTTAACAAACATGCTTTCTCCATGTTCAAAATTTGCAATAGGCATATTATAGATTGCTTATCATGACCCTCATACCAATAGTCGTGGTATCTTAGTTTTAATAATCTTGGAAATATCATTCAATTGGGTGTGAAACACCTTTGACAGAGTTGGTACACTGTAAGAAACTGATATAATGATTCATTTTAAAAATGTTGCTATTGTATTAAAGGATGCTTAATTTTTGAAATTTCTTTGAAAAGGATGTCTTATTTAAAATATTCCACCTTCTTTTAGATTTGTTCCCAATTGAGTAGCAGACTAGAAAGACAACAAGTAGCCAGTAAAGAAGAACTTGAAGTTGTAAAGGTGAGAATTGATTTCTCTCAGCTTATAACACCTCACTTTAAATTTAACGATACCTAGTGTTAGTGATAGGCAGGAGAAACAGGCAATTTCTCAGTCTGAAACCACATTGCTAAATTATCTGTGACCAATAAAGATTTTGGAGTTCTACAGGTATTGGCCTAAGAAATTTTCTTATATAGTGGGGCTTACTGCAAGGGAGACATGATTATATATCATGTGCAACCTGATATGATTAAATCAAAGGAATGTTGAGATGTCTGCTCTGGTGCAGCCTTTCCATCAAAATCACCATGTAAAACTAATTTTAAAAAATCTACTCAAAAACCAAGACCAAATTGTTATATAACCATAACCAGAAGAATTTCACAGGGTTCTAGAAACAACTTTGTAAGTACAGTTGACACTGATTACAAAGAAAGAGAAAAGGCACACAAAATCCAAGAAAAGAAATCCAAAAGAAAAAGAAATCTTTTCCAAAATCTGGAAAAGAAATGGGGGAGTTGTCAGCAGACATTACTGGTAATCAGAATAAGCAGGAATTAAAAAATGAATGAAAATAACTGGTTGAAACAGTAGAATCACAATAATCTTATATTATTCTCAGTCATAATGTTTTCCAAAACATTACTGAACGTATCAGTAATACACAGGTTTATTGAACAACTAGAGTCTTACTAAGGAATGTCCATCAAATTGGCGAACAGTACAATACAAATTAGATTCTTTGTTAGCAAGTTCTAACAAAAATTAAACCAAGACATATTACAAACAAAGAAATGGGAACAGGTCTCCATCCCATTTCAGTGGGGGCCCTAACTGTGTCTTCCATTTTTGCATCTGCAATCCAAACAGCCCATAGGCTAGCAGGTCAACAGGAGCAGCTCTTGAAAAATAATCGTGATCCCAAGATCAGTGCCGAAGAGCTAGCAATGAATCAGGTGCTAACTCTGTTGTGAACATTTTCTCATATCTCCTGTTCTTGCTCAGTTGTGCTACAATTTATTGCTCTCTTCTAACTGCCTTTTTCCATTTACTGAGGCACAGTATATAGGATGCTTCATTGTTCAATCATTTTCCCACTAACACATAGGTGTACTCTTTAGAAAATACAAAGTGACAATACTGCTGCAGTTTCAGTAAGTATGCTGTTCTCCTGTCAAGGGGCAACATGAACAAAATCTACTAGATTATTTAGTCTGGCCTGGTTTGCAGATGCTTCTCCTTATTTGGGTGTTGCTTCTTGACACAGTGAGAACCACAACTCTCTGCTTTCATATTCCAATACATTACTATGTTATATATTCTTCCTTTTAAAAGTGTGGATTGGGAACATTCCCAAAATAAAAACTCCAGATAATCTTATAGTAATGGAAAGAGAAAAAAGGTTTCCTAGATCACTAGCCCTCCATTCCTTATATTATTACATTTATGTTAAATATATATAAACTTTATATTATACAATTTTATAGTAATCCCAGAAAGAAGCATTATGCAGCATGGTACAGTATTAAAAATATAGTAAGGTATGTAGTATGATTATGTATGATATATAGTAAGATATGTTTCATACCCAGTGATACTCATAGCCTGTAATAGATTTACTCTTGTTAATGTCATATTAGATAATATTCTTGGCTGAGATGAACATGGATCATCTGATTTTATTTGCTCAGTGACTAGTCACCAGAATATCAGACTGATATAATGAATATGGCTGGACTTTTCTGTTTTTCTTTTTGCATCATGGTTATTAATTGGTCCTGTAATTGGCTATTTCAGGGAAAAGTGATGACTTGCAAACATTGTAGTGAAATTTTCAGTAAAGAAGGAACACTAAAAGTGCCTGCTGCTAAAGAAAGGTCAGGACAAGACTCAGATGATGAGAAAGATGCCCTTAAGAAACAACTGCGAGAAATGGAACTGGACTTGGCACAGACTAAGCTACAACTTGTGGAAGCCAAATGCAAAATACAGGTAATGTTATTTTGGAAGCATTTTGTTGCATTGTTAAATGTACTGATTGTCATTGCATCCCTCAACATGCAAAGAATGGATTTTGTTTTTTCTCCTGCATGATGGTCTTTGAAAGTTAATGGCTGTCCTTATCAAAGCCTTCATTAACAAAAAGATATTGTTTGTAGGCCTCATGTGATAAGGTAGCCAATAGCAATAGTACTTAGACTTATATATCACTTCACAGTGCTTTACAGCCCTCTCTAGGCGGTTTACAGACTCAGCATATTGCTCCCAACAATCTGGGTCCTCATTTTACCAACCTTGGAAGGATGGAAGGCTGAGTCAACCCTGAGCCCGTCAGGATCGAACTGGCAGTGAACTGAAGTAGCCTGCAATATTGCATTCTAACAACTGCGCCACCATGGCTCCTAATAGATGTATTAGGATATGCATATGACTTTGGGGAGACTAGAAACAGATTCTTTGCTTTTCTAACAAGCACTACCTTTGGTGCAAGAAGATGCAAATGCTGCTTTTCATACATTCTTACTTTTATCTTTTTAATTATTTGATTACATGTTTTGTTTTTATTATTTGTTTATATTTCAGAGATTTATTCATGATCAAAATCTTTCTAAGCAGCGCATAGATTAAATTTGATTTGATTCAGATCACTCCGAATACCAAAATTGTAACCAAATTTTATAAATATATTTTTGTTGTCTTTATAAGGATAGCTTCAAATGCCTGCAGCATGCTGCATAATTACTGTAAGTTATTATTATAAAGTGGATATCTAAGTACAAAAGATCATTATTGGAAAGAACAGAAAAAGCTATGGAAAACAGCATATGATTAAGGTGAAAAAACATATGTTGATTTTTCCATAACATTCCATGATTAAGACAAAACAAGTATGCAATAAAAACCTTATTTAGAAGCATCCCATGTGTCAAGATAATTATGTTAATCATTAGGGTTTGTAAAGTCCGCCCAGTCAAATTTAGGACTTTTGTCTAGAAACAGTCTAATCTTGCAAGGATTGTTCCAGTGCTAGTTTGGTTTGAAATGATGTCATAGCAAGATTTAGAAAAATGGAGGCCTACTTTCTTATAGAATAGCATGAGACAAATACAAGCATCTTTAATTTTTTTTATTTTGTTCTTTAGCAGAAAAGAATAAATTTGTAGATAAACAAGATAAACAAATTTGCTTCCAAATTTGACATGCACCCTATTGGTAAAAATTGATCACCATTAAAATTTCTTTTTAAAATGTCTGTAGGTTTTGTTGTGGACCCTCTATGAAAAATACAACAAATTTGAGAGAAGTTGAAGATATGCAATTGAAAGTATAGTTAGAGAATAGAGAATATATTTCTTTTAGTATGTAGACAGAATCTTTTAACAAAGAAATCCTGTATTACTGTAGAATAGAATAGAGCTGGAAGGGATCTTAGAGGTCTTCTAGTCTAGCCCCCTGCTCAAGCAGGAGAACCTATACCATCTCAGACAAGTGACTGTCTAGCCTCTTCTTAAAAACCTCCAGTGATGGAGCGCCATTTCTGGAGGCAAGCTTCCACTGGTTAATTGTCCTCACTGTCAGGAAGTTTCTCCTTAATTCCAGGTTGCTTCTCTCTTTGGTCAGTTTCCAATCATTATTTCTAGTCTTGCCCTCTGGTGTTTTGGTGAATAACGTGACCCCCTCTTCTTTGTGGCAGCCCCTCAAATACTGGAATACTGCTATCATGTCTCCCTATTTCTTCTTTTCTTTAGACTAGCCAAACCCAAGTCCTGCGGCCGTTCTTCGTAATACTGCATAGTTTTTATATCAGCATTAGAGGCAAGGGTGGCCAATTGTGCTCACCTAAATTTGGTGGAAAATTTGAGGAGTGAAAAGTTGATTTCCAGGAGCAACAACTGCTTTAACAAGTTTGGGCTATCAGTTGGTCCCTTAGGAGAACTAGCTTTGCCTGGTTCTGAAACAGCAGAAGAGTCTTGATATTCTAGCAGAAATGGCCTCTAATCTTTGCACATACAGAATATCTGTTCAGGATATGTTTTTGCCTAGACCCAGGTATAATATATCTGTCAGGTTTGTCCCAGCTTGGACACTTAAGAAAGACCCTCGATTCCATTTGTAGCAAAAGGTACAAGTGGTTACAATGTAAGAAAAGCTGGATCTGACTATTCCCAAGCAAAGCCTGCCTTTTCCCCTTCTCCCAGGCCCTACGCACTTGACCAGTTTGTAAGTGTCCAATAGTATTCAAATTAGGTGTTTTGGTAAAAGCTTCAGGGTTTGGCACCTCTTTTGGTAGGTTTTTGCATTCCATTCTCACGCTCTCATGTCCTTGGTTCTACTGGTCTCTTCCCGATTGGCACCTCTGGTTCCTGTCATTCCTCCTCCCTACATCCCCATTCTCTCCCCTCCCCGTGTTTTATGGCAGGATGCCAGTGAAGAGAAACAGCCTGAAGAGATTACAATGACAGACCTGACAATATTACTTATTTGGTCAAAGTGAAATATAAGGATTTTTCCTTTTATCTTATCATCTCAATAGTCTTGTCAGATAAGTTGAGGTGAGAGATAGCATATACTGAAATTCACTTTAAATTTGGAACTTTCATCATCCCTAGTGGCCAACGGATGATAATGGGAATTGCAATCTCTTGCATCAGGAGGGGCACACCATTTTTTATTTACATTTGTTCTTCATGCCAGCTCAGATTACTCTGCTATATTAAACAATTCTTTTATCAGCACTAAATCCATCTCTTTCCTTAGGAACTGGAACACCAGAGAGGAGCACTTATGAATGAAATTCAAACTGCCAAAAACTCTTGGTTCAGCAAAACTTTGAACTCTATCAAAACAGCAACAGGCACACAGCCTCTACAGCAGCCTCAACTCTCGTCCTCACCTAAAGAAGGCAGCACATAGTTCCAGCTGCACCCCATGCAAAAGAGCACAATGGACTAAATCAGCTGAAGCCCCTTGGTGGTTCTTCCAGAGAACTTGTTCAAAGGGGAAGGCAGGGGATCCAGCTGGGAAACCAGTTCCTTCTGTGTCTTTCATTTGTTTTAATGTGGCCCTTTTTAGAGGGAAGTTCTATAAAGGTTCTGTTTAATGTGGAATACTCTTCCCAGCTGCCTTGATGGAAGCCCCATCTCAATTCTTTCATATTTTACATGTCATTTGTAGGCCTAGATATTGAAACATGGATAATTTAGAACTACTTGTTCCATACATTGCTAAAATTATTTATATTTTTTAAATCTTTCAAAAGAATAAAAGAGAGCAAGGTAGAATAATTTGTCAGAATGTCACGGTTTGCTGGTATCTCAGAACAACTTCAGAAGGTTTACAGCTCTCACTCCTGGCAAAAAATGCAGCTGTTATTTTAAGGTTTGAGTCTCAGGCTACATTAACAATATAAGTGGGAAAACAGAAATTCTAAAAAAAGAAAAAAATAAGTTATTAAATAAGAATATGCAGTAAAACCATTTTTCTTTTCATATGTTGCCTTTAAGATTTCTGTAATTTACTTACATATTGCCATTACTCTCCCCACCCCAATACTGTACCCTTTGCCAATCTGCAGATTATGGACATAATCTAACATTTTTTTAATGAGCAGTTACCTTTAAAATGAACAAAATAGGTAAATTTTAATGGGGGATGGCACCCTTGGTGCTCTTGCACTGTTTCCATTAATATTAATAGGGTTTGTACAGGAGACAAAAGTATTCATGTCCAAAATGCATAAAGAAAAGCTAATTTATGATTGATAGAGCAATTTTTGAAATGATTCCCGTGTCTCTCTGGAAATCATACTTGTTTTGTATCTTTCTAAAGTGCAAAAAAGCATTTGTTACATTTTTGAATTGAACATAAAATATTTATAAAATTGCTTATTTCATGGATAAATTGCTTAAATTGATGGGTTTTTTAAAATTATATATAATGTGCATAATATCTTGCAGATCAACATCACCACCAAATGACTATTAGTTATGTATTTGGTTTTCATGCTATGAATAACGTTCCAAGGTTCTATTCATTTTAATCCAAATTAATGCAATAGACTTTTAGTCAGTTCTGTAAAATAAAGTTTAATTACGCTGGTTCTGTGCTTCTTTGCTAGACATAATTTGCAAATATGAACTCTAAGGAGTATCATAAAGTTTGCCTTCCCCATGATAATTGAAGTCTGGTAAAGGAATAGCTAATGCCAGTTAACTGTTGCTGACTTTCTGTCTCAAGTGATCCGAGATGCTCACTGCTAAGCTAGAATCTGGTTGGGCTTTTGTGACTGTCTAATGCAAGATTGGGTGCTACAGAAAACATTCATGGCAACACAATGTTTTGATTTTTACATGAACCTGAAATATCCATGATGTTATAATCCAACTGCTTTAAGGTTTAGAAATAAGTATGAATTAACTAAAATTACTGGTTGTGGTGATCTGAAAAGAAAATGTCTCTGGGTTCTAAGGAATTTTGGAGCCCTTTTAGATAGTTCATGAGGCCCAGTTCAAATGCTTGAATTGCAGTGTTGCATTAGTGATACTGGGAGGTTGGCAACACATTGAGGTTTGACTCAAAAGAATCTTAAGATCGTCCCACTTTTGAGAATCAGAATCCAAGTCTAGAGTGATCTTGAGAGGGAAAGGCCTCCATCAATTCTCTGCTGTTGGAAGCAATTTTGTGGAGCCTTATGTTTGAACAGGCTAGCATTTCCTATGCTCTCTTAAGGAGACCAATTGCTGCTTCATCAGTGGGCAGTGATTTGGGGCAATTGTCTACATTAGAAGTCTTTCTCTACAAAGTGTCTGATGTCTGGCCCATAAACTAGCTTACCTTCCTGAGCTGAGTGTCTGAGCCCCGAAAATAGCAACTCTCTCTCTCTCTGTGTGTGTGGGGGGGTTATTGCCAAAGATATGCACCCTCATATGGTATTCCGCAATGTCTTTGAAAGGGTCGTTGTCTCTGAACCAGAAGAACCTCAAGAAATTCCTGTGTTCCTCTTTAATGAGGAAGCTTTGGAACTTCTGCTGGATGTCTGCCATGAATATGACAGAATTGTTATGGAAGAGGAGTCCTTCTATGAGTCTGTTACTAAGGTCTGGGCCTGAGAGAAGATGTCATTTAGCGACACTGTCAGATCTGCCATCACACCGCTTCAGCTTCGCTGTGCATTGGTGGCATCCTGCAATAAAAGGGTTGAGCGGGAAGTAGGGCAAGGGAACACAGGGAGGGGGGGGATGACAGGAAACAGAGGTGCCAGTCGGAGACAACAGTTGAGAGATCCAGAGACACAAGTGTGAGAATGGAGGCGCCAAATCTTAGAACTGTTACCAAAACACTTAATTTGAATACTATTGGACACTGACCAGATGATCAAGGGGGGAGGTCCTGGGAAAAGGGAAAATTACTGAATTTATACCTGAATAGTCAGATCTGCCTTTGCTTACACTGTAACTATTTGGCCTTTAGTAAAAGCATATCTTTTCTCTACAAATGGAGTTGAGGCTTTTTCTTTCCTAAATCTCCAAGCTGGGAGAGGGCTCTCTCTCTCTCTCTCTCTCACACACACACACACCAACCACACAACCTTCTTGCTTACAGCTGGAGTCAAACACCACTCTAATCTGGCCTGTTTTCTTAGGGTGGCATACCCCAAATAAGGGCAGGTACCAACATTCCTCATCATCATTAAGCACGGGCTAATTCAGCATGATCGTTTTCAAGTAGCTTTCCCATGAAGGCAAAGAAGTGATCTCATTTCTGGTTTTCTCAGGAAATTGCGTCTTGAGAGAGGCAAACCGCTTAAACACCTGTTCCTTATTAGGCACTGTCTTTGGGGGTCTAAATTGGAGGGGTGCGACCCAATGATCTGACTCTTACTACTACTTGTTCCATTATTTGTAGGAAGAGTCTGTCCTCCAGAGACACTGCCACCTGTTGGTCTTCCTTTATTCTGCAAAAGACAGTGTACCCTAGGTGGTCTTGGTCACTGTGAAGGGACAGGGCACATAGGTGCTATTTAGCAGGTCCTTTATGAGGAAGTGATTGTGGCGTGGTTGGAAGAGAGATGGATGTTGCTTATCAAGCGTGCTGGTAAACGTGCTAACTGAAGTGGGTTTGCATATGGCTCCCAGACAGATGTCCCCTATGATGACCCACCAATGCTCAAGCCTCTGAGCGTAAGGAGCGTTGTGGGAACCATTAATCTGCTCTCTTACTTTGTGGACCTGTAAGATGTCTCTTTCCAGGAGCAGGTCCCATTCTGATAGGAAAGGGGCTATGCATCTCAGATGGGGTTGGTGCATTGCCGCATTTGGCGTGGGGATTTCTGCCCATCGATCTGGAATCTGGTTGCACTAGCTTAAGGTAGGCAAGGGTAGACAAGTACGGCCGTCTATGGATTCTATATTAAAGACAGTAGTCTCCTCCCCACCATCTCAACAGTGCCTGCACAGGTCCTGAGGGAGTAAGAGGAGCTAGGACCCTTGATGCTGAACATGTCAAAAAAAGGTGGACTTGGCTAGAGACGTATTGCTTTAATCATCTAGAATAGCATGACAAGTTTTATTGGTTTTTTTTACAATAACAACCTTAGTGCCTGTCTTGGTTCATAATTTTTTTAGAAAAGAATATACAATTAATAATAGTTAATAAAAAATCAATAATTATTTTTATATTTCCATAATTAGTATATCAATTAATAATATATTTCCTTGATCTTCTCTTCACCCAGTAGTATTCTCCTTCTACAACATTAAACAAATATAAATTCTAATATTTGATATTTTCCATATTTAAATATTAAATAAAAACATTTTCTTCTATATTTATACCAACAATAGTAGCGTCCATATATAACATTTTTTTCTTATGGCTTATGTTATTTTCGTAAGAGTCATCTTATTGATTCACCATGTATCTTATTTTCATAAATCTTGTTTAAGCTCAATTTCTCCATAATAGTCAAACAATTCTTGTCTATCATATTTTTCCCAGTATTTAACATCTAAATATCCAAATTTTCTATTTAAATATATCATCCCAGTATTTTCATATTTCATATATTATATATACTAATCTATCATAACATCTATCCATAACATCTTTCTAGTCAATTTATATTTCACTTCTATTTGTAAAAATTAGTTAAATCATATATATATCCTTTTTCTCAGATTTCTTATTAAGCCTAATTTCCCCTCAATATTTCAATCATTCCTTAATTCTAAATCTTTTCAAACTTAGTCTTTAAAATTCAAACTTTTCCTTCACTTACAACATCCTAATATTTTTACATTTTGTATCTTATCAAAAAATACTATATTACTTATATCTCTTATCCCAATTATTCTAAGGTCCCTTTATGGCCAAAATTATTTGTTTACTTAGCCATATTCAAACAAGTGTTTACTCATATAATATTCCATCTGGTAGGGCGAATCCAGTCTCTTCATCCCGTCTCTAAGCTTCTTCCTTTGCCAAATTGTTTTCCAAATTAACATTTTCAACTTGTCCAGTTCTTGTATTTTTGTAGTTATTGTTAGGAGTAGAGGATATATAGTAGATAGGATGTATGCTTTTTGTCTCCCAAACAATGATTCTCCTAGCAGTGTCCATTTTGTTAAGTCTTCTTTCTTCTCAGGTTTATTTTGACGTTCTAATGCATAAGGTATCTTTTCCATATTTATTGTTGTATCCAAGTCTTGTAAGTTTTTTCTTGTTTGTATTAAGTTATAATTCCCTTCATTTGTAACTTCACCAGTTAAGTCATTATTTTTTAGTTCACATTCTGTTGTCTGGATTGTTTGTTCATTCTTTACCATCATTCTTTGGATGTTTTTTGATTGTAGATTTAAATTAGAAGTATATTCACTTATAGTATCAAAGTTATGTTTAATCTCCTCGTGGTTTAAGTCTATTGTAGTTTGTATCTGTCGTAGCATTCCATAAATTTCATCTTGGAAAGTATTTGTCTTGAAGTGTTTCTAAAAGTCTTTGATCTTTCAGGCTAAATCTTTCAGGAGTAGATATTAAGTGTGGTTTTCTATCATTTTTTGATGAGTATGTCATATCCATGTTGTCTCCCCAGTAAAATCAATGTTTTATAACAATTCTTTCTTTCAGGAGTCAATTGTCAATTCAATATATTTAGCCAGCTTAAATTCTTCCTGTAACTTCCCTTCTCGATAATTTGTCATAGATCAAAGTTTTTAAACAGTTCATAAATTTAAACCACAATCAAAGTATTTCTTTTCCTTCAAACACTTTCCAATCTTATAGACGGCCCAGTATGCAATCTCTTCTCTGTTCCTTAGCAACTATCTTCTTAAAGGTTATTAGAGTTCATGGGAACAGATTTTTTTTCTTTGTTTCTGGGCATTGTCTTTAATGTGCTATATTCTTATTGTCCACTAGATGTCAGCAAATATTTATTTTCCAGCTCTTTCAGACTTATTTTTTCTTTTTTTATGTAATTCAATCAAAATCCTTTAGAATATAATCTTAGCAGTTTGTTTTAGTTTCTAAGTTTGATCAGATTGTAGTATTTTGAATTTAATTTCAATAAAGTTCTTTCCTCCTTAAAGGTTAATTCACTGCCTCCGTCTATGGGGGAATGGGAATGTAGTCCCCTCCCCTCACTTTCGGAGGTTGTTTGCTTTGGGGATCTTTCCCAGGGACTAGTTGTAAAATAAGGGAGAGAAGATCAAATACTCTCACCAGTTCCAAGCATGCTGTTCACCGTTGTTCTTGGTAGTGCTCTTGGACTTCGGCTGCAGTAGCATGCGGCTAGTCTTTCTCCTGTCGGGTTCGGAGGGCTTTCCTCGGATCAAACGAAGCGATTGCCATCGCTTTGTGATCAACGGGGCGCCCCTCCTTCACGGCCACCTCTACGGGGCAACTTTGGACCCATCTAGGGTCCCCCTGGCAGGGCGAAATTAGCCGTGGGGAGCGGAGGTCCGCTCTCGCGCAGCCATGCACTACAAGCGCAAACCGGAAGTCCCCACAAACCGGAAGTCCCCTAGAATAGCATAAATCTTGATGGCCTTGTTCCTCTGACCCTTTGGGTACATTCTCACTAGACAGATTTTTGAAAAAGACCTGCCACCTGCAGGATATTTGCATACCTCCGTATACTGAGAGGTGACTACTGGCGTGTTTGAAACAGTATTTTTCTGCTCCCCACCTTGCCTGTTGGCATTGTCAGCTGGCTCGTCGGTCCAAGGAGCTGGGCTGGGGTATAGTGCTGTGTTTGGGCTGTGGTTTTGCATTCTGCATGATACACTGACCTTACAGTCTTTGGCAAGGTGTGAAGCGGATGAGCAACACCTGAAGCAGATGTGATTCTCTTTTAGGAAGGCTTTGCTGTCCTTTAGAGACTTCTCTCTGAAGGCTCTACATTTCAGAAGAGGATGCGGCTTCTTATGTAGAGGGCACTGCTTCTCAGGGTCTCCACTTTTGTCATCTGGATGAGAGGAGTCTGGTGACCTGTAAGGCGAATCTGATGAGGGATTAGTTTTATACACTGCTGTTGGTGACCTGTTCAACTTGGAGCCAGGAGGTCTGGTATATGCCAGTGTGAGGTCAAAACCAGGATCATTCATGACCTTCGCTTGCTCTGAGACAAAGTCCACAAATACACTGAATGGTGGAAATGGCAGCTTGGATTTGTCTTATGCTTGAACCCATACGTAACCCACTTGTGTTGTAGGTCATGAGGGAGCTTCAAGACTATGGGTTTAATCCCCCTGGCTGTGTCCAAGAAAGAGGCCTGGCAGATCACCCTTTTCTTTGGCAGCTTGTTGCTCTTGCAACAAATCCTTTAGTTCTCTGAGCTTTTGGTACCCCCTGCTGGTTATCTTAGGGAAATCCTCAACTTTCTTAAATTGCCTCTTCAATTACCTCTGCTGAGCCACAACACTCCTCTAATCTTTCCCAGCTCATCTTAAGACCAGTTTCTGGCATTCTATGTTAATGTTCCTGATCCTCCTAGCGTGCTGAGCAGAAACTTTCCCAAGCCATTGGACTAAGAAGTCCATCTCCTTAGTGTATATTAAGTCTAGACCCCTTATTGTACTTTGGAAGGATGATCGCCAGGCTCTTTCTGTCCTAATGCTGGCGGTGTGCAGATGATTCTTGTGATACCCTTTGATTCCTGTGGTGACAGGACATCTTCCACTGATCTTGAATGCTGGTACACGTATTGTGAAGTGCGCTGCATAGGATCTTGCTCCCCATGCTCTGAGCCTAGCACGTTGCTGGGGACACTACGCTCCTTCTCAAAGTCTGTAGCTGCTTCTAGGGCTTCTGCCACGGCAGCTGTTGCTTCCCTTTCTATGGCAAGCTTCTCCCTTGCCACTTCCAGGTGCTTGCTCTATCTTTAATTGCATATCCTGGTCGGGAAAGGCGGCTTGTTTCTTGGCTGCTTCAGCCTTTGCGCAGGCAACGGGGCCATGCTGCTGATGGTTGCTTGGTGCTACTGAGCATCTGCGACCTGCTCTTGCATGAGAATGCTTGGCTGCAGGATATCGTGGCACAATTACACAGAGATTGGTGGAAGCCCATGCCATATAAACTTAGAAATATCCATCTACCATTGTTTAAATGGAGTATCAGTTGCAAGTATTGGTAATGTCTGGAACAAAAAAAGCATTTTTGCTAAAACAACTTAATTACAGAAATTCTATCCAATAATCATAATTGCAGTTTATCCCATCTCAGCAAACCCTTTTCTGATATCATTCCAAAGAGGCACATAGTTATTTTGAAACAGTTTTGCATTGATATTTGCCAATATAACCCTCAAGTATTTCACCTTTTTTCTCAACCTTACAACTAGACTTTTTAGCCAATAGGTCACCATCCTGAGAGGTCATATTCTTAATAAGCATTGTTGCTTTCTGTTTAAAACCTGCCAAAACCCCAAATGGCAAAGGAAAAAAACAAGAGTTAGACACAAATTATTGCAAGATGCTAATGAAAAAGGAGGTTTGGATTTACCAGATTTGAAATTGTATTTCGACACTTGTTGTTTGGTCTGGCTAAATGAGTGGGTGAATCTTCAGAATAAGAGGTTATGACTTAAAGGGCAATGAATTAAGATTTAGATGGCACCACTATGGTATGAAAAAGATAAAGTAAACGTTGATTTTAATAAGCATTTTGTTAGTAGTGCCTTCCTAAGAGTTAGGAATAAATATAAAACAAGGTTTTCCGTGAAGAGGCCTCTTTGGCGAAACTGTGCTGAAGCCAGACTGGTGGACTTATGATCAAATAATATATTTTAATTTTGGTGATTCTATCCTTAAGTCTAAGGAGAAGTTAGAATCAGAAGAATGAATCTGCCATTGGTTTACATATTTACAATTGAAAGAGGCCGAGTGCCGGCGTCTGCGCTGGTTGCAGTCTGTGTAACCTGATGGACTCCCTCTTACTAGAAGCCTCTCTAGCTGCGCTCTGTGGTAAGAAAGTGGCTGTAATAGCCGCTTGCAGGCTGTCTGCAGACTGTGTAGCCCTTCCTGGTAGATCAGGTAAAAGCAGGGCTTTTTTTGTCATAGAACCTCCAGAACGGAGTTCCGGCACCTTTTTTGGATGGAACCTTGTAGGGTAGGCAAGGCAGGTTGTATGACATGCGTGAGTTCCGGCACCTTTTTTTTTTACAAAAAAAGTTTTACCCTAAAGGAAAACAAACAATGTAGCCTCCCTGGTACCTCCCAAGGCCCAGCCTGCCTAAAGGTACGTAGGGAGGAGCCGCTAACCGGCCGTGCTCGAAGATGGATCCAAACTGCATGCTGGAGAACTGCCCGGGGAATAGAGGCTAGAACGACCTCCCTTCCTTTCTCTCTCCCGTCAAGGCTTGCAACAGGAAGTGACGAGACAGGGAAAGGCACGGACATAAAGGCACAGTACATTGGAACAAGCAAGCCCAGTTTGTCTTGCCCGAACGGCAAAAGCTGGACCGAACAACCTGGCCTGCTTAGCTTCTGAGCCCAGGCATGGTAGTCCAAGGCTGCCACCTGCTGAGGCAAAATGCAACAAGACTATTTAGGGCTAACGGTGTGAAGTCCAAAAATCCTGACGTCAGATAGAAGACTGCAAAACGTGGTAATTTTTGTATTTTTTTGCTCAATCTACTGAGCGGCACAGTGATGTAGTTTTTTTGGGAACAAGACAGGAATCTTCAGACTTTATCTCTATTACCTGTTTAAATAGCTCTACATTTCAATCAACCCGGAAGCTATACAAGAAAGCGTGAGTTATATTTCTTTTTCTAGATTTATGTTGCTAAATTCGCGTTTCTTCTGCTTCCGGTAGGAAGACGTCCCGTTATTGGCTAGGCGAGCAGACAATACTGAGGGCTCTGGGAGGCCGGGCAGAATCGTCGGGAAAGTTCGAGAGGGGAATCTGTGCGGCTGCGCCAACGCCTGACCCTGAATAAAAGTTGACCATCAAATAAGCTGGTTCTCCGCTCAGAGATGGAGGAGGTGAGAAAGGGGGTAGTTCTGTCCCTGCAGGGAGACCCATATCTGAGCTGGCGGGATGGGGAACAACCCTTCGGCGATCCGGCGTGGCGGGGGTAGGCGTATTGGATGGTGGGTTTAGGGGCATCACCAGGGCTTAGGATGCCAGAGAAGTCACCTCTTGCACAGAGGTAGACCCACGAGAATTCATATCTCTTTATATAGATGATAGAACCAGAATGTTTCTAGTTCAGAATTATTAACTTTCCCCCCCTTCAGTCAGGCTTGATTCCTGGCCGCTGGCTGGACAAGTTCCTGCAGTTTTCTTGGCAAGGTTTTTCTGAAGTGATTTGACAGTGCCTCCTTGCTAGCGGTAAAAGAGAAGGGGACTGGCCCAGCTGGCTTTGTGTCTTAAGTCAGGATTAGAGTTTCTGGTCTCTTAGTTTCTAGCCTGGTGCCTCAACCACTACACCGAAGTGGTTCTCTGGTTCAGATTTTAGGTGACCTTAAACCACTTCATCTCCTTGCCATAGTCAATCTCTTCATTCTGTGGGTAAATTCTCTTTTTACAGGACAATGGTCAGTGTTGCTGTGCTCTCCGTTTAAGTAACTAGAATGCTGTTGTAATTCTTTCTAAATGTCAGTAGCCTGGTTTTATCCTTTAGTTTGTCTCTGGGGGTTGATCTTTATTATTCCACTTTTTATAAGCTTGCCCCTCAAGCAGATGTTGATAGAATATTTGATAGAAATGTTAATTTGTATAATCAATGTATTCCATGCAGCTACAGAAAGATTTGGAAGAAGTGAAGGAGCTTTTGAAAACGGCAACAAGAAAGAGAGTATATGACTTTCTGCTGGCAGAAAAAAACAAAATAGAGAGAGAAATCAAGAATCGGCAGCCACTCAAACTAAAAGCTGAAGGATCTGAAGAAGAAAAACCAATAGTCATTGGATATACAGTGAAAATCAACAATTATGGTAGGAATGGATTTATTTTTTCTCATTACAGAATGCAGTAGAAGAAAATTTTGTAGCCATTACAGTACTACAATAAGCTGCATAAACTGCTTCAAACCTACATTTCAGTCCAGGAGTGATTTGCATTGATATTAATAATTGTTACAAAACCCCTTTTTGAAAATACCGGAGATAAATCAGCTATTTGTATTGAATCCAGTACAGATTAGATAGGAGGAGTGATATTAAATCTATACCTCAAACTGTATAAGATGTGTGACTCAATTTTTCCTATTGGAAACAGTCATACATGCTATGCTAATGCTAACTTGGGAAATTAGTGAATTTTCTTGACATTAGCAGAGAAAGCAGACTCTGATGTCTACTTATATGGAACAAAAAGTCTTTCAAGAAAATCAGCATGATAAAAGTGTGAGTTGTACTGAGGTAATTCTGAAGATCATTTCTAAGAGCATGATGTTTCAGCTCTGTTGCAGCTCTTTTTCAATATCAAGTGAAGTCATAGAACTGTAGATCCAATTTAGTACCTTTGTTCCAAAATGATTGAAAAATATTCTGTGGGATCAGGGAGGCAAGGGAGTAATCAGAAGAATTATTGTTCAGGGGAAAAAAATAGTTGTCAGGAAAAGCTAAAGAAGCTTGACTAAATTTTGAATATAGTTGGAGTTGAAAAGATGCCAAGATGCTCATACCACAGTTATTAGGAATTTAGACTGGACCTTTGAGGTGTTGGGTCTCTTTAGTGAGAATGCTGCAAATCATTGAAAAGGTAGGTTGTAACTTCTACTCTATAAAGATAGTTATAGCAGCAAGAACATAATTATTGCCTGTGCTGTTGGCAAATTCAAAAATAGTTTGGTAATCTTAAGAGCCAAAGATGTGATAGCATTATTGGCTTTCACCCCAAGGCTTAAGTTTAGAAGATACTTCCAAATTTCCTGACAGAACAATTAATCAGTGGAACAACCTGCCTCCAGAAGTTGTGAATGCTCCACCATTGGAAGTTTTTAAGAAGAGACTAGACAACCATTTGTCTGAAATGGTATAGGGTTTCCTGCCTGACTAGGGGGTTGGACTAGAATCTTATTATTATTGTTATATTTAGATGCCTTGATTTGTTCTGTATTAAAAAAAATGTCTTCCAGCAGTGGTCCAACTTGCAAATCTTATAAATGAAAACCACTACTTTTGTTTGGGCAAAGCTGATGACAAGGCTTTATTACTTGTACGAGGAAAAGTTTTGGAAGCTCCATATAAGCCTACTTGTGAGGTAGATAGGGTTGTTTCATCACTATAAAAGAGAAGTGAAACAAGCTTTGGAGAATGGAATTCTGTTTTTGTCAGAGCTTGAAATACAAGTGGATATAAAAATTGAAGCAAGCTAGTACTCTTGCTTAAATACTTTTTAAATGGGATTTAGGACAGAAAAGTAACTGAAAAGGCATGTCTAACCTGTATTGAGATATGCAGTCTTCATAATCAAAGGGAGAAACTGAGAGTCAATAACTTTAGATGTCAGTTTTATCCATATCCTATTTCTAGGCATTGAATCAAATGCTGCCTTTAAATTGATAATAGTGATGTTATAAAATAGCTAGAATATTTTTCCAGTAGATAGGGGGACACAATACAGTGGCATCAGCCAATTGGGATATATCCAGTAACTGGATTATAATCTACTTATGTTTAGGAGGCCAGTTGTATAGTAATCTGCTGGATCCATTTTATCTCCTTTCTTGTAATTTAACCTGAAATTGACCTCCTCCAGTTTGTAAAGAGTGAAGTGTATGAGTGAGTAGGTTGTCAGTACTGTGACCCATTTGCTTTTAATAGTTTCAGTGTGGGAAAATGGAGATAACTGGAAGATCATGTGAGAACTTTATTCTTTTTGATACTTTGTCCTTAGAAAGGCTAAATGTTGAATTCTTTCAACTGAATCTTGAAATGTTCTGGAAACCAGTGCAGCTGACCAAGCACTGTATGCCTTGATTATATTGACTGGTTAATTAAATCATCAGCTCAAATGTAAAAATTATTAAATGCAGATATATAAAAAACATGGTTTCTGATACGGTAGGTATGTGAGGAACAGGATTGCTCCACAGAGCCTGTTTAAATGTGATTGAAGGAACTATTCAATTTGAGGCAGTGAAGTGCATAGAAGACTGCTGAGGACCTTCAAAATGCTTTATTTGATTTTTTTGATAGATTTTGGGCTGCAATTCATTTTATATAGTAATCTTGAAAGGACCTTAATTGAAACAAATGATGTCTTCAAAGTTTTGCATCATCCTATTTCTGTGGGTGGGGCAGCCGTTATCTTTCTAGTCTTTATTTTTATGACTAATAGGTTTTTTAAAGCTTGTTTCAGAATTAAAATGAACTTGATTTAGACACATGATCTAGATAGAATGGGTGGCACACAAATCTAATAAATTTTACATAAACATATTGAAATATTATTTAAAACTGGTATTCCCTTTTTAATATCCAAAATGCTTTTTTTTCATTCCTTTAGCATGGGATCAGTCTGATAAATTTGTGAAAATCTACGTCACATTAAGTGGTGTTCAACATCTGCCAGCTGAGAATGTTCAGGTGCACTTTACAGAAAGGTGGGCTTTTGTTTTTTGATAGAATGTGTAAGCAACATCGGGGCTGTTGCTACTGCTGCTGGCTTTCACAGAGTCTCAAAGAGATGAGGAAAATGATCCCTCCTCTTATATAGAAAGAAGAGATGACTTCTCTTCCCAATGTATGGTTTTACAGATAGCATGTTATACCTGCTGCTGCTTCCAACCTTTATTATAAAAAGGAAAAAAGACCACCTCTCCCTTAAAGGTATACTTGCTCATTAAACAAAGCTTAGTCTAGTGATAACCATGGTTAGGATATTTGCCCACAATGCCAGAATAGTCATAATCATGCCTAAGATAACCACAAAGCCAGTATCATCTAACATGGTAAAGGAGGTCCACTGCCAGCAACCAATCAATATCCTAGTAGCTTAGCTATATGACCAATTTTTATTTTTGTTCCACTGTTTAGTTAAAATAATCCTGATCACTGTTGGTTACATGAGTGCCATTATACAAGACCAGAGGAAAAGAGAGAATTCTGTTCAAGACCAGGATTGTGTCCCCTTTGATACTAGGTTATCCCTTACTGTTTTTAGTTTATTTCTGATAGATCCATTATATATAACAGCTTAAATGCATGGCTGCCACTCAAGTTGACATCTTAAAGCAATGCAATCATTGCCAGGGTCTTATCCATCCATATTTAACAATTGTTTTTAGACATTCAGCTATATTAAATTTTAGGCCCAAATGAACCTACAGCTTTTTCTCCCTTTTTGCCATTAGGGTGGCTTCTTCTTGATGTTTATTTGATGTGGTTGTTCATTAGAGAATTCTGATTAATTTCTTATCCTCTTAGTTCATTTCATCTGCTGGTGACAAATTTAAACAACAAAAATTATACAATGACGTTCAACAACCTTCTGAAACCAATCTTAGCTAAAAGCAGCTCATGGAAGGTCAGTATATCTGATGTAGTCAATTTTAATAGAGTCCTCTCTGTGGGCACGCACGCCGTCGCCCCAGTCCTAGGCCTTCAGCTGGGTTTTATAAAACCTTTTCACTTTAGGCCTCCGCTGCCGTGTGCAAAAAAAAAAAAAGATTAAATCAGTCAATTTCAACTTCTCACGGGGAAAAAAAAGATCTTGCAAAGTTGGAATTGATTGATTGAACTTTTTAGTCCCACCCAGTCTGCTGTTACCACCACGGCCATGCCCACCCAATGGGCCACGCCCACCCAATTGGCCACACCCAGCCAATGGGCCACACCCACCCGGCACTCGACGATGCATAAGTGGGTTTGGAGTTGCAGTTTGGGCACTCGGTCTCTAAAAGGTTCGCCATCACTGTAGTAGGCAATCTTGGAAAGATAAGTAACCTGTGGTTTTGAATTTCATGAACAGCATTTAAACTTCTTAAATTATGCGGTTTTTTATATTCTACAAGATTACAAAAGTAAATTATTTTAAATAATATATCTACATTGGATTTTGAAAATAATCCAAACAAGTTCCTTTCTGGTAATTCTGGCTTCTTGCATTATTTTGAATTCTGCTTTCCCCCTCCTTACAGATCAAAACTGATATGATCTTGATATTATGTAAGAAACAGCAAGAAGAAAAATGGGAGTGCCTAACACAGGTTGAAAAAGAAACTAAGGAAAAAGAGTAAGTGTACTTCATTTGCTTGTTCCAGCAGTATGATATTGCTGTTACTATTGAAAAAGTCTTGCAAGCTAAAATTCAATAAACCAAGATTCCTTTAATCTTTGTAACATATGGAAGATGAACAGATTTTAAATATACTTATCCTGTTCTTGCTCATTATGGATCTTAAAAAACTTGGTGGGAAAAGAATCCAGATTTCTATAGAAATTGCATTTTATGGCCAGTTGCTGAAACATGCTCACTAAAAAACCCAAATCTTTGATACAGGCAATTTTTATACTGAATATTATATTGAATATCAGAATGATACATGATGACATCTTGGAATTCCCCTCCTAAATGAAAAATATAACTAAACATTATTTAAATTAGCATTGGTTGTATTTTATCAGCTTTTAGTATAATACAATGTACAGAAAAGAGTTTAATAAACTAAACTTTTTAATCTTACCAAATGTATATGAATGAATGTCTATTACTAGATCTCCAGAGCTATTGTATTAGTTCAGTTTTGGGAGATGTGTGAGAAGAAACAAGTTAGGCACTGAAAAATATTTTACTCCATGATGTTTGTTTTAATCAAATTATTTTTTCAAATGACAAGTTCAGTATGGTGCGAAAGGTAAGATAAGATGATAAGCTTTATTGTCACCTTTTTCTGTGAGCACACTGACACACATTAAAAAATGAAATTCTGATGCCCGCTCTTGAAAGAATACACACACACATATATACATCTCTCTACACACACACACACACACACACACACGGATTATAGATAAATCACAGACCATAAGATTACAGTGTTAAATATTTGAGCATTCAGCTCTTGTTATGGAATGTACCAAACTCAATACATAACAGCATAATATTTTCCTGTCCACGTACATCCTTTAGGAAAGCTTCCTATGATACATCTGACCCCAGTGAAGGATTGATGAATCTACTGAAAAAGATGTATGCAGAAGGAGATGATGAGATGAAGAGAACAATTAACAAAGCATGGGTGGAGAGCCGAGAAAAGCAATCCAAAGATGATTTGCCATTAGACATTTGAACAAGTGTTGAAGACTGTGCTTGCCAATTTAATCTACATTTTATGTATGGAGGTTCTGTTGCAATATTCTGTTCAGAGAACATGTGCTCTTTATATAGCCATCTTCAAAGATTACAAAATTTATGTTTAAAATTGGAGATGGGAAATAAAATATGCTGTAAAACCTCTGTCTCCTTAAATGTTTGTCTTTCCAGCACCTCTTGGCAATTCCCAGACTGTTATATATTCAAGTACACAGTGATAAATAACCTTAGGTAAATGATTCCAGTCTCTCAGATAAAAGTTGAAATACTGATTCTTCAGATGAGGTTAGCCTAGAAAGGAAACCTTCAGTTTTTTTGAGAACTAAGGGCTTAGGGAATTGTATTGCATCACAAAGTGATATGCTTAGATATGCTTAGATATGAAGCAAGATGATCAAGATTATGATAAATATAAAATACTCTCGTGTTCCTTTATTTAGTCAATCACTAGCTTAAAACAGCAACCACACAAAAATGGTGCAATAGAAGAACAAATACAAACTAGTTAATACCAAATCTATGTGAGTTCTTGAACATTTGGACCTAATATACTATGCTACAAATATAGTATAAAACAGATTAAAGCTAAGATTAAAACTCAGAGCTAAAAAGTAGTATTTTGTCTGTGTCAACAAATGGGAAATTATTGCAAAGTTATTAGGCTGAGAAACTGATAGGTGGTTTTAATTAGAGGAAAAGAGTTCAGCTTAATGACAGTAATAATGATTAATCTTTTTCAGTGTATTTGCTCATCCATAAATTTTGTTTCCTGCTACATAAAAATTATGGTACATTATATATAATGATTTCCTATCCGACGAGAAGATGTATAGGTAGGCTTTCGTTTTGACAAATACCAGTGCCAGCAGCTGGGAAGAGGCTGAGAAAAAGAACTGACAAGTGTCAGGTCTATAGCACTGGTCTTCAAAAGAACAGTTTCTGACGAACATGGAGGGAAGCTAGATTGGCTTTTCCAATGGTTTAAAATCCCTGTGAAGTATCCAGGAAGAATGGGAAATGCTATGAAACGAGATAAGATATAATTGCAAACAATTCCTGTGAGGAAAAACAAGAAAAATCTGAAGAAGCCAGCACTGTGATACATGCAGAACTCTAAAAGGTTATGCAAGGCAAAGGAGAACTCAATAAATTAGACCTGCTGGCTTGACATCTATACTGGCAAGGTCTTTAAACAGACTTATCAGGCAATATGTTTATGAGCGCTTGGCTAGATAGGGTACAATTAAGAGGAGCCAGCATGGGTTTGTCACAAGTTGTACTAACTAGACTATCTCTTTTGATAATTACTTTAGTGTATCGAAGACGGTACATAGACCTTAGCAAAACCTTTGAGCGCCTCATGCTTTTCCCCTTCATTAAAATGGTAAGTAGTGGCTAAATGCCACTACTGTTAGATGAACTCACAGTAGGCTGAATGATTGCACTCAAAAGTGATTAATGGCTGCACGGAAGCTTGGAGAGAAGCACTGAGTGGAATGTTATAGGGCTCCATCCTGGACTTCTGCTGGTTTAACACTTTCATCATTTACCTGAATGAAGGAGTTGAGAAACACTTAAAAATTTGCAAATGACACAAGTGGAAGGAGTGGCTAATACTTTAGATAGAAAATTCAAAGAGACAGGGTTTTCAATAGGCAGACATAAGGATGGAATTTAATATGCAAAATATAAATTTCTTCATGTGAATAGGAAAAATGTAAGGTAGAATAATAAATTCATGAGACTTGACTTGGTGGTAATACATGTGAAAAAGAATCCTGAGTGTCCATAAATAAAAGCCATCAGTGTGATCTAGTTGTTAAAAAGGAACATTGCTATTTTGGGGTACATTAATAAGTGTCCTGAGTCCAGATTATAGAAGGTTATTGTTTCACATTACTCTGGCCAGGTCAGGTCCCACTTGGAAGTATTGTGTTCAGCTGCAGGCATCATAGTTCAAAAGGGACAATGACAATTTGAATTAGATGGTCTCTAAGAGATGGATTCTATGACCTCATTTGGCAGTGCATGTGGTGGTACCAGGGACCACCAACAGTAGTACATCAAAGGATTCCTGAATGAGAGCATTCACTCCAGGTTTCAGGACAAATAGTGTCATTGTACTCCATTGGTCGAACTTCAAATAGAACACTTCTGAGCACCACAATAAAAGGAACAAAAAGTTGGAACACATTCACAAAAATGCTTTGAGAATGAGGGTGAATCAATTCCTAAGAAGAACAGTTAAGGTATATTACACTGAAAAGGAAGACTGAGGAGAGATTTCATAAAGGTTTACAAAAATTTATGGGTGTCACACTAAAAGCAGGCAAAAGACCAACAATTTTAAATAAAATGTTGGGAGGGAAGATTTTTTTTTTTTGGCAGTAACTATAGTTAAACAATGGAACAGTCTGCCTAAAACCAATGGGGATTCTCCTTTGCTGGGTGGGGTGGGGGGTGGGATGGGGAGTTCAAATAGACTAGATGTCTGTTCAGTGGGGATGTGCACCAACTGAGCAGGAGCGAGTATTGGATGAACTATACATTTATTTCAACTTGTACTCTCTACTTAAATCCCCATTTTTCTGAACACCAGTTTTGGGCCATGCATATACCATGTTTCCCCGAAAATAAGACTCGGTCTTATTTCTTTTGCCTCCAAAAGAGGCACCAGGTCTTATTTTTGGGGGATGTCTTTTCCACGGTCTCACCTTGTGGCGGTATCAACAGCCATGCCCAGCCGGCCCACTTCTTCTGCAGTTGAAGGAAATGCCTTTGCAGCTGAGAATGGAGCTCCAGATTGATGTGCACGGTGCCCCCCGGCCTGCATTTTGTTGTCAGAAGCCTTGCAGAAAGGCCTCTGCAGCCAATAACCAAGCTACAGATTGAAACCGTCGCTCGGTTCTCGGCTGCAGAGGCCTTTCCGGAAGGCCTCTGATGGCGAAATGCAGGCCGGGGGGCACCGCAGAAGAAGTGGGCCGGCGAGGCAGATGTCAATTCATGGGGGACCTGGTTGCAACAGTTAAGCGGGTGCAGGGCGCATGAGGTAGCTCCACAGCCCCAGCTTGATTTTTAGGTCTGCACCTCGCCCCAAACCTAGGGCTTATTTTTGGGGTAGGGCTTATATTAGGCCCACCCCAAAAAATCAAGCTAGAGCTTATTTTCAGGGCAGGTCTTACTTTCGGGGAACACAGTACTATTCTACTCTGCCTAGAACTCTCCTAATCTTTTCTGAAGTCTTATTTTTATGTTATAAAAGTCAGGAAATTATTGCAAGTAATTCCGATATGTAAACTTGGCTATAACCTGCAGTGTTATTTTTCAAAATTGCAATGATAAAGTTAAAAAAATATTTCAAGTACAAGAAATGAACCAGTGTCAAATCAGTGACAATTTTATTTTTCATGTCTTCTCTTAAGCTGCAAAAGTAGGTTCACATTTTCATAATATCAGACTGACATCCTTGTCAACATACTTAGCATTCACCATCTCTCATTCTTGCATACCATGAATTATATTCAGGAATTTTCAATCAGGACTCAGTTTTGTCATGTTTGAAAAGATTACTTGCTTGCAGCTCACCACATTGCCCTCTGTATCCCAGAGAGCTGGGCATGGTCAGCCAGATGGCGGAAGACAATTCGGCTGAGCCTCCATCTCCTTTTCAAACCTCTAGGTCGGGATGTCAGAACACATCGATTGTGGATCCGCACAGGGCAACTATCTCGGGGCAGATCAGCTATCTCCTTATCGGTAATTTCCTGCAACAAGTTTTTTAAAAATGTAAAATTCCCCTCCTATACTTAACCAAAGATTTGTACAATTATGTCACATGGAGTGAGAGTGAAGAATCTCAAAGACTGTTTTCAACTGGAACTGCCAATCCTAAACTGACATGGTAGGGAATCTGGGATCACAGGATTTTTAATCTGTATTTATTCTCTTCCCTGAATAAATACACTGAATCCTTCATATGAAGTCCTATAATCCTTTTAACTACTCCAATAAGAATTAGATATGAAGTGGAACCATTGTTTCTCAACTAAAATATCCAAGATATCTCTGAATAATTAGAATTTTTTTGCATAGAATTTTCTAATTGCATGTACAGATGGCTAATCAACAAAAAATACATTTTGCATTTTTCATAGCCTAACATACCAACTTAAATAGAAAAAACACATTAAAAGGATGTTGTTGTTCAGTTGCTAAGTCATGTCCAACTTCTTGCAATCCCAGGGACCATCGCATGCCAGGGCCCTGTCCTCCACTGTCTCTCGGAATTTTCTCAAATTCATATTCATTGTGTCGATGACATTATCTAATCAGCTTATTCTCTGTCATCCCCTTCTCCTTTTGTCTTCAATCTTTCCCAACATCTCAACTTTTCCAATGAATCCTCTCTTCTCATTAGGTGGTCAAAGTATTTGAGTTTCAGCTTCAGTATCTGTCCTTCCAAAGAACAGTCAGGGTTGATTTCTTTTAGGATAGACCACTGGTCGGCAACCCGCGGCTCTGGAGCCGCATGTGGCTCTTTGAGCCTTCTCCTGCGGCTCCCAGCCTCCTTTGCCATTTGCAGAGAGAGGCACTTGCACTTCCCTTCTCTCTCCCTCTCTCTCTCTCTCTGTAAAAAAGAGAGTGGCCTCACGCTGTCCTCCGACAAGCTGACAAGCTTATTGGGCGGGGCTCCTGCCTTTGCTGCATCGAAGCAGGAAGCAGGAAGCAGCAGAAAGCAGCAGCTCTCTCTGTCTCTCTCTCTCTCACACACACACACTGAGTGGGGGAAGAGGACTGGCAGACCAAGGGCAGGAGAGAGCCAGCCCAATAAGAATGTGTGTCAGCTTGTCAGAGGACAGCGTGAAGCCAGCTTGCCAGGTGAGCAGAAGATCCGAGAGGGGGAGAGGGAGGGAGACAAAGAGAGGGAGGGAGAGAGGGAGAGAACTCATGCACAGCAGCCTCTATTTCTTTTTAATTAAACTCTTCAATCAAGCTCCCCCCCTCCTGTGCGCGCGCGTGCGCGTGCAACTTTTGCGGATCCCAGTGTTTTCTTTTCTCCGGGAAACGGATCCAAGTGGCTCTTTGAGTGTTTAAGGTTGCCAACCCCTGGGTTAGACTAATTTGATCTCCTTGCAGTGCAAGGGACTCTCAAGAGTCTTCTCCAGCACCACCAACTCAAAAGCATTAATTCTTCAACTCTTAGCCTTATTAAAAAAGGATACTAGTAATTAAAACTAAAGCAGGAAAATAAGTTTTTAAAACTTAAAAAGAATTACAATTTAACTGTCTGAACATAACAAACTCCTTCATGGATTACTGCCTTGTCGTGGCGAAGGGGCTTGAGTAACTCAATGAAGTTATGAGCTATGCCGTGCAGGGCCACCCAAGACGGACAGGTCATAGCAGAGAGTTCTGACAAAATGTGATCCACTGGAGAAGGAAATGGCAACCCACTCCAGTATCTTTGCCATGAAACCCCCATGGACAGTACTAAAAGGCAAAAAGATATGACGCTGGAAGATGAGCCCCTCAGGTCGGAAGGTGTCCAATATGCTACTGGGGAAGAGCAGAGGGCTAGTACTAGTAGCGCCAGAAAGAATGAAGCGACTGGGACAAAGCCGAAAGGACGCTCAGCTATGGATGCATCTGGTGGTGAAAGGAAAGTCCGATGCTGTAAAGATTTTTTCTCCATAGGAACCTGGAACGTAAGATCCATGAATCAAGGCAAACTGGACGTGGTCAAACAAGAGATGACAAGACTGAACATCGACATCTTAGGAATCAGCGAACTAAAATGGACAGAAATGGGTGAATTTAATTCAGAGGACCATCAGGTATACTACTGCGGGCAAGAATCCCTCAGAAGAAA